>CM051257.1:51345365-51505949 GCA_027921565.1 Artemia sinica | reverse complement strand
GGTTCACCTTGCATAGTCATAGCTCTGAAAAACATCAGCGATGAACTGAGAGGCGACTAGAACATGCTGTGAGGGGAGTAATAGGACATCCGGACTAGGGAAAACCCCTGGTATAACCAAAATATTAGAACCCCCAGGACTTTTCTCTCTTCTGAACGAACTTCTTCTCGTTGCAAAGGAAATAGCGTGCTTGATATATCTGAAGCTGTTTCTCTTTTTGGAAAATCTCTATCATATTCTTCATTCACTTTCACTTTCTTCTACTACGTTTCATTTACTGTCTATTTTGGTTTTACAGTAAGCAGAGCCATCAAACTCATTTTCCTATCGCATAGTTTTCGATATTTGCACAAAGCTATTATATAGTCTAGTTTGTAGAGGTATTTCGGAGTCTTCAGAGAACTGTACTGCGAATAACGCGGTCAGAATAAATTCGATATTCAGCTGCAAAGTTAAGGTCTGTCATAGCGTTATATAATACAAGTCAATTAACCATATTCTGGTCGATTTGACTTATCACATGTTCCTTTTATAAACGCAAGGTCATGCAACAAGTTCTCCAACTAAAACAAACTGAGACAAACATTAACATTAAACGTAAATTCAAATCAAATACACTAAAGAGGAATCATATACAGCATTTGACACTAGGAAATTTCATTCTGAAAAATGGGCTCTTGTTAAAACTTCTAACATATTCTTTATTACATTAAATTCCTTTCCTAATATAGCACTAAACTATTACTTGCAATAAATATAATTAATTTTAACCGAATAATTATAATTCGAACAATTTACGAAAAGAAACGTTCAACTTTTCTGATAAAATAACATAAAAAACACAAAAATATATCACAAAGCAGCCCGGCAAGAACAATTCCATACAAAATGTATGATGAAATTTTTTCGAAATTTTAAAGGATTATAAAGTAGGCTAAACAAATGGGATGTCCCCTACAACTAGTAGAAGTATTTTACACACTGACTACTGACTGTAGAAAGCACAGTGAGAAAATAAGAATAGGGGGGGGGAGGCAGTCACGTCGCATATTCACATATGTTGAGGAAAAGATTAAATTCCCCTAGGATTCACTAATTGGACTTCGGCAAGTCTGTATTGAATAAGCTATTTTTCCTTTCAGTCTTATAATTATTTATTTTTCTG
Source organism: Artemia sinica (assembly GCA_027921565.1). Taxonomy (NCBI): domain Eukaryota; kingdom Metazoa; phylum Arthropoda; class Branchiopoda; order Anostraca; family Artemiidae; genus Artemia; species Artemia sinica. Next base: position 51,504,784 of record CM051257.1, on the reverse strand, counting down.
CTTGGTGGACATTGCATGTCCTAGTCCTTATAATTTTACGCCTTTGTGGACTTTTCTATTCATCAAACGTGCTGCCTATCAACAGTTTTCTCGTAAACTGTAAGAAAAAAACGCTGTGCTAACAGTGACCCGAATAATTTCCACGTAATTTGTTTCCCCATGGGTCTAACCCTTACATCGTGGACATGAAGATTAGGAAAAGGCTCATAGACACTGAAATTACAGCTCTAGTCCGCTTTTGAAGCGCCTACTAAAGAGATTCTGCACACAGAATGTGGATCTCTGCCATTTTTCCCCAAAATATAATTTTGGCCCTACTGGCCAATGTTCTATTGAGCGAGAATTCTAAATACATCGAATTTAGAAATCATCAAAAAGTTATATTCATACCTAGATAGTTCATTATTAATTTGAGCCAAAATTCTTTCATTCGGTTCCATAGACTGTCGCCGATTGGTTAGTTTCGTTTTAAATATTTCTAACCAGGTGATGGTAACACGGTAACGCTTCTAGGAGTTTAAAATAAAAAGAGGATACGATTTGTGATTGAGAATCTCGGGTTGAGAGGGTTCATGTCAGTAGAAAATCAAAATTCTAAAAAAGAGAATCAATGACAATTTATACAATTTTTTTTTTTTTTATGTTAGGCATAAAGTCTGAAAGTCTGATTTTTTTGTGTTTTTTTGCATAAAGCATGAACGTCTGCCTGAATCATTCTGAAACTTCTAGTTGCCTAAATCCAAGGCGTACCCAGACTTAGGCTCTGCTACCTTTTTTTGTTCAAACTCCTATATACAGTCCTTCTGTATCAAACAAAAATCGATTTTAGTTCAATACCTTCATCTGGTCCTCTAATTTTGAAAGCATAGCTCCCATGATTTAGTGCGGGCTCTAAGCCATTTTTTTTTCAAATACAATTCAAATTTTTGACGAAATCTTTAAACCTTAAATGTGGATCAAAGTTCTTGTCCTATGGCTTAACGTTTCTATCATACTCTATTCAATTTGGGGTTAAATGCCCAAGGCCATCCCCAATTTTTATTTAATGTGACAATCATTTAGCATTAGTTTCGAGCTACAATGTATCTTCTAAATTATAAAGGCATTTTTGCCCGTGTTGGTTTTTTTCTTGTTTCATTCTATAAAATCATCGCGTGCTTCCTCTTTACTTTATGTTACGTTGAGTCTGTTATCCATAAACCATTTTTAGACATGCCGTAGTACTTATTTTTCCTCACTTGTACAATTATTCATGATTTCCGTTTTTTCTTCTGCCATTTGAAGATGGATTAACTGAATCATTTGTGGATTTGTGGATCGAGAGATCAAGTTTAGATAATTGACCTATTAAATGTTCATTTTCTCGATTCGATAAATAGCCAATTTAGACTTTTTTATATCTTCTTTTTGTATTAAGTCCACTTTAACTTATTACGGAAAAAATAACCTAGTTGATGAAATTTCCGTTGGTTTTTAATATCATGGATCTCCTGTTACTTATGCGTAATTGATAACATTTTGCGTTCGCTGTTTTGTTCATAACAGAAAACCGAGACGTGTTTTTCTATTCATACTACTAAAGTCTCATTTTTAGGAAGATGTTATAGTGCTCTTTTAGAAGCCGTTCTTTCTACCAATACCTCTGAAAACTTGAGGACACGCTTGTTTAAATGTCGGGGCTGGTAACGAAATGGCCCAGCCCCAAGACTAAAAGTTAATCTATCGTCCTGTCTACTTCAAATATTCTGATATCATAGAAGCAGAAATTTTGCCCCTGCCGCGAAGCTCGTCATAGAAGCTGCATCTCTTTTTTAAGTAAATTATGTCGACTTGCTATTAGAGATGGGCTAAGAACGAGGTAATTGGGTATAGAAAAGTGCACACTATATTTTACAACTTGAAGGTGTGTTTAGAAAACAATAACTCAAATAGGACTTGATTTTCTTTTGAATATTTTTTATGCCCTTTATTCTGAATAGCGCACCTTCTCACTTTATGTTCTATGCAGGCCCGTGTCCTTGAAACTGGTCACTGCACTGACTCGTTAAACTATTTATTTCTTCATAAATTAATATATTGAGCAACCACAGAGCTTTCGGACAGGACTTAAAAAAACATGTTTATATACCAACTATTTAATGTTACCCAATCAAAGGCTACAAGCGTGGAGAAAAATCTGAAAAGCGTATAAACGCAATGGTAAACAGGGAAACAACAAAAGTACGAAGCAACAATAGGGGAAAATCTTTTTGCAAGCCAGTGGAGATAAATTTGAATGAAGATTTCGGCCCTAAGTCCAAGGGCCGTCTCAGCCAGGACAAAAAATATATGAAAGAAAAAAGACTGTCACACAACAATGCAACAATAAACAAATTATAAAATTTTTTCAAAGCAGTCCTAGCATCCTTACTTCAGATTGAAAATACGGATGCTAGGACTTGATTGAAAAATTTTTTTAATTTTTTGGTTTTATTGGTGGCATGTGTTTGTGAGTCGTTTTTTCTTTCATATATTTTTTGTCTTGCTGAGGACGGCCCTTGCGGACATAAGGGCGCGAAATATTCATTCAATTTAATCTCCACGGTCTTGGCAAAAAGATTTTCCCTAGTGTTCTTCGTACTTTTGGTGGTGTGTTATGGAAAGGCAGTGTGGTTCTTCGTCGCTATTTGTTTGGTAAACAGGTGCATGGTAAAAAATGTGAGGCAAGGACCGACTGAGCCCAACCAGTAGCCAAAACTCTAAAAACGAAATTTGGCATTAACAATTGCGTACATCAAAAGAAATTAAATATTTACGTTGATTATCCAAGATATGTAAATTCATTAAGCTTAATGGTTACCGCGTCAAAGGCTACAAGCGTGAGAAGACTCTGCCATGATTTCTCGAGGAAAGGAGGAAAACACCCACAAAAAGTCAAGCGTTTCTCTAATGAAAACCACATAGTCAGGATCCAGTATTTCAGGACCCTACTGTAGAAGTTTCAAGCTTTTACCTAGTAAATAAACATGTGTATTTTTTTATTCTTTGCCAGACGAAAGATCACGGATGCATGGTTAATTATGTTCCACAGGGGTGATTTTATACCGAACTATATGTCTGGAAAATCGGGAGAGAGCTAATTCAAACGGAAATAAAAAGTTTTGTTCCCACTTTTCAAGTGACCAAAAACGACTGGGAAGGCAAAATGGTCCCCATCCTGCACCCGACCGTATTTCCCCAAAGACATCCAATCAAAATATTAGATAGGGCCTTTGATCCAGCATAGATTGGAAGGTATTCCAACAAACTATGCCTTCGAGTGAATGGACATGAACCCCCGCCCCCCACAACCCATCTGGGAAAGGGCTGTAAGTTACACAAATTGCCGATTGCTACATATATTATTTTCTATTGGTGAAAAACACGGAATTCTTTTTGATGTGGGAGAATTTCTTTCGTAGGGGGGGGGGAACGAAGAGATTTTTTTCCGGGGGGATTTATACGGGGGTGGGGGGAAGGGAATTTCATTGCATTCGTTTTTTTTCTTATTGAAAGCGGTCAGAATCAAATAAAAAAAAAAAAAGTCAACGGAAAGTAAGAGCCAACATTAAGACAAACAGAAATTTGTATTTCAGCATATATCAGAGGAGTTACCCTTCCTAAGCCCTTGCTCTTTACGCCTAAAAGTTTAACTTCTGTCACAATTCTTTTAGAGAGACTGCTCAAACACAAGGGACATTGAATTGGTATGAGAATTATTTTTAAAGAACACTAAAGACCATAGCATAAAGAATGTTGGTTGAGGAGGGGTAGGACGGAATGACTGTTAATATATGTGAATGATTTCTGTTAGTCTTAGAAGTTTTAAATGCTGCTCCTTACTTTCAGTTGAAAAAACATCTACCACAAATCACCATCAAATAAAAATGAAACCCAAAATAAAACAGAAATTAAAAATAAAATTAACCGAGTCCAAACTCATAACAGTGCGAAAACTAACATCAGTAGGGCTCACAACCACCAGTGCCTTCTCAAAAACCGGACATAATTTGCACTTTTACTTGTGTCAACCAAAACACATTTTAAAATGTTTTTCACTTTTAATTTAATAAGAAATTGATTAGGACTTCAAGGAATAAAGATACAATATATGTAATATTAAAACTGACAATCCCGAGTTTCAGTTTTTCCGCGAAGGGCAAATTATATTCTGTCTTAGGAAGGCCATAGAGGTCGTCATCCCTGCCGATATTGAATTTTTAAGTTTTGAGTTTGACTCGGCTATTAATTAGTTAATTTTGTGTGTTTCGAGTTTTAATTTATTGATTGATAGTGATTTGTTGTTAGTTTTACACTTGGAAGATTTATTTGCTTTATTTCTACTCATTTTTGGTTTAATGGAGCACTTACTCTTGTCGTTGATAAAACTTATTTTGTGGGAAAGTGTCAAATTAATGTTCTGTTTGGGTTTTATTGACATAGATCTGTTTCATAGGAAAAAATGTTGTTAATGTTTAAAATTTTTTGTTTTTTTTCTATATAGATCAATTGTTGGAAGCTGCTATTGTATGCTGGAGAACTTTTTCACCATTTTTAATAACATACAACCTTTTGAAAATCTTGACCACAAATAGTATTTTTAATTTAGTATTTGAAACCTCCTCAAGTATACGCTGAAAAATAACAATGAATCTCCATCCAAAAAATTCTATCTATGCTCTTTGAGGAAAAGGATATATTGCACTCTTTTGATTTAGTTAAAATTGTAAGAGCGCGGAATTAGACTACTAACAGTAGCCTCGAAAGTTTTCACAATTGAACACCCACAGTTGCATCAGTCTTGAAAATATTGCTTGAGAGTTCTTATTGGCAACCCAAACAATTTACACAGTGCCCTCTTGAATTGGTTTGAAAGCAACATTTTACTTTTACACCATAACGGCGCAAAACTTGGCATAGCCCGTGGAATGTTTGACATATCTCAAGGACACTAGAGACATAGTTATTGGACCATTAAACTATGCTGGATCAAAAATGGGGATGTTGTCTCAAATTTTGATTGGATAGGTTTGGGAAATGAATGGGCTAGAGGGGAGAGGTGATTGCGCGTCCAATCACCTTTGACTCTTAAAAGGCATTAGAACTTCTAGTTTCCAATCAAATTAGCTCCTTTAAAAGTTTCAATGATATTGCAAGCTATGATAGGGCAACACTGCCTATAATATTATTTATATGCTCTTTTGTTGACCTACATACAGACGGTGTGCTGTGATTCAGGGTTCCATTGCAACTGAACCCGAAAGCACTGAACCACTGTGCAGCTGAACACGTGCAACTGAAACCTTCAGTGTAACTGAATCCTTGTGGAACTGACCCCATTTAACTCGAGCCCTTGTTGCAAACTCAACCCATTTAACTAAACCCCCGTTAACTGAACCCTCGTACAACTGAACCCCGTGCAGCTGGACCACGTGTAAAACTGTTTGTTTTTCATTCTGGTTTATTTCATCACAACTAGCAGATGAATTTTCTTATAGGTTCACTTTTTGTCATTCTAATAAAATATAACTGATATTAAATTTTTTCAAGGCATATGTATTTCTAACCCAAAAATTAATAAACTTTTCTACAAATTCTTGACTTTGTTAATATTTTGTGGAAAAAGCATAATCTTTTTCAAATTGAGATAGAAAGTACTCTGGATATTCACTGTGCTTTAATTGTAATATGCCTTAAATTGCAGTTTGGAACTATCTAAGATTTTTCTCCTTGTGAAGCTCCAGAGTAGATGACTGAAGTTGTTTTTTCTATATTAGTGATTCAGGTGCAATTGAATGATCAGTAGCTTCCCAGTTGTTTACACTTACTAGAGGACTACTGACCATCCAACCGTCGTTTGAAATGTCGACGGATTCACAGTAACTGTGTCTTCAGAGAGTTTATTCCAACTGTTGAACGATTCTTAAGAAAAATAATTGAGTGCAGAACTAACTGGATAGGGTAGAATGCATAACAAATTTAGTTGATGGCCTCTAGTTCTTAAATTAGGACCAACAATAGGAAATAATATTGGTAGAGTATTAGCCTTCATTAGTTTATAGGTTAGAATGGCATCACCTCTATTTTTCTGTACACAAGTGTTAGGGAGTTCCAGCTTTGCTAGTCTTGCAGGGTAGTAAAGCTCCCACATGCCAGATATCACTTTGGTGGCAAGTCTCTGATATCTTCCAAAACTTGTATTCTTTTTAAAATAATGAGGTTAGAGACATTCTGACTCAGAGCTTGGGACGAACAAGCCTGTCATATAGAAACTTAATGACTTTAGGGGAACAAGTGGAAAGGGTATTGTTTTAATCAGTCCTGGAGTTTTAACTAGTGCAGAACGCAGACTTCTTAGCATGAGTTACTGAATTTTTTAGTTCACAATGGTGACTTCAAGATCGTGCTCATTATTTACAGAAGAGATTAAATGGCTTGAGAGAATATAAGAGCAACAAGGATTCATTTTGCGAAAGTGAATGACATGGCACTTGGCAACATTGAATTCGAGAAGCCAAGCCTCAGCCCTTGACCACATAGTCCAAGATAATTTTGTGGAAGGGTATGGTCTACATAGGACAAGGCTGTCCAGAGGCTTTGAGTCTTCAGCATAGAGTGTCAATTTACTGTTGATAGTGGAAGGAGCATCACTGATGAATGGTATTCAATAATGTAGGACCCAAACAGGAACTCCACTCAAAACTTTGCATAGAGGAGAAAGAATACGGTTTACCAGTGCCATCAAATACTGAACAAGTTGAGATCGTAGGTAAATAAAATCCAGGATCCAGAGCAGGGATTTTTTTTCAAAGCTTGACTACCATGTAGCTTAACTGCAAGTTGCTTATGACAAACTTTGTCAAAATGTTTTGGAAAATTCAAGCAGAATCATTTCAGCAGGCACCCCAGTATCAAGTAACTTAGTGACCTGAATCAGGTATTGTGTATCGACAATCGTTCAGTTACTGAAACCCATGCTCTAAGCTGTGCAAGAGATTATTTGCTTCAATATGTCTAATAACTGCAGAATATTTTATTCTGTCAAGAACCTTAACAACAGCTGATGTCATGCCAATATGTCGATATTTTCCCCAAGATCCTTTCTAACTTTCTTAAATACTGGAATCATAAGCCCAGTTTTCCAATCCAGAGGTAGTCTGGAAACATTCAATGATAAGTTGAATAGTAAGGAAGTGGTTTGACAGAAGACTATTCGACATTCATGAAAGATGCAAGGATGAATGTAGTCTGGACCAGCATATTTATTTGCATTTTGAGATATATAAGTTCCTTTAGAACTACTGATCAGTAATCAAATTGGTTCCATCCTAAGTTATACATCCTAAATAGGAAGCAGGGGAAAAGCAGTACTGGAATCAGAGGAAAAAAAAATGAGAATTGTTTGGTTTGAAAATTTCAACTTTCAAACTCATGATCACAACTAGTTAACTATTGTACAGGATATCGGACTGTTTTGCCTGCTGCAACCATTTAAAGGTATAATGCCAGAAAGATTTTAGGGTTATCCCTAACATCCTCAGCCAATTTTTCCTCAGACTTTCACCTCAACTCCTTTATTTGGTTATTTGCCTAGCATAAAAAGTTTTGAAGACTTGATAATTTTCTGAGGTTTTCTTTTTTTTTTACTGTAATGATTCCATGCTTGATTAATTAGCTTACTTATTTAATAGTTAAAAAGGTAAGCTTTGGCCTGTTTTTTCCCAAAAAAAATTCTGGTGCAAGACTTTTCAGCATGCAAAAAATTACAGTTTTCACATTAGACCAACTCACATCATTATCATCAGAATTAAGCTGTTTCCCAAATGAAAATTGGCAAGTTTTTTGGAAACTAGTTTGTAATTGATATATTTTTGGTGCTTAGAATGAAGGTTGTTTAGTAGGCAAACGTAATTCAAAAACAATTACAACATGGCCGCTATTACCAACAAGTGTGGATATTACATTCTTAATAAGAAGGTCTGGATTGCTGAGAATAACTAGATCAAGAGCATGAGAAACTTGAGCCTCTCTGAAAGAGTTGATTGAGATATTGTTTGACAGAGAGAATTATCTGAGAGGGTATGCAAAAATAGGAGAATCCTTTAGCAAAATCTGGATCTATCAATCCCTTGGGATTTCAGGAAGATTAAAGTTCCCCCCCCCAGAAGGACAAGATCATAATTTGCAAAAATCAGACATCACATTGATAGCATAGCAGGTTAGCAGCCAAAGTAGATTTGGAGTCTAAAACAATGGGAGCACTGGGGCTTCTATATACAAACCCACAACTATTGAGGATGTTTGGTTATATTTTTACCCAAACAGACTCAATCCCCTCAGTAGTAAAAGAGTTAAGATGATGAATGAGATTAGACTAACCTTTAGTCTGTCTCTTACATATAAACACGCTCCTCTGTAACAAAGCAGGGTATTCAGGTTCGAAAAGAGTTGGCAACCACTGATTTCAATTTCATTGGGTGATTAGGCTGCAAAGTCTTTTTTTAAGGTGCAACTTCTGTAAATGTTTGCAACATCTACTTCTTCTATTATCATATGAAACGAAAGTTCTGAAAGTTTATTTCAGGGGGCTTGGAACCAAAGAGCTTCCTTTGTTGTGAAGTAGGAACCCAACTGAGGATGCAGGCTAGAGTATGCAGGAACAAAAGAATTATTATATTACTGGAACAAAGCTGTAAAATGATAAATAAGAAACAGTAGGTGAGCTTATTGCAGCAGAAACACTTGAAATAGAAGCAAAAGAAAGGTCAGTATCAGATAAAGAAACACTATCATGAACACTAATAGGCAATTAACAACAAGATTGTGTGTGGTACTAGTCCATATACATTAGTAGTGTGCTGCAATTGTTCTTCGGCACACTTTTTTCTTCAGTACAATTTTTTCATCTCTACAAATCTCTACAAGATTGGATTCACCTGCTGCAGTCTGTCTCTTAATCTCACCAACCAGATTCCTCTAATTCTGGTGATCATCCCTAAATTGATCTGAACAGAACTGGATCTTAGGCATATAGCTGAAATGACTTTTGGAGAATTTTCTTTTTATATCAAAGCTAGAAACAGTGAAAATTACTGATGGTGGGTCTGTTAGGAGCAGAAGGTATTAGCATTAGTGGGGAGGCACCTTATATTGGTCAGTAGTCGAACATCAGTTCCATAATCATGTTTAAGATGGTTTATGTGATGAAGACAGAAGTATCTGCCACATCAATGATAGCAAATGCAACAATGTTGAGTTGTCTACTGTTGTAATTATTCTCAGCTCTAATTAGACAAAAAGACCATTGCTTTCAGCCAATGCAACAGCACTAGTAGCTGCTGCTGCTTGTACCTCCTCACAAAACAATAGAACGGGTCTTTTCCTCATCACACTTAGAACAAAGGCATTATTCAATGTTATTGACTTTTGAACTAATGCATTGGAAGTCTGTTCTAAGTAAAACTATAGAGACAACAGCTTGATAGACTTAATCAATGGCTTGGCAAAAAAGACAAGAATTGGCAACTATGCACTGCTTTTTTTTTTTTTTTTTTTTTTGGTTACACTTAATGAAAAAAAAATAATTTTCTCCTTTGGGATGATCTCACTACTTTCATATGGGGAGGAAGAAGAGACGATCTCTTGAAACGCTCTTTCTGGATTAAACATTCATTATTTCGCAAAATTTGTGGATCAATTTAAAAGAAAACCTAGAAAAAAAAAAGCTTCCGTGATTGTACTCCTAAGGAGCTCTATATTGGTGTATAATAGGTATGATGAACTTGAATTTTGCTGGCTTCTGAATAAGTGTTTTTGCTTGGCTTGCTTCTCATGTTTAGTGCTGTTTCATTACTATTTATTGTTGTAGTGCTTTTGCTTTGTTGTGCTTACTTATTTACTTTTAGTCTATTTCCTATATAGGCTATGAAAATTTCTCTATGGGCATGGGTGATCCTTCTGCTCACCCACTACAGTGTGATGGGGTCCCTGGGGTTGGGGGGACTGGTGTCCAGGCTCCCAGTGTCCTGGTGTGGGGAAAAACTGCTGAAAGTAAAGATAATAGACCTTTACCCAGGACACGCATAGGATACATAGGAAAGCTACTGTCATAAAATGTATGCAGGGATTTTGGGGAGGTTTGCCCTAATGTAACACTTGGTGGTGCTGTGGAAGTACTGGCAAAGAACAAAGAAATTGCTTCTACGATTATGCTGCTTAGATGGACTAAAAGTTAACAATACTGAAGTGGGCTAGTCTTTAAAGAGAGAGTTCTCGGAAAAATATGGAAGGGAAATGTTTCCTTCCCAGGCAGTTGGGCTAAAAGAGGAGGTCTTAAAAGAAGTAAAGCCAACCAAATATAAAAAGATGTCAAAATTTGCAAATGAAGAGGATGTATAAAGAGAGGTGTAAAAGACAAGAGTCCATATATGATCTTAATCAACTTCAATACTGATTTACCATTCTCAGCAAGAAATTGCTGTATGGGGTGTCCAGATATATGTTCATGAATATGTACCAAACCAGGGCAATGCTACCAATGTTTGAGATTTGGCCATATAGCTGTTAAACTGCTGGGGAAAAAGAGAGATGCTTGATTTGTGCAGAAGCCCATAATCCAGGCCCACATGCCCCTCAAAAAGATGAATCAACCCCCCCCCCCAAAAAAAAAAAAATGCAGCAACTGTAATAAGCTCATATGGCCAATAGCAGAGGCTGCAAGCCTCTATAAAGAGAATGCCAATAAATTAAGAGCATCAGTAATTAATGAAAGGATCTTTAGCCATGTCACAACAGGCCAAACAACCAAGCCACAAGACCTACTTGGATTGCCAAACCCACAAATATCCTACAAATCCATTCCATTCCCACCTCTAATATGTAACCATGAAAGAAGAGATCCTTAAGTTGAGAAAATCTGTTGAGAAGTTAACAAAGCTGGTAACCTCCCTCTGCTCAATCCTCCTACAACAAAAGATACAGATGAAACAAACAAGAACTCATTAGGGACACGGCTGATGAAGCTCATTTCTGATGAAGGACCCCTCAGACGTTATCATGAGTACATCAGAATCAGAAGATAAAGAAGGAGTACGAAATGCCTGTAAGAGGGCAAAACTAGAAACAAAGATAAAGGAAAAGAGAAGATGTTGAAAAAAATGATCAAAGGAAAAGAGGAAAAAAAAACACCCATGCAATATGAAGGTCCTGCAGCTCTAAATACACAGGGTTTGGTAAGGACAAAGGTAATTGAGCTCCGTAATCTCATCCTCAGGCTTCAACCAGATTTAGTTTTGTTGCAAGAAACATTCTTACTGCAAGAAAAATCTACACCAAAGTTTCGAGGGATATACTGCCAAAGGTGGGACAGGGGCCAAGGAACTGGGGCGGGCTCATAACCTTGGTTAAAGATTGCCTTGCCCTATTGTGCCAGCCTAATGTACCAGATGAAATGAAATTAAAGTAAAGTTCAAGAAAATTGGATAAGCATTGTCAACTATTATAACAGTTCTACAGGAAATTTGATGTGAAACAACTAAAGAAGGTTCTGAATAGTTGTGAATCTTCAAAATAATGGCTGGAGATTTCAACCTCCACAATCCTATGTGGGATACAGTATCACCTCAGGATCACAAGTCAAATGAACTGACCAACATTGTCATTGATCCTGCATTCTTTGAAAGGCTTACTCACCCCCTGGATCTTGGTACAAGACTTAATAAAAACAACTGGAAGAACATCTACAATTGACTTGACCTTGCTTCCCAAACCTATCAACTGACTTCAGCATTAGAATCCCTACACTTTGCTCACCAGATGACTATCTAGTGTTAACTACCTTTCAACATGCTTGAGGAGTGGCCTATAGGAACATACCAAGCACAAGAAATGAAACTAGACCCCGGCGCCGCGCCGGCGGATCGACCGAACGCCGCCCGACGAGACGCCCGGTCGAACGCCGCCGAACGGTCCTAACGCCGCCGGCTCGCCGCCACCTGTAGAGGCGGCGGCGTTCGGTCGACTTTAAATTAATTTTGCGGCAATTCTTTATTGCGTCAACGGCAAGTCGGAGCTTTTCCTTCTCGTGTGGTTTAGTATTTCGATTTTCCTGATTAGAAATCAAGCAGGGCTTACACTATCCCGAATTTTCGGAAATTTCCCCCAAAATCAATGCGTCACCCCGACAAAATAATTTTGGCTCCCCGAAAATCACGCAAACACGGTGCCACCCCTAGCGATTTATCATCAGTGGACTTTCCCTGCCAAATATTACTTTGCATACCATAATTCTTCACTACTCTCTTGTTCATTAATTTTCGTCTCTTTTGTTACTTTGCATAAAAACCAGACAGATGCAATATGCAATTGCAATATTGCAATATTACACAGTTTCTTCATATGTTGACAAACAAAGTATCGTCTTTATGAAATGAGTTTAAATCATTTCGAATGCAGTTTCCAATCGCTATTTCTTACATCATTCGTAGTCAAAGAATGTTTATTTTCAAGTTGAATAGAATTATAGAAAGCATTCACTACTATACAGCTTCAGCCTTCAGCTGATTTTGAAATTGACAGCCGACAGATTGTTTCTACAGCTGAATTGTAATTTGCAAATTTTTTTTTTTTTTTTGCTGTTTTTAGATAAGATTTTCTTAATGTTTAATACTCAATTGTTGAACGCCTGATAGAAAATACAATCTTCTTTCTGAAACATTTTTACCCCCCCCCCCCCAAAAAAAAACCTTCTATTGAGACAACATTTAGCTATAGACTATGCAATGTACAAGGTGGGGAATTAAGATTGAACTGGAAGTTTCCCCAAAAATATGATCATAAATAAATTGTAAATTATTGCCTGTAGGAGGGGGTAGGGGGGCTATCATTTTTAAATGATAATACCTCATTTTTTTATTGAAAGCAGGGATGCCAAACAGATTTTTTTCATTTAAAGTGGAGACAGAAGAAAATGATATCAAATTCCCTGGGAAACCATTGAAATATTTTAATAGACCCAGGCCCCCCATTAGGACTTGTTCATTGTCATGGGTATTTTGCGATTTCTTATAGACTACTGGCCTAATTTGGCTTTGTCTGTGCTCCTTTTAATTAGATTCTTTGGATCTTTATAATGCCCGGCGAATCTATGACTCAGTTTTCCAATAATTTGAGGTATATCTGAATAATTTTTCGATATTTTTGTTGTCGTCTTTGTACCCCTTTACTCATACCCTCAATTTTTTTTCAAGGAACACTAAACTGTTTAACGTTATTTTGCGTGTTTGTTTGAAACATATAGCAACCTAGTTAATTATTAAGTAAATCATTCTTCTAATGAAAGCTGAGACGGCATCCTATCAGGGGGTATCCAGAGTCAGAGGGGGGGGGGTAGGGAGTATTACATTTAAATGATAATATCTCGACATTTTTTTTTACCGAAAGCAGGGATCCTAAAAAGTTTTTTTTTTTAATTTAAAGCAGCACGGCATCCTATCAAGGTGGTCTCCTGGGAGGGGGTAGTGAGCTATCATATTTAAATAACAATACCTCGGTTTTTTTTTCGAAAGCAGGGGTGCCAATAAGTTAATTTTTTTTTTATTATTTAAAGCAGAGACGGTATCCTATCAGATGGTATCCAGGGGGGGGCATAGGGAGTTATTATATATAATTGATAGTACCTTGATTTCTTTTATCGAAAGCAGGGATGCCAAAAAGTTTGAAAAGTTGACAAAAATTAACAAGATTTTCGTGAGCTATACTTGATACAGTACTTGCATGGTTTTAACGTCCAAAGGAAAGGGACATATGCGACAACCCGTTTTTTTCTTATTGATGAAACGGGTTTACTTTGAAAACATTCATTCATTAGTACAGGCAGATTCACACTAAACGAATTGGTTTGACGAAAAGCGATATCGACATCCCCGCCTAACGTTGCGCTCGAGTAACAATGGCGCCCTTGTCCAGTGCCCAAGTTACATTAAAAGGTCAGGTCATAATAAATGCTTTCAATTTGGGAGGTTCAAGGAGGAGTCTTTGACAGTCTCATGACCTCAGGGTATTAGATGTTGCTACGTTCTTACGTATCTACAGTGGTTTCAAAAATTCGATCACCCACAAATGATTACCAAACATATGTACAAATATAACAAATGTAACATTTGGAATATTATCACACTTTTTTCAAAGCTTTGAAGAATAGCAAAAAAGGCTAAATACCCCTAACTACGCTTGAAAGCTATTTTAAAAAAGAAACTCTTTGGAGATTTCCATGGAACTGACCATAGCAGAAGCTTTGAGCCTGGGTGGGGTATCAAAGAGGAGCCTTTGAGTATTTTGGACCACAGGTGACTTATTGTTGTGACTTTCTTAAATTTTGATAATTTTTGTGAGCATTTGGAAATCAAAGCTTAAATCAATAACTGATACTAAGTCTCCTAACATTTTGCTTGGATTTAAAAGTGACAAACTAGGAAGAAAATCTCAACATCTTCCTGGAGCTACTTCAGTCTGCATATTAGTTCATTTAATTACATTTAAAATGGGATGAGCTTTACATTTTTTACCTAAGAAAATAGCTGGCACTTCTTCATTTTCTCATACCGAATAAACCATTGAGTGTTTTTTTATGTTTCATTGTAATTGAAGTGTTCTCATGTGAAGTGTTCATCATGTATTTTTCAATTTGATAAATTTATTCCTTTTAGATGCAGTTTATAATTTGACTGATATTAGGTATTTGTGAATTTATAATTTGGAATGAATCCCCAAAAGAAAATGAATACTATCCAAAAAGGAGCAAAAAGCAATAAAAAAGCAGCAGTTCAGCCATAGCCTACATGACATATATTCTATAAAGAAGCCAAAACAAACTTTAAAATGCATTTTTTTTTAATTGTTATTAAAAAACCAACTTTTTAATACAAGAAGGCTTTTTAGAATCCAAAACAGCAAAAAAAAAAACAAATCAATATCAAAGTCGCCCATTTCAATTGTTTTAAACAGGTGACAAAACAGATATAGGCAAAGGCATTATGAAAAAATTAAGCTTCTAAGTTCAAAGTTATATTCAAAGTTTTTACCCAAGATAAACTGACGAATTTTGTGACATGGTATTTGATTTTTGTATGCAGCAATGCTCGATGAAAAAAAACTACTAATTTTGATAATTATTTATGTTAAGAATTCACACAACCATTTCATTTCTACCAGATTTCTACTTCTCTGATGAATAACGAAGAAGACCAGTTTCCAGCCAGCAACCTGTGAATTTTTGAACTCATGAATAGGCTCGAATCTGTTGTAAAATTTAAGCTGTGATTTGAAGAAAGACTGATGAAACATTAATGTTTGCGGTTAACATTGATCGCGCCGGCGGCGCGCCGCCGATATCTTACCGGCGGCGGGGCACCGCCGACATATTACTGGCGGCGTGGCGCGGCGTGCTGTTTTTGGCCCCGCCGCCGCCGGTCTTCCCTCATCGGCGCGGCGCCGGGGGTCTAAATGAAACTATGGAGTTTTTAAAGAAGAGTTATGTGGCTAGGCCTGGAGATATGAAGTTTGACCAGCAGCTTAGCAAAATCCAAGATATAGTTGCCATGACTACAGATAAACTGACAGGCACAATCACCAACACCCTAATCAGTACAGGTCAGAAGGTATTTGGTTTTAAGAAAATTTAAGGAAAAAAGCTCAACTCAATCCCTGGATGGAATTCAACATGCCAAAAAGCCCACATGAGAAGAAACAAACTGAGAACAAGATCAAGCAGAACCCTAGCACAGAAAACAGTATTGACTGAATAAAAAGTTAGCAAACTCCGCCAGACCATAATCCAAGAAACAACTGCAAGCTGGACCTCTCTTATTGAGACAAAGTTCAAAAAGTCAACTTCCATTAGAGATCTGTGGCGAAGTTTCCAAGCATTTTGTGGAGAAAAGGCAACAGGGAAGGAACCCCCAGTTCCTCTTGAGAAATGGCATCCCAGTTACCTCAACCCAAGCAAAATTCAATGTTCTTCTGGACCAGTTCACTGAACAAGCACCTGAAAGGGCAATACATCACCAAAGACCCACTCTGCTAAATACAACATACCTTTTGACCCTTTTACGGTATCAGAAGTTATTCAGCAAACTAGGAGACTGAAATCAGGTGTAATGGCCAATGGGACCTGACATTGATACACAATCAATGTTAAGGAACCTTAGCCCCAAAACAGTGGAAGAAAACCACAGTAATTCCTATATGAAGACAGGAAAGGATCCAAAACTTCCAGCCTCCTACAGACCTATAGCCCTCACATCATGCCTTTGCAAACTTATGGAACACCTTGTTAAGTAAGAATCCTCCCCAGAACTACCAAATTCCACTCCAGCATGAACAATTTGGTTTTCTCCTTAATAAAAAGGAACCACAGATGCACCTTCTAATGCTAGAAACACCAGATAAAATCTGGTTTCAAGCAGGGTAAGGAGACACTAGCATGCAGCCTTCTTGGATATGAGGGCTGCTTTTGATAGGGTTAGTGTGGATAACCTGATGAGAAAGTTACATTGTTTCCGAATCTGCCTAGAACTGAGGATGTGGATAGAAGATTACTTGAGAAGCTGGGAACTCGAGATTTATATTGGGGAAAGTGAATCTCCATCAAGAACTAAGCCAGATGTGGGAGTACCTCAAGGGGAGGGGGGGGCGATAAGCCCACTCCTCTTCCTTATTTATTGCAGTGATATTAGTTTTGAACTATTCTTGGATGCAATCTGTATATGTATGCTGATGATATTGCACTTGTTGCAACATCAAGAGATAAGCATGTCCTGCAAGCTGCTGTCCAGAAGGGTCTTGATTATCTTAGTTTATGTCCAAGTGTCCAACAAACATGGAATTCTTTCCTGCTAAAGTCAGCACTGCTCCTCTTCACAAGGACAGAGATTCATTCAACGCCAAGGCTTTCAATCAATGAACACCTCTGTCCCAGCAGTTGAAGTTCTGCTACCTTGGGTTGATTTTTGACACTTCACTCTCATGGACTCACCATGTGATTATTAAATTGGAAACCTCAAGAGCAGAGCCAACTTTGTCAATGCAATTTGCTTATCTAAGAGAGGGGGCCCCTTTCTCTGTTGCCACAAAGCCTGTGAGAGCAGTTGTAATAAGCAAAGCTGGATTATGGCTGCCTCCCAAGAAGCACCTGGCCAACTCCTGAAAAAACTGGACACAGCCCTGCGTTGTATACTGAAAATTCTCGGATGCCTAAAATCAACCCCCCCTACCTGCAATATACTGTGAACTAGAACTGACAACCTTAGAAAACTAGAATGAAGAAATTGGAAGCACATATATTTTACATGGAAGATGTTGATCCCAAATGACATTATCTACAAAGAACTTATTGAAAACATATGATCAGAATCAGAGATTCTAACCAAAATCAGCTCCACCATACTGTCGAATGGTAAAACACATCTCTGAAACACCTGCTCCTATCCCAACTCTTGATGTCATTGATGAGATAGGTTTTAGCTTCTAGTACAGGTATAAAGCCAAATATAGAACTACCCCCCATTCTCAAGGGGTAGTCCAGAGGAACCACCAGAGATGGAAAGAGCTAGGTGGCATGAATGGGTAGACCAGTGGACACAGACTGCACCTAGGATGGTATTCACTGATGGATCATGCTTTGCCACTGGGGGTGGGGCTGCAGTTGTGGTCCTTGGGCTAAGTCATGCACTGTCATTTAAAGTAACAGACCAAGTTGTCCCCAATCTTTTCAATTGAGTTGTATGCACTATTGAAAGCGTTTCAATTTATTGCAAGTGTTTTGCCAGTAGGTAAATACTTGATATGTAGTGACTCACTTTCAGTACTGAATTATTTGATGTATGGTCATAGGCCAGCAAGAAAATCAGTGCTGTTTTTAGAAGATACTGCTATACTGATTACAACCAAGTACGAGATTGTAGCAACATGGGTACCAGCACATGTTCGAATTAGGGGAAATGAGCAGGCAGATAAGCTGGCAAAAGGTGCTAGGTATGGGGAGAATTTAGTATGTCAGTATTCAGATGAATGATTTCTTATGTTATAAAAGATATAAGGAGATATATATCCAGGAGATTATATCTTTTTAGGAGAAGAAGAAAGAGATTTTTGGTCAAAGGTCTCAGAACCAGATCCTTGATCTGTATGATTATGGTACCCCCAACTCCTGATCTATGCCACCCAGGCAGACACCTGGCTATCAGCATACTCAGGCTCAGAACAGGCCATGCTCGAATTTGGAGTGTTTTATTCAAATGGAAGTCAGTAGATTCTCCATTATGTGAGGTCTGCAATGTAGAAGATGATGTTAGGGCATATTTTAATGCATTATAAAAAGTATGAGACACAAAGATTCCCACTGAAAAAAGCTTGCCTAAAAGTATTTTGGTGCATTCATGCTCACACAGTATCCTGGGCTATGCACCAGCACCACCATGGGCTAGGAAAAAAGTCTGTAGAAGTATTAGGCCGTTTTATTGTGAAACTAAGCTACATTTTAGTGCTGTAATATGTATTAATAATTGTATACATTAATATTATTATGCATTATTTTAATATTCTATGTGTAAATTAGTGTATGTATATGTATGAGTATGTGCATATATTGCAAGCCAAGCTCATCAGTTTTAAACTGCAATATCAGGAAGTTGTGTTTGAATTGTAAATATGGAGGCTCAAATGTGACATCATTAGACAGAGTTGAATATTAGCTTGCCATTGACTTAATGGATTTTGCCTTGAGACTCTTCAAAATCCCTCTCTAACCACAGTGACAAAAGCCAGATGGCTATTTAAATTATTTGACCCTTGGTAATGACAGAATGACAGCTGGACAGCTGAATTTTGGCATGGAACACCTTTCACCCCTAAATGCTCTGATGAAATCAAGGAGAAATGCACAATGGGCAGCCTGCCCAGGAGTGCATCAAACAGACAACAACAGCAACTTTCAATATGGTCTTGATATTTTTAGTATGATTCAGTATTTCGAAATGATGTTGACACATTCAGTATGATATCAATATTTTTTATATTATATCAATACCTCAATATGATATTGATAAATTTGATATGATCTTGATACTTTCAATATGATCTCAATATTCCTTTGGGAATTCAAAGAAATAGTCAAAAGACTTCAAATTCCAAGTATATAGAACATACCCCTACAGTTAGCCCTATAACATAATACTTAGGGTACCACAAAATTGATTAAAACACACCCACAAAAAAGAAGAAGAAAATGGTTTATCTCACAGTTTAAGGGCTAATATATAGGATGCAAATTTATGTATTTGTTTATTATTTGAAAATTTCCACCTTAGCCTATCTGTTAGGTACCACCATGCTGCACTTAAAAAAAAAATTCAATTTGAACCAGGCAGATTTCATTTGAAAAAAAAAATTGCAGGCGCCATGCAAAAAAATAGTAAACAGGCCTACCCTTTCTTATAGAAGATAATGTCAGTCTACTTGTTTTTGCTGAACTTTTGGTTAAGATATTGCTAGCCCAAGGAATAATAATTTTAAAAAAAAGCTCAAAAATGCTATATAATATCCTGTACACAGACACAAAAAGATATAAAGAACTGGCAGATAAAAGTAAGAAAGACTAGGCCACTTTGCCCCAAAATATCCAAATGTCAGGAGACTCAAGGTTTGAATTTGAAAAATGCAGTCTAGTTTCTAGTTTCAGAAACTGGACTGCTAATCTCATAATTGAATTGTAAGTATCAAGGAATTTGATTTCTTTGTAAATAAAATAAGTCTAAACAGTAACCAGAATTACCTTATCTTACAGAAGAAAAACTGCAATCTACTTGTTTCTGCTGAACTTTTGGTTAAGTTATTGCTAGCCAAGGAATAATATTTAAAAAAGAAACTCAAAAATGCTATATAATATCCTGTACACAGACATAAAAGACATAAAGAACTGACAGAAAAAAGTAAGAAGTACTAGGCCAATTTACCCCAAAATATACAAATTTAAGGAGACTCAAGGTTTGAACTTAGAAATTTTGGTCTAGTTTCTAGCTTCAGAAACTGGGACTATTAATCTCATAACTGAAAAGTAAGCATCAAGGAATTTGATTTTTGTAAATAAAATAAGTCTAAAGAAAAACCAACTCATCATACAATGTACATTTTTCATATTTGTGGCTTAAACTTGAACCACCAGTCTTAAATTTTCATTTTTGGAGACAACATGCTTCTAAAAGAGTGCTACAAAAATGCCTTTACCCAACTGCATGCAAAGACCCATGTTTGAGGAAAAAAACTAAAATTTTAATCTGATTATTATTCAGCTACACCCCAAGTATTATGCAGTGAATTATGGCCATCTTAACTGAATGTTGTGACCACTTGCTTGAGGAAGAGTTTTTTTCTGGACAGAAACATTTAGGCCATAAATGAAGTAGGACATGTAGAAAAGGAAATAAAGTACATCCCAGGATTTTAGTTAATTATGACACATGATGAAAATGAAACAAAAAACACTGTGTTTCAAACTATGACAGTTGGATAAATATGTTTTCCATGATACTAAAATTTCCAAAATCAGGCAATTAAAAGACATGAAAATGCAGGTAAGTCTTAATATGCTTCAAGCCAGTGTTCATATCCAGTACACTATGAATTTTCACAGATTGACTTTTTTTTCAAAGGAAAACGTAAATAACAAACAAGCAATATTGATAACAACAAATTGCAGCTGGAAAATTCAGAGAGTATATATAACTAGGCCTAGGCTATATATTTTTACTTTAGGGGTAGGGGGGCTAGGGTAAAGCAAAGTGATGTGCTTTTAGGAGATATAGGCATTCTAGAATTTTTTTAAGTAGTTTTTGGAATTTGGTAAAATTCTAGTTTAGGGGCTTCTTTCTATCTTGGAAAGTAGTTGAATTATGCAATAAAACCCTCAGGAATTAGTCTAGACCAAAATGCACCATGGAAAGATATTGCCAAGCTACATTGTCAACACTTTTCTTATTTCTAAGGTGCAGACCTGTACAAGTTCTGACTGAAAATGTTTTAAACTGTGAATCATAATTGCCAGCACAATAAGATGGCAATGAACCGTAGATTTCTTGCTAGTGGTAGTGTGAAAACTTCAGTTGATGTTAGTCCTAATAGACGTTCCAGTCAACATTGACCCATTTTGTCAACTCTTGCTTTTAATGAGTCTATGCTAGCTGCCTGGACTGTCTTTTCTCTTAGCCTATTAAACAGTATTGGTGCTCGCTCTAACACTAAAAAGTTTTGTTGCTCTCTTAAATTTTACACTAATTTTGAGTTTTTAATCCCTTTTTGGTAGATTTTTTGGTGTTTATATTATTGACTTTTGAAAAAAGTGAACCTTTATGCCTTTTTTTATGCTCTTTCCAATATAATAATATCTTTTTACAGCAAATGAATTTTACTCCTACCCCTATATATACCGATTCAGGGTATATATTTTGCACATTAGGGGGGGGGGGGGGTTTAAACCTACCTCTCATTTGCAATCAGAAATAAACTTTACCCCCACCCCCCTTAATGTGCAAATATATACCCTGAATTGGTATGTATAGCTAAGAACAGCAAAAAATTTACCCTCTTTCTAATTGACTTTTCTTTTTTGAAAAATAAAATTCTTGTTATTTCAGGAGAATTTTAAGCTAAATCCAAGATTTTTCCTAACTTTAAGATGTAGATTTAGATATTTTTAAACCTTATAAAATGAGATTGAGCAATGGTATAGGTCTTTAACACTTTTCTTTGGGCTCATTTGAGCAGAAGATCTATTTTTAAGGTTTCACTTCATAACATAGACTGTCAAAGATTTTCAAAGGTTAGTCCCCTAAGGAGGGAGAAGGACTGGAGGTAGATGTTTCAAAATGTCTTCCCACAAGATCATTATGGCACAATACATTCCTGAGAATTTTATTCACCTGAAAACTACTTTCCAAGATAGTAAGAAGCCTCTAAACTAGAATTTTATCCATAATTTTATAAGGTAAAATTCTACTACTTAGCTACTTTTGCCTATCTCGGAAACAGATTAGGTTAGAAAATGAAACTTCTAGGGGTGGATCTATAGACTAAAGTATGTCCCAGGAAGGTATTTTGAAGTACCTACCTCTACTCCTTCTCCCTCTAGAGGGTCCTAAAATTTGCCTTAATTTTCATTTATCAGTTTCTGTTTCTCTGGCTTTAGTTCTGAAAAATGCAATTTCTGTTATCTGAGCAGAATTTTAAGCCATATTAAAGTTTTTTCCTCAAAATTTAGGAAATGTATTTGCATATCTTTAAAACCTTATAAATTGGGATTGAGCACAGTTGTGAAGTTGAAAACAATTTGTTGTACTTTATTTAAGCAGAAGATATATTTTGCAAAGGTTTCACTTTTATAAAACACAGATTTTTAAAGGTTATCAAAGATCAGGACCCTCTAGAGGGAGAAGAGGTTGAGCTATGAATAAATTTTTCATTATTCATATTATTGACTTACAAATAAGTAAACATACCACTCAATGTCTTTTTTTATGCTCTTTCCAAATGTAATAATCACTTTTGTCAGAAATGAATTTTATCCCTACCCCTATATATACCAATTCAGGGTAGCCTATATATTTGCACATTAGGGGGGTGAGGGATATTTTATTTCTTATTTAAATGAGAGGTAAGTTTAAACCTTCCCCCACCACCCCCCTAATGTGCAAATATATACCCTGAATTGGTATATACAGGGGTGGGGGTAAAATTCATTTCTTACAAGATTGATTATTATATTTGGAAAGAGCATAAAAAAAGGCATCAATGGTGTGTTTTACTTCATTCATCAGTCAATAGGCCAACAGAAAATTAAGGTAAAATTTGTTTTGTCAAAATTTCATTAGTATAGACCTGTCATGTAGGCAAATTTCTCTAGAGGGAGAAGGAGAGAAGATAAGTACTTCAACATACCTTCCCAGGACATATTTTAGCCTGTAGACCCATCCCTGAAAAGTTTCATTTTTTCCTAACCTCACCCCTTTCCAATATAGGTAAAAGTAACTAAAGTAGAATTTTTACCATATTAAATATATATATATTTTTTTTTCATTTCACTTGCTTGTCAAAACAGAGACCATACATTAGATTTGTGATGACAAATTACTCCCACTGGGCTAGCTCTAGTGAAAGATGAATTGGGTCTACACTTGCATTGTGTCATACTGTAGTGAAAGAGGGGCTGTCCAAAAACCCATTGCTATTTTTCCAAATGCCAAAGAAAAGTAGTCTTTCCCAAAAAGAGGTCTTCTACCCCAGATATCCACTATACAGCTAATTGAAAATAGTACAGTCTATATATAAAGAAAAAAAACCTTAGCCAAGCATTATATATAGAAAAAAATGTCTAGCCAACTAGGTGGCTAATAAGAAAGACTGTGTATATATATACAATCTTTAAACTAGCCAACTGGTTGGCTATTAGATCTCACCTATATATACATTGCAGCCTTAGTTAGCAACTAGTCAGCTAATATTAGAGTTCTATATACAATATAAGAATTAGCTAACTAGTTGGCTATTTATGTCCAATGTATACATAAATTTTAGTTTAAAATAGCCAACTAGTCAGCTATCAATACAGTTTCTAACAGCCTACACATGTAAAATTAGCTAACTAGTAGGCTACTAAGATCCCATGTATATATAAACCTTCATTTGAAAATAGCCAACTAGTCAGCTATCAATAAGGTTTCTAATACATATTAGAGCCTAGAATTAGCTAACTAGTTTGCTATTAAAGTCTCAGCTATATACACATTTAGATTAGCCAACCAGTTGGCTATTAGATCTCATTTACCATGAAGATCTAATGTAAGAGAAAGATACTTTACCAATAATATATTCTCTTTTAGGCCATGTGTTTACGCTACAAGCTGAATGGAAAAAGGCCAGCACAATATTTGCCGCGTTACTCCCAAACATGCTCTTGTTTGCAAGAAATTCAAGATATTGCTGGTTCTTGTTTTGTTGCAGTAAAAAGTGCATTATCTCTTTTTATTAAATTTTCCCAAATAAATTTTTTAGTGTATACAGTATCTCAGCGTGATGGATTTGAATATAAATTATTGCTTATTTGCTGAATTCATTCATTCAATTACTGAAAAAGGGCTTATCAATGGAGATACCACCAGATATATATATATATATATATATATATATATATATATATATATATATATATATATATATATATATATTATATATATATATATATATAGTATATATATATATATAATATATATATATATATATATATATATATATAATAGCTTTGTATAGCTCATATATAGCTTTGTATAGCTTATATATATATATATATATATATATATATATATTATACTATATATAAGATATATATATATATATATATATTATATATATATATATATTATATATATATATATATATATTATATATAGCTTTGTATAGGTCATATATAGCTTTGTATAGCTCATATATAGCTTTGTGTAGGTCATATACATAGCTTTGTATAGCAATATAGCTTATATAGCTGTATAGCTATATAGCTATATAGCTCTGTAGTGAATATCCAACTTGATATTAGCAAAATAGCCTAAATATTAAGTAGATATGAAGAGCGGAAAGCAAGATATTCAGTATCCCTGCCTAAGACCTGTCCCGGCCATCAAAGTAAAATGAAGAAAAGAGAAAATCTAAATTAATGGGCACTCCAAATAAATTATCATTATCACTTTGCAAAAATAATAACATTTTTCTTAATTGAGGCAACCTCTTTTCTAATTCCCTAACCCTCCTCTTAACCCCCCCCCCCCCCCCTTTTCAATAAATAAGGTCAACACCCTTGCCCCCCTCCTTAAAAAAAATAACTTTTAGCTCCTTTTGACTTAACCTTTAGTACCATAATTTGCACTCTGCTAAAATAATTACATTTTTTGTTAATCCTGACCGGCTCTTTTATAACCCTATTTTTACACCCCTATTCACTAAATAAAGTCCAGTCAACACCATTATCCTTGCCCCCCTCCTTAAAAAATTACTTTTAGCTCTTTATGGCAGAGAATCCTAGTTAGCTATTTTCTTGTCTGTATATACATAGACTCACCTCAGTAGCCAACCGGTTCGCTATTTTATATTTTCGTGTATACTTAGACGGTTTTTTTTTGATAGCCAACTGGTTGCTATATCAAGCACATGTATACATAAAACGGTCTGATATTAGCCAAGTGGTCTAAATATCATCTAGAGATTATGAACGAAAAGTAATATATTTCACACCCCCCTTCCCTTCCCGGCCCATCATAGTGAAATGATGGAAAGAGAAAATTTAAATTAATCGGCACTTCAAATCATCCCCGCCTCACCCCAACCGCTCAAGAAGTGAAGCTGGATTAATCCTAAGAAAATACACCTAACTATGATAAAAAAATGTAATACTTTAGAAATAAATTTAGGCTATATATTTGCACATTAGGGGGTGGGGGTAAATTACAGCGGGTCTGCATGCAAAATTTGTTAGCCACAATTATTCTGATATTATGATGTAAGAATTGTTTTCTGACTTCACACTGTCTAAATACTATCCCCCCCCCCTAATTTGCAAATATATAGCCAAAATGACATATTTTTCATCTATTCTATCATTTCTCTCTGTATTTTCTCATGCTAAGCTGAAAGAAACTATCGAAAGAAACCGGTTTACAGTGCGTCAATGGATGAACAATTTGAGTGGTCGGGGGTATGTCATACAAGTACCAAAATTTGCACTCTGCTAAAATAATTACATTTTTTTTTAAAATCCTGACCGGCTCTTTTGCAGCTCTCTTTTTTACCCCACTTTTCACTAAATAAAATCCAGTCAACACCATTATCCTTGCCCGCTCCTTAAAATATTACTTTTAGCTCTTTATGGCAGAGAATCCTAGTTCGCTATTTTTCTTGTCTGTATATACATAGACTCAAATCTCAGTAGCCAACCGGTTCGCTATTTTATATTTTTTGTCGTGTATACTTAGACTGTTTTTTGATAGCCAACTGGTTGGCTATATCGAGCACGTGTATACATAAAACGGTTTGATATTAGCCAAGTAGTCTAAATATCATCTAGAGATTATGAACGAAAAGTAATATATTCCAACACCACCCTTCCCTTCCCGGCCCATCATAGTAAAATGATGGGAAAGAGAGAAATTTAAATTAATTGGCATTTCAAATCAACCCCGCCTCACCCCAACCACTCAAGAAGTAAAGTTAGATTAATCCTAATAAAATACACCTAAGTATGATAAAATTGTAATACTTTAGAAATAGATTTAAGGCTATATATTTGCATATTAGGAGGTGAGGGTAAATTACAGCGGGTCTGCATGCAAAATTTGTTAGCCACAATTATTCGGATATTATGATGTAAGAATTGTTTTCTGACTTCACACTGTCTAAATACTCCCCCCCCCCCCTAAATTGCAAATATATAGCCAAAATGACAGATTTTTCATCTATTCTATCACTTCTCCCAGTCTTTTCTCATGCCAAGCTGAAAGAAACCGGTTTACAGTGCGTCAATGGATGAACAATTTGAGTGGTCGGGGGTATGTCATACAAGTACCAAAATTTGCACTCTACTAAATATAATATTTTTTGTTACATCCTGACCGGCTCTTTTGCAGCCCTCTTTTTACCCCTTTTCACTAAATAAAATCCAGTCAACACCCATTATCCTTGCCCCCGCTCCTTAAAATATTACTTTTAGCTCTTTATGGGCAGATAATCCTAGTTCGCTATTTTTCTTGTCTGTATATACATAGACTCAACTCAGTAGCCAACCGGCTCGCTATTTTATATTTTCGTGTATACTTAGACTGTTTTTGATAGCCAACTGGTTGGCTATATCGAGCACGTGTATACATAAAACGATTTGATATTAGCCAAGTAGTCTAAATATCATCTAGAGATTATGAACGAAAAGTAATATATTCCACACCACCCTTCCCTTCCCGCCCATCATAGTAAAAGTGATGGAAAGAGAGAAAATTTAAATTAATTGGCATTTCAAATCAACCCCGCCTCACCCCAACCACTCAAGAAGTAAAAATGTTAGATTAATCCTAATAAAATACACCTAAGTATGATAAAAATGTAATACTTTAGAAATAAATTTTAGGCTATATATTTGCATATTAAGAGGTGGGGGTAAATTACAGCGGGTCTGCATGCAAAATTTGTTAGCCACAATTATTCTGATATTATGATGTAAGAATTGTTTTCTGATTTCACACTGTCTAAATACTCCCCCCCTAATTTGCAAATATATAGCCAAAAAATGACAGATTTTTCATCTATTCTATCACTTCTCTCTGTCTTTTCTCATGCTAAGCTGAAAGAAACCGGTTTACAGTGCGTCAATGAATGAACAATTTGAGTGGTCGGGGTATGTCATACAAGTAGCAAAATTTGCACTCTACTAAAATAATTACTTTTTTTGTTAATCCTGACCGCTCTTTTGCAGCAGCCTCTTTTTACCCCTTTTCACTAAATAAAATCCAGTCAACACCATTATCCTTGCCTCCTCTGAAAAAATTACTTTTAGCCCTTTTGGCAGAGAACGCTAGTTCGCTATTTTTCTTGTCTGTATATACATAGACTCAACTCAGTAGCCAAACCGGTTCGCTATTTTGTATTTTCGTGTATACTTAGACTGTATTTTGATAGCCAACTGGTTGGCTATATCGAGTACGTGTATACATAAAACGGTTTTTTTGATATTACCCAAGTAGTCTAAATATCATCTAGAGATTATGAACGAAAAGTAATATATTCCACACCCCCTTCCCTCCCGGCTCATCATAGCGAAATGATGGGAAAGAGAAAATTTAAGTTAAATTGGCACTTCAAATCAACCCGCCATACCCAACCACTCAAGAAGTAAAGTTAGATTAATCCTAATAAAATACACTGAAGTATGATAAAATGTAATACTTTAGAAATTTAGGCTATATATTTGCACATTAGGGGGTGTGGGGTAAATTACAGCGGGTCTGCATGCAAAATTTGTTAGCCACAATTATTCTGATATTATGATGTAAGAATTGTTTTCTGACTTCACAAACTTCTAAATACCCCCCCCCCCTAATTTGCAAATATATATAGCCAAAATTACATATTTTTCATATATTCTATCACTTCTCTCTGTCTTTTCTCTTGCTAAGCTGAAAGAAACTATCGAAAGAAACCGTTTACAGTGCGTCAATGGATGAACAATTTGAGTGTTCGGGGGTGTGTCATACAAGTGCCTTTGGAAATTTAAATTCAAGTTTTGCCCAATAAAAAAAAAAATAAAAAATACATGTTAGACACTTGGCAGTAGGATCATACTTAGGTCTATTTTATTAGGATTAATCTAACTTCACTTCGTGAGTGTGTTGGGTTGAGCCGAGGTTGATTTGAAAGTGCCAAATTAAATTAAAATTTTTCTTTCCCATCATTTTACTGTGATGAGCCGGGTAGGGGAGGGGGAGTGGAATATATTACTTTTCGTTTATAATCTCTAGAAAATATTTAGACTACTTGCCTAATATCAAACCGTTTTATGTATACACGTGCTAGATATAGCCAACCAGTTGGCTATCGAAAAACAGTCTAAGTATACACGAAAATATAAATTAGCAAACCGGTTGGCTACTGAGTCGAGTCTATGTATATACAGACAAGAAAAAATAGCGCACTAGGATTCTCTGCCATAAAGAGCTACAATTAACTTTTTAAGGAAGGGGGGGGGTGGCAAGGATAATGGTGTTGACTGGACTTTATTTAGTGAAAAGGAGTAAAAAGAGGGTTAGAAAAAAGCCGGTCAGGATTAACAAAAAATGTAATTTTTTTAGCAGAGTGCAAATTATGGTACTTGTATACGTGACGTACTCCGACACCCAAATTGTCCATCCCCATTGACGCACTGTAAACCGGTTTCTTTCGATAGTTTCTTTTAGCTTAGCATGAGAAAAGACAGAGAGAAGTGATAGAATAGATGAGAAATATGTAATTTTGGCTATATATTTTCAAATTAGGGGGGGGGGGGGGGGGGCTATTTAGACAGTGTGAAGTCAGAAAACAATTCTTACATCATAATATCAGAATATTTGTGGCTAACAAATTTTGACTCACTGTACTTTACCCCCACCCCCCTAATGTGCAATATATAGGCCAAATTTATTTCTAAAGTATTACATTTTTATCATACTTAGGTGTATTTTCTTAGGATTAATCTAACTTCACTTCTTAGCGGTTTGGGTGAGGCGGGGTTGATTTGAAGTGCGAATTAATTTAAATTTTCTCTTTCCCATCATTTTACTATGATGGACGGGAAGGGATGGGGGGTGTGGAATATATTACTTTTCGTTCATAATCGCTAGATAATATTAGACTACTTGGCTAATATCAAACCGTTTTATGTATGGACACGTGCTAGATATAGCCAACTAGTGGGCTATCAAAAAAAAAATCAGTCTAAGTATACACGAAAATATAAAATAGCGAACCGGTTGGCTACTGAATTGAGTCTATGTATACACAGACAAGAAAAATAGCGAACTAGGGTTCTCTGCCATAAAGAGCTAAAATTAATTTTTAAAGGAGTGGGGGTGGCAAGGATAATGGTGTTGACTGGACTTTAATTATTGAAAAGGGGTAAAAGAGGGTTAGAAAAGAGCCGGTCAGGATTAAAAAAAAAATGTATTATTTTAGCAGAGTGCAAATTATGGTACTTGTTATGACGTACTCCAACCACCCAAATTGTCCATCTATTGTGAAGCACTGTAAACGGGTTTCTTTCGATAGTTTCTTTTAGCTTAGCATGAGAAAAGACAGAGAGAAGTGATAGAATAGATGAAAAAATATGTAATTTCGGCTATATTTTTGCAAATTAGGGAGGAGGGGGGGGGGGGGGGATTTAGACAGTGTGAAGTCAGAAAAACAATTCTTACATCATAATATCAGAATAATTGTGGCTAACAAATTTTGCATGCAGACCCACTGTACTTTACCCCCCCCCCCTAATGTGCAAATATATAGCCAAAATTTATTTCTAAATTATTACATTTTTATCATACTTAGGTGTATTTTCTTAGGATTAATCTAACTTCACTTCTTGAGCGGTTGGGGTGAGGCGGGGTTGATTTGAAGTGTCAATTAATTTAAATTTTCTCTCTCCCATCATTTTACTATGATGGACCGGGAAGGGGTGGGACGGGGGGTGAGGAATATATTACTTTTTGTTCATAATCTCTAGATATTTGGCTAATGTCAAACCATTTTATGTATACACGTGCTAGATATAGCCAACTAGTTGGCTATCAAAAAACAGATTAAGTATACACGAAATATAAAATAGCAAACCCAGTTGGCTACCGAGTTGAGTCTATGTATATACAGACCAGAAAAATAGCGAACTAGGATGGGAGCTCTGCCCGAAAGAGCTAAAAGTAATTTTTTAAGGAGGGGGGCAAGGTTGTTGACCTTATTTATTGAAAAGGGGGGGGGGGTAAGAGGAGGGTTAGGGAATTAGAAAAGAGGTTGCCTCAATTAAGAAAAATATTATTATTTTTGCAAAGTGATAATGATAATTTATTTGGAGTGCCCATAATTTAGATTTTCTCTTTTCCTTCATTTTACTTTGATGGTGGGGACAGGTCTTAGGCAGGGATACGGAATATATTGCTTTTGCTCATCATATCTACATAATATTTAGGCTATTTTGCTAATATCAAGATGGATATTCACTACAGAGCTATATAAGCGATATAGCTATACAAAGCTAAATATATGAGCTATACAAAGCTATATATATATATATACATATATATAGATATATATATATATATATCTGTATATATATATATATATATATATATATGATATATATATATATATAGATATATATATATATATATATATATAATATATATATATATATATATATATATATATATATATATATATATATATATATATATATATATATATATATATAATTTTAATTGGTGGTATCTTCATTGATAAGCCCTTTCCAACATAAGTGAGCAAAAAAATGTAAGCAAGTTAGTGATTAAAAAAAAAAAAAAAAAAAAAAAAAAAAAAAAAAAAAATTGAAAATTGAATTAACTGTCGTAATTAGTTTATTGAAAAATCGTTTATAATCGTTATTGGATATAGACCTAGATATAGACTTTCGATTTCAGGGCTAGCACTATTTCTTAAATTTTGAATGTCACAAGTAACTATTGTATGACTCATATTCAGAGCAGCAGAAGTGCACTTAAGCTTCTCCAGGGCAGCTGCAATTACATCTGGATTTGATAGAGGGCTGGGTGTGATAGGCAAATAGCCTATTCTTGACACAGGAATGTCTCGACTTCTGTTGCTACTGACCAATTCTTGACACAGGAATGTCTTGACTTCTGTTCTGACTGTAACCTAAGGTTTTTAGAATTAGTACCATTACTGAGGAATATTTAAATAACAATGATAGATTATGATTTTTTTCTTATATACCAAACTTTTTCATCTTTTTCAGTCTGTCTTTTCATGAAGAGCACCATTCACTTTTGATGGTACTTAGCCTCAAGTCTCACTAATGGAGCATCTTACACCTCATCCACAATTGAGGTTCCAAATCTTTCAGTCTTTCTACCTGCATCTGAATTCTGCCTTTGTAGAGCTGTTATCTGCTTTACATTCATTTTCTATTTTTTTGTGCTGCCTTATAGCCACAAAAAGACAGCATGACTTATATTCAAAGTCCCTTCATGTGAGTTACTGTCTCTACATAGTGTTTGCCACCTTTTAGTTGACAAACACTGTGATTGAGTTTGGTTAGAAAACTGATGACTTTTGCAGGAATAGAATTTCTGACTGCATACTCTGTGCCAGAACAAGTCTGTTTTAGAAAAGTTAGGCTTTGTAAAACTTTTTCTCAATGCCCTGTAGCCAAATGTACATGAAACAGTTTGATGCCAAGAAGGAAATCACACATTGAATGTCTGTTACTTTATGTAAAGGAGCAGATCACATTTCCTGACACAATAGGCATGATTCTGGTTTAAATACTGCATTCTTTGGACTGTGCATCAGCTTCAGGCTTTTTGAAGCAAGTTGATCCATTCATCTGAAATAAATCTTGTTTCAATACTACTGGAGTAGTTTAAATCTTTTTCCTGTTACATGATATTGTAAGGTCACAATTTATGAAGAGAGAAGAATGTAACAGAAAAAGATATTTTGTAATGTTAGATTCATACATTCTTGCCGCTTTACAGGAAACTAAGCCCCTTTTTTTTTACCATGTAGTGCCACTTGCCAGAAATCAATTTTTGTTTAAAAAAGAAAAGATTTGAATAAGATTTTACATATTTATGAAAAAAGCTCAAAACAGATATGATTATTATAATTGGATAGAGTATTGATTTTTGAATCAAATGGTATGTTTATTTCTTAGGCTGAGTTCCAATCCACCTACCATGATAAGTTACCATAGTAAGCTCACAACCTGCAGAATAACATGGTAACAAGTGACCATAAGGTGACACACCACTAGATTAATCTTAAGACAAACATCACAATAAAGAATTAAACAAGATTTCATCAGAATTTGCTGGTCTTGTGGAAGCAAATAAGTGAATCAAAACACTTAATCTTGATCTATTCAATCTTGTAACATATGCATTGTAACCCCAATACAATATTCTTGCTTTACAGTAAATCTCTGGTATTCCTAAGAAATTGCAAATATTAACCAGAGAAGTTTTTATTATACTATGATTTTACTTTTGTAGGAAAACTATGAGGTAACATTTGCAGGAATAGAATTTCTGGTAGCACACTGTGCTGGAACAGGCCTGTTTCAGAGAAATGGAGCTTTTTTATAAATTTTTTGCAATGTTCTGTAACAAAATATTCAAGAGCAATTTGATGATAAGAAGGAAATAACACATGAAAGGTCTATGAATTTTATGTGAAGGACCACTTTTAGTTTGCTGACACAATAGGCATAATTTTGGTTGAAATACTGTATGCTTTGGACAATGCATTAGCTTCAGGCTTGTGGAAGCTAGTTAATCTACAGTATCCTTTTGAAAGAACTCCAAAGTTAAAATACTGTTAGAGCAGAATAAATCTTTTGTCCCTTACCTGATATTGCAAGGATTTACTTTATAAAGAATTTACTTTAGAAATAAAATTAAACAGAAAAAAATATACTATAAAATGCAACCTTAGATTGTAATAATATAACTGTAGATTCAATTGGATCTACTTTTGATTAGTAATACATCTGAAATGGTTAGTGTTATGTATAGTTAAAATGATTCAAGCTAATGAAAAGCCTCTAAAGAAATATTAGACAAATCTAATGGTTAACAATCCACATTCTATGTGGTATAATAGAGATTCGGTCAATATATACAAAATCATATTATTGAGTTAGGACTAAAGTGAATACACCCATTCGATGCCTTTTTTTTATGCTGATTACAAATATAATAATCATTCCTATCGGAAATTCAAATTTAAGCCATTTTTGAGCTCTTGAAAATGACAAAAAATAGGGTGTAAAAAGGCTAATATAGCGTGGAAAAAGGCTTAAAACCTTTGTTTTAAACTTACTGTTTCATAATAAATCCTTATTTTAATCCACAAGCACTGACTTTCCATGAGTAACAAGTATATAAGTTCCAAAAATTCATTTTCCAAATATTATGTTTTTTTTTCTTCCTTAATGCCGAATGTTCAAGAATGCGTTTTCGACGAAACTTCGAAAATATTAAACCTAACCAAACCTAACCAAACCTAACCTAACCTAACATAACCTAACCTAACCTAACCAAACCTAATCCTTTAATATTTTCAACGGTTTGTCAAAAACGCATTCTTGAACATTCAGCGTTAGGAAGAAAAAAATACATAATATTTGCAAAATGAATTCTTGGAACATATATACTTGTGATTATCCAACTTACTCATGGAAAGTCAGTGCTTATGGATTAAAATAAGTATTTATTATGAAACAGTAAGTTTAAAACAAAGGTTTTAAGCCTTTTTCCACGCTATATTAGCCTTTTTACACCCTATTTTTTGTCATTTTCAAGAGCTCAAAAATGGCTTAAATTTTAAATTCCGATAGGAATGATTATTATATTCGTAATCAGCATAAAAAAAAAATGGCATCGAATGGTGTATTTTCACTTTAGTCCTAACTCAATAATATGATTTCGTATATATTGACCAGAGATTCTATAGTGCACTGTTGAAACAGTGATTAGCAATCAAAATACTGATTGTCTTACTTTACTTCTTGTATGTGTGATGCTCCAAATTAAAAATATATGATCAGAACCAAATCATTGATAGAATCAAGACCAAAACAGTATCACAAGGGTGGAAAATGACATAAAAATGGAAGGAAACTGTATGATTATTACAATATTGGGTAAAATTATAGATTAAGAATTTATAACTATTGGGGTAAGTAGCCTAGTTGAACTAGACAAATAAAACTTCAAGAAACAGATCCAAAGCCTCAACAGTCATGGGAAGGTTTTTGAAGTAGCCTACTAGCCCCATCACTTTTTCTCTCCAGAGGACACTGGGGTATAAAGACTATGGGTAATTTTTAATGTTATAAAAGTAAAATCTTCAGATTTAGATTCACATCTCAAAAAAGGCACTAAAAGAGCATTTTGAGCCTTGCTTGATCCTTGATATAACTTCAAATTCTGTAGTCACAATAAAAATTGTGCTTTCAAAACTTAGACCCAAAGAAATCAATAAGCTAAACAGCCAAAACTAAGGTAGATAATTTCCGTCAAAATTTACATTGCCTGTCTCTAAAAAAAAACCTCCCAAAGATATAGTCTAGCCTATATTACACCCTTAATTCATTCCTGATAATCACATTTTCCTACCTAAACTGCTATTTTACAAGTAAAAAAAAACTCATCTATAACTCTGTCTATTGTTGAAAAGAAACGAATTAAGAAAAGAAAAAGGACTGATAATTTCCTATTTAAGAAAAGAAATAGCCTAAGACTGATATATAGGCTTCTGAACCTGATAATAGTTGCTTTCAATGAGATAGCTAAGGAGTAATCATACTTTTTTCTTGGAATTCAATACTCTATCCAAATATGATGATTATTCCCAATACTAATTTTCTGAAATAAGTTTAAAACTTTATTTGTTGATGATGATGATGATGAACGAATTAAAGACCCCTCTTGACTGCTCGGTCACTTGGGTCTTCTTTCAATAAATCTGGATCCCACTTTAGTTAGTCAATCATCAATAATCTGCTCTTCACATTAATTAATCATAATTATTCTTCCCATCACATTGTCCTATCTCTCCCAATGGCAGTTATAAACTGTACAACCAGCTTTAGGATTTGTATATTGTCACTATCATTTGCAAATCCTCCCAAAAATCAAATTTACACTCAACTGTTTTCTTCTTTCATGAAAAAAAAGGCCTTGATATGCTGTCTTTGGAGAGTGTACTTATCACAATCTATAAGAAGATGTACCAGACTTTCTTCTTTGTCACAAAACTCACAGTTACTTGACTCTCTATAAAAACTTTGCCCTGTATAATTTTGTATCTGCATGGCCTGATCTAAGACGAAATGCTAATCTTCCCTCTTTCCTACTTAATTCTTGGTACACATGCCTCTCAAACTTTCTTGCTACTTTTCGGGTAACAAACAATTTCCGGATTGATTTCTGCTATCCTCAAAATCATACGTTCTTACTGATTGTATCAATTGATCTAATTGCATTGCAGGTCTAGGAGTTGAACCACTAGTAAATGCATTTATTGTTTCGCATGCCATTTTAGCAGCTGTGTCGGCACTCTCATTCCCCAAAATCTGAACATGGGCTGGGATCCACTGAAGACATATGTTTGCTGTTGACATTAATGATACTATTTCCGTGTAGCACAATACAACTTCTCTTGAAATTTTCCCATTATGATCAAAATTGGCGAGTGCCTCCAATGCACTTTTTGAATCTGACAACAATACAATGTTTCTTTGGTTGCTAAGATTTTCTTTGGCAAATACAATTGCTTCCTTTATGGCTATTACTTCAGCCTGGAAGATTGTTGCCTCTGAATGCAGTTTAAATGACTTTGACACTTGTATCAATGGAATGACAAAGGCAGCCCCTACTGCAGAAATTGGGTTACTTTTCTTAGATCCGTCTGTATAAATATCAAGGAATTCCTGTATTTCTCTGCCATCATTAATTAAAGTTTATCCTGGAATCATGGTATCCATTCGTTTCAAACTTAAGATTGCAATGTAGCTTAATTGTCTCCCAAGGAGCAGGTAATGCAATTTCTGGAACTTTTAACATATCTGTCATTTTTAGTGTCACTCCAAACTGTTCACTGATACGGCAAGACATTTCAAAGATATTTTCCTGGTTTCTCTTTTTAAACTTATTTGATGTAACAATTTTTCCTGGTTTAACTATTCTTGATCTAACTGGGTTTGTATTATCTGCTGTCCACAATTTTTTGATATATTTCAGGACATTTACCTTTCTCCTGGTTTTCAGGCTTTCAAGTCCTGACTCTGACATTAAAAACACAATAGGGGTAGTCTTTCTAGCTGCAAAGGCAATGCGTATAGCTGCATTCTGTACGGAATTCAACTTTGCTAGGGTTGTGTCACTGCCTGAGGAATAAATCAAGGAAGCATATTCTATCTTAGACCTAATATATTTTATATAAAACTCCATCATAAAACTGCGTTTTTGCCCCCAGCTAACAGTTGTAAGCATCTTCATAAGATTCAGCCTTTTAACGCAAGCACCCTTGGTCAATTCAATATGTGGTTTCCAATTCAAATTTTCTCTATATTCACACCCAGGAGCTTTGTTTCACTCACAAACTCGATCTGCTGGCCATAAAATCTAATTATTGGGGTAACTTTCATTTTCTTCCGAGTTATTAACATGGCTTTTGTTTTATGTGTTGAAAATTTGAGATCAATATCAGTCGCCCAGTTTTCAACTTGCACTAATACTTCTGAAATAGCTTTGATTCCCTCTTCCAATGTCCTTGCCGTAACCCACAAAGCGTTATCATCAGCGAAAATTCCCGCGTTTGAATCTCCTTCTCCAATAGGGATATTATACTCTCCCATATTGTAAAAATCAGGTCCTAAGGCTGACCCTTGAGTACTCCCCTTCTTCCTCTTACTAGGGCTGTTGACATTGTATTTCCTACTCTCACTGTCACTACTCGGTCTTCAAGATAATTTTTACTTAGCAGCAACATTCTACCTCTAATTCCAGCCTCAATTATTCCTGACAATATTTGTCTATATACAATGTTATCAAACGCGCCCTTGACGTCAAGGAAAACTGCAATCATTACAAGTCCATTCTGGAGAGCATATAAAGCATCCTGTTTAAAGCAAAGCAAATTTTCTAT
The DNA here is from genome assembly GCA_027921565.1 of Artemia sinica. Classification (NCBI taxonomy): domain Eukaryota; kingdom Metazoa; phylum Arthropoda; class Branchiopoda; order Anostraca; family Artemiidae; genus Artemia; species Artemia sinica. The sequence goes on along the minus strand of CM051257.1, from coordinate 51,467,230 downwards.
GGTACTTTTGTTTTTCCTGAAGCCGCATTGTATATCTTTAAGACCGCCCCTTTTTTTCTACTTCATAGTTAAGTCTTTTCTTAACAAAGTCGTTCATATACTTCCCTAAAACTGGGAGCAAAGTTATGAACCGCTGGTCTTCCAGTTTTGAATTGTCCTTTCCTGGTTTTGGGATCATAATTGCTTGGCCCCTTTTCCATGCACTTGGAAAATATCCATCATTCCAAGCCAAATTGATGATGGAAAGCAACACCATAATCCACTGCTTTGGCAAAGCTTGAACAAACCGTGGATAAATCATATCTTCCCCTGGTGAGGTGATAGGGACATTTCTTATTACGCTGTCAATTTCAACATTAGTAAATGGCTGATTCTAAGGCTCTGCAAATCCTGATTTGCTATTCTTTTAACTTTAGCTGTCATTCTGGCCACTTCTGTAGCATTGGATCAGTATTTCCTATGGTCTTATTTAGATAATTAGCACTTGCATTCGCCTGATCTTGATCTGTCACTAGTAACTGATTATTGTACACTACAGGGGGGTTGGATTTTCTTGGTGGGGGTTTGCTTTGCATTTGTTTGATGAAAACATAGACTTACTTACTGGTTTCCGGAAATCCAAATTTTCAATAAACTCTTCCCAGCTCTTTTTCTTGGCCTGTGAAATCGCTCTCTTAAATGCTGCATACGCTCTTTTCACCTCAATATAGTTGTATATTGTTGTTGCTTGTTCATGCTCGTTTTTTCTTCTTAGATATTTCTTTTTAGCTGCATCACAATCTTTGTTCCACCATATACATGAATTCCTTTGTCCCTTATATTTGGCCTTCAGTGGAACAGATTTTGTTGCTGCTTCAATTATGCTGTCCTGGAAAAACCTTCACTTTGTCATCAACATGTTGCTCCCTTTCTACTACAGCCAAAATGTCTTTTTTGTTCAAGAAGTTCTTTAAACTTTCTCCAATCTGCCATCTTGATTTGAAACTTAGTAATCTTGTTTGTCTCAAATTTATCAGAAATCTCAAACCGACCATCAAAAACATTTAATAAAATTGGGGCATGGTCCACTAAACAAAGATGTATTTACTAAGGTTGACACAGTTGCTGATGCCACTAGATCTGGGCTAGTGAAAGTCAGTCTATAGTGGTGGAAACTCCTGTGATAGGATTTTTTCGGGTTGGAAGTCCTTTTGGTGTAATTAAGCATATATTATTTTCCAGTAACATATCTTCAAGGCTTTTACCTGAAGCATTAATAAAATCACAATTACACCAGACTTTACTATGGGCATTAAAATCCCCTATTAAAACCACCTGTTCTGCATTTGGTATTTTATCAAGTAGTTCATTTATAATGCCACCAATGTCTTTATTATTCCATTCGAGTTGTAAACATTTATAACATTGAGGACTTTGCCATTTCCCAAATGGAGCTTGCATCCAACTATTTCAACATACTCTTCATAATTGTCACCTAATTCAATATGCACTTCGGTGTAGTGGTATTTTTTGCTAATACCTATCAACACCCCGCCTCTTCCTGTTTCAATTCTGTCTTTCCTCAAAATATTGTATCCCTGGAAACTCATAGTTATATAGGGTTTTAGCCAGGTTTCTGGAGACATAAGACATCAATACAATTTTATGGCAAAAATTCAACAACAAGATCTTTCTTCTCATTCCTCACTGATTGTGAGTTCCATGATAATATTTTAAGGTCCATATTGTTGTGTTGCTGTCTCATTAATTAAACAAACACTTCTAATTTCATCTTTGTTTAGCTGCCCAAGCTGCAATTCATGCACAAGGGTACATAATTTACTTATACGTTCTATTAATGATAGTTCACTCAATTTAAGCATTTCTTGTCTTAGAAATAATCCAATTATTAGGGATTTTGCTGCCTTCTGTTCAATTTCTTGCTTCATATTTATTGTAATTTCATTATGAAGTTGATTGAAATAAGGAGTACTCACAGTAAGTTTTTTGTTTGCCACATCTGCATAGCTTCTATAGGTTACTTGGGCTCTCTTAAAACCCATGTGATATTTCTCTGCCACTTGTAGGATTTCTCTATTCTGGATTCTAACAGGGCAAGCAAATGATGTAGAAGAATGATTGCCTTTGCAATTGGCACATATATATGATTTGGGCCTTGAGGTACTATCAGTGTTTTTGAGATGGCACATATCAGATGAATGATTTCCTGAGCATCTTAGGCATGTATGAGCTTGAGCTCTACAAACATCCTGTTTATGGCCATATTTTTGACACTTATGGCACTGCAATAATCTCCTGTTATACACCTGGACTTCTCTTTTTCTTCCACAAAACCACACACTTGGGGGAAGACAATTACCTTCAAAAACCACCATTATTGCATAACTGTCAGATAGCTTTTTTTGTTTCTTTGTTGTACCCATTTTTGCCGGTGAACTTCTTTTACTTTAATAGGTGACTCCATACACTCTAAAATCTCTTCATCTGTCATGCTTAGTTGGACTCCTTTTATGATCCCTCGGCTTAATCTCTGCTTAACACTTCCAGTAACATTCACTCCAGCAACAATGTTCATTTGTTGGACAATTTTTGATGATTCTTCATCCATGAGGTATACTGTCATTTGTCTCTTACTCTGTTTACTTCAAATTCAAATTTTCTAGATTTCAGTACTTCTTTCAGAGATTTCACTATTTGGTAGTCATCAGGCAGTTGTTTATTTTCATCACTTACTGTAACATCAATCATTGAAGATAATAATTCGGTCTGTGGTATATCAATAGTTTGATTTTTAAGGACACTTTCTGAGATGGTATTGATTGGTTTTGGTGTGGCATTTTGCCTCTTAGCTTGTTGTGGGGGACAATTTCACTATTGGAGAAATGTCTCTCCTTTTACGTCCTAGGCTGGGGTTCAGTCCCAGTTTTGGCATTTGCAGGTCTTCTTGAATCAACCCTTCTACTACACAAGGTTGACAGGTCTCATATCTTCATCACTCTCAGATGGTAATGGTGGGTAACTTCCTTCCTCACTTAACACAGAGTACCTATTAGCTAAAGGAATGGGCTGTATCCCTGGCACATTATAATTTGGTGGATAAAAACCACTTCCCACTAACTGAACTGGTGCTCTTTGCAACTGCTGGACAATTTGTTGTTGACCATAAAATGCATTTGGGTTTATATGAACCTGGTTGCCAGCTTACTGGCACATCATGGGACCATGGAACTATCATTTGGTTCTTACTTGCATTATTATTAGCTCCATAAAACTGAGGGGTCATTTGCAAAAATGATTGTCCTTGACCTGTACCACTTCCACCTGCACCATGACCCCTTGGGGGCCAGGTTGAATGTTCATTTCTTCTAGAGCACAAAATCGATTTTCAAAATCTATCCTTCAAAACTTATGAAATGTCATTCTAGTCACCTGCCTCACAGAAACATTGAAAACTTTGAAGCAAAAGATTTTATATCCTACAGTTAATCTTTTCTTCCCTTTATTTGTTGACCATTATTTCTCTTTCTACTTTAAATTGCACGCGTTGCATAAGCCTTAAACAGATAGCGTTACAAACTTGAAAAAACTGTAAACAAAACTCTCGAGATAGTTTTTTCCTAATCTATCAGGTCATTTTTAAGGGTCAAGCACCCCTTTGAGCTATCTATTCCCGGGTATAATCGTAATCAGCGTGTTCGATATGACTAGAAACTGCTTTCGAATTGCGTGAAACAGATGTGTCATGACGACCTGAAAATAAGCATCTTTTTATCTATTGGCGCCCGTACTATTGGCTAATCTTAATGTGCACATAGATGAGACTTTAATAGCAAACTAGTTAGCTAATTCTATGCTCTAATATGTATTAGAAACCTTATTGATAGCTGACTAGTTGGCTATTTTCAAATGAAGGTTATATATACATGGGATCTTAGTAGCCAACCAGTTAGCTAATTTTACATATGTAGGCTATTAGAAAACTGTATTGATAGCTGACTAGTTGGCCATTTAAACTAAAGTTTATGTATACATTGGACATTAATAGCCAACTAGTTAGCTAATTTTATATTGTATATAGAACTCTAATATTAGCTGACTAGTTGGCTAATTAAGGCTTCAACGTATATATAGGTGAGATCTAATAGCCAACCAGTTGGCTAATTTAAAGATTGTATATATATACACGGTCATTCTTATTAGCCAACTAGTTGGTTAGACATTTTTTTCTATATATAATGCTTGGCTAAGGTTTATTTCTTTATATATAGACTGTAGTATTTTCAATTAGCCATCTGGTGGTATCCCACTTCTAAGGGTTCAAGGTTCAAGTGTTTGCGAAAGCATAGGTTGGATGGCCCCCAGCCCCCCATTGCACTTCCTGGCTGAAGGGCCACGAAACGGAGATCAGCACCGCCGGTTTGGACCTAAGGGTCTAGTGCCGCATCCTTTACCTTTTTTTTCTATCCCCTTCTACCCTACTTAACTCAACTACATTCCAGATATCAAAAACCTTACCTAGAAATTTACTTAGATAAGGGGTTTCCTTTAGTTTAGATGTGGTTTATAGACAAGTTATAACCGTTTACAAGCTCATATGTTTCACCAAATATAACTTCTTTCAAAAGAAGCAGACTCAAAAGCATCTTCATTTTCAGGAAGTAAATTTAAAGGATCAAGTAAATTTCCCGAAATCGAGTAAAAAGTCATGATTTCTAGTAAACAAAACTTTTGTTATTTCCATGAATTCAGGGAAAAAATTAGGGTCCATTCATTACAAAATTTTATCTCGATTATGTTAGATATTGTGGCTACTATCCTATCCCAACTACTGCTCCTATCCCAACTCCTGATGTTATTGATGAGTAGGTTCAGCTTCTAGTACAGGTATAAAGTCAAATATAGAACTACCCCCATTCTCAAGGGGTAGCCCAGAGGAACCACCAGAGATGGCGAGAGCTAGGTGGCATGAATGGGTAGACCAGTGGACACAGACTGGGCATAGAATGGTATTCACTGATGGATCATGCTTTGCCACTGGGGGTGGGGCTGCGGTCGTGGTCCTTGGGCTCAGTCATGCACTGTCTTTTAAAGTAACAGAGAAGTTGTCAATATTTTCAATTGAGTTGCATGCACTATTGAAAGCGTTTGAATTTATTGCAAGTGTTTTGCCAGTAGGTGAATATTTGATATGCAGTGACTCACTTTCAGTGCTGAATTATTTGATGTATGGCCATAGGCCAGCAAGAAAATCAGTGCTGCTTTAGAAAAGATACTGCTAAAACTAATGACAGCCAAGTATGAGATTGTAGCAACATGGGTACCAGCACATGTTGGAATTAGGGGAAATGAGCAGCAGATAAGCTGGCAAAATGGGGTGCTAGGTATGGGGAGAATTTAGTATGTCAGTATTCAGTGAATGATTTTTTTTATGCTATTATGATAAGTTGCTAAAGGAGAAGGAGAAAGAGGTTTTTGGTCAAAGGTCTCAGAACCAGATCCTTGATTTGTATGATTATGGTACCCCACCTCCTGATCTATGTCACCCAGTCAGACACCTGGCTATCAGTATATTCAGGCTCAGAACAGGCCGCGCTCAAATTAGGAGTGTATTATTTAAATGGAAGTCAGTAGACTCCCATTATGTGAGGTATGCAATGTAGAAGAGGATGTTAGACATATTTTAATGTATTGTAAAAAGTATGAGACACAGAGATTGCCACTAAAAAAAGCGTGCCTAAAGTATTTAGGTGCATTCACGCTCAGAAGTATCCTGGGCCATGCACAGGCACCACCATGGGCTAGGAAAAAATCTGTGGAAGTACTAGGCCGTTTTATTGTAGATACTAAGCTACACTTAGAGCTGTAATTTGTATTAATAATTGTATATTTAAATATTATTGCACATTATTTTAATATTGTACTTGTAAATTAGTGATATGCAAGCTATATGTATGAGTATGTGTATATATTGCAAGCCAAGCTCATCAGTTTAAATTGCCATATCAGCCAGTTGTGTTTTGAATTGTAAATATGGAGGCTCATTTGTGACACCATTGGACAGAGTTGAATACAGCCTGATATTGGCTTATTGTTTTTTTGTCTTGAGATTCTTCAAACCCCTCCCTAACCACAGTGACAAAAGCCAGATGGCTTTTTTAAATTATTTGACCCTCGGTCATGACAGAACAACAGCTGGACAGCCGAATTTTGACTTGGAATACCTTTCATTCCTAAAGGCTCTGATGAAATCATGGAGACGTGCACAATGGGCAGCTTGCCCAGGAGTGCTACAAACAAACAACAACAACTATTATATCGCTCTCATTTTTGCGATTTCGCGTCAACCCTAGCGCTTAGAAATCTAGTAAATTTGTATTAAGTAAAAATCTAGTATTAAGCATTTTGCAGTAAGTGGCATAGGGTGCATCAAGACATGGCCAATTGTAGACAGAGAAAAGCCAAGACAGATAGTCCAAGTATTTGAGAGGCAAATATTTAAATGTTAAACTATTTAAAATCAGAACTGGTATGTTGGCTTAATTTGTTTTCAGAGAATTTTCCCGGACTCTCATAAACAGCTGCTACGTTTGTTAGTTAGCTTTGTCCCTTTTTCAAGACGCTGCTGGAAACGAACTTTTTCCATACTTGCCAAGTTCTTTTGGAACTCTCTGCAGCTTGCCCCATTCCATTGCTGGAGCAGAGAGACAGTTCTTGATTTTGTTGGTCGTCAAAACTAAAAACCGGAATAGACTAAATGTCTCGAGTGTTTTTGTACCTGATCAAAACGAAGCAACTTGTTCTCAGGTCGTCAAGTGAGAGTACATGACTGGATGATGTCCAGCAATTTGATTCACACTATCAAATGGAAACAAGTAGATCCCTTCAGTTCGACACTAGTGGATACTTTAAATTCGGATGAGGCCGAGGACGATTAAAGCCTTTTAAGGGCAACTTTTTTTTAATTGTGACTACATATTTTTCTTCTTACTTTTCAATTTGTATGATTTGCATGATCTGAAGACTATTGAAACAATGTTTTTATTTACTAATTATTGCATGTTATATGAGTTTTCTTTTTTCTTGGCAGCACTAGTCCAATTTGAGGTGCACTTTTTGATTTCCATAATTTTACAACTAAACCGGTAGCCGATTACGTTATTTCTGTTTTGAAGTGACATAGATTGTATTGGTTTTGATTCCCTTGAATACGAACGAGAGAGAATCCAGAGAAAATCAGTTCAAAAAAAAAACCTAAATTAATTGCTTTAAAATTTGCTAGAAATCTTTGTAGGCAGCTTATCCCTTATTTAAAAAACCATCCCAATTAGTGTTTACAAACTGGCAAATTTCCTCTTAAAAATGCAAAATGAAGGGTTTAGATTTCAAACCTAAAATGGGACAAATTCCAAAAGCCGTCACTTTCAAACATACCACAGATACTAAGTACTATCGCCTGAATTGCTTCGTGAATATGAGTTGTAGCTTTTTTTCTTCGTTGATTGTTTTTTAATTTTTCAATATATCTGAATTTTATGACCTGAATAGGCTACCATTGATAAATTTAAAGCCTGCTTCACCAGCAGGATTTCCAGAATACAAGATTCCAGACTATTGTTTGACGTCTTAGATATACCGCATTTGGAATATGAAGCCTATCCAGTAGTACATCCAAATAATCCAAAAAAGTGTTTTCGGACTTATAGGTTTCCGGAATTTTCAATCATACTATGAAAACGATAGAAAAAGGAAAAGAGAAAAAAAGAAGAAAAAGGGAAACAGATTGTGGAAATCCTATTAATTATCCTACTACAGTAAAAATGATGCTTGATGGTGCGCGTGCGGCGGTGGCGGCACGCGAAAATTTTTTTTTTTAGCATTTAGTAAAAACAGATGCGATTTAGTAAATTTTTCCTCTCAGATTTAGTAAATTCTTCCAGGTCAGGGTGGCAACCCTGTTACCGATCATTCAAGACTAGCTTCGCTAGTTCTCTGACATAAACTACACCGAAACAAATTAGGCGTTTCCCACTGACAAAACCAGATTGATGAAACAAGATTGATAATTGTCAATGGAACAAAAAATTTTACAAAATCAATTTATAAGGCTGTATTTTAAAGCGTATTTGTCACAGCTACAATACTGATCATGAGCTCGCATCCTTACTTTTTCTGTCGGATATCATTTTCATGACCTGGATTATAAGTGGAACTGCAATTTTATGATCCAAATTCTTAGTTCATAATCAATTTTGTCAGTGGGAAAGTTCTACTATTTTTGATACCATTGAAAAAGCAGGCAAAATACATTTCTGCTCAAGCCATTTTCACTCTGTTTGTGTGCTTTTGGAGTTATGTTTAATTCAACTCAACGAATGGTCAGATAAATTTTTAGTACAAAGGTCGAATAAATTAAACACTGGTAGTGCCAGCCGTACAGCCTAAATTAAGGAGAATACATCCTATACACATTTTCTTCTTAGCATAATAGCCATCAAAAACTACCAAAATTACTTTTAGAAGAACAAAATAAAATATAAATTCTTCCCCATAAAAAAACTCGTAATTCCAGATAAAATGCATCACAAACCATTTCAGATGCACCAAAAGCATCACAGCAGCTATGCAGTTCCTTAGAATTATATCTAGTAAACATGGTGGGCATGCCAAAAGTTGGTGAAACCAGAATATGTCTCAGAACTCAAATATTAACACAGTTTTTAGGCTTCAGCCAACACTCCCTCAGGACTAAGAAAATATTCACCAGACCTTCTTCATAATAGCTTATACGCAATACACACACCTGCCAACAATCTTGTCAATTATAAAATGAATCAACTTACCTAATTAAGCTTTAGTATCATTGTCCATGCCGATAACGCATTTTGCATAGATTGTACATCTTTAAAAAGTGCATGAGCCACCAAGGGCGGATTCAGGATTTTTAGGGGGGCGCAGGATTTTAGCGCAGGGGGGGGGGGGATAGGTTGATATGGTAAACAAAATTCAGGGGGAGGGCACAAAATAGGTCGATCCGATAAACCTGCGTTAGGAGTAAGTTTAATTAACGCAAACTTTAGCTAATTAAGTAAAGTACACTACTTTAGACTACGCTAAGGGGGCGCCCCCTCGCCCCCCTGGATCCACCACTGTGAGCCACCATGAGGCATTGTTACCATTGAGACTAGAAAGCTCAATATTCATATTTTTTCTGCGATAATAATTTTAGATCTATTGGCTGCATAAGAATTTCTATTTGATAGCCTTTTGGCCCTCTTTGAGCTAAAATTGTTGTTTTGTGCCACAAATAGCTGAAGTTGTTACTGTTCTTCGGCAACTTTCCTTTTCTGCTACTGAAAAAGATCATTTAAACTTACAATTTCTATCTGAATGAGCCCTCTCCTGATATTCTATAAGGATTGTATGGTCCGATCACCCCTGGAGAAAAGATCTAACTAACAAACACAAACAAGTCAATATGCATTCTTAGCTATCCTTCTTGGAAAATACATTGTTACAGATTTTTACAGATAGGTACTTAAAAATTTCCACTTTGATTTGCTGAATTTAATGGTGCATCTTTTTCAATGTCGCTCACCTTTTTGATTTTTTAGGATCATAATTTTTGATGGGTAACTTTAAACTCTTTAAATCTTACATATCTAAAACCAAAGGAAGTGACAAAGCGCTGCCTGAATAAGAGAGCAATACTGACTTTCTTTTCGAGTCAAAAAGATCTACCAAATGGTAAATCTACAGTAACTCAGGAGCAGGCTATGGGATCAAGTTGAAACTTTCAGGGAGTTCTAAGGGGGAGGGGACTAGTGTATATTTAACTTTGACTCAGGAAATAGATTTGTGGTAAAGCAAATGAGATTATGTTCATACAGATCATCAGAAAAGCTTGGAAGATCAATTTGAAGCTTTCAGAAGGTTTCGTGAGTTTAATTTGGTCTTAAATTTCAATTTGGGCGAGGGGACAGAGGTAAGTCTAAAGAAACTATCTAAAGAAGGGTATCTAAATAGTATATCTATAACATTTCAGTAGTTAAAATTTTCAAGTATTGTGTAGAGAGGGGCAAAAGTGCCTCAAATTTTGTCCCGGAGGGTGGGGCAAATGGATATCAAATCTTGACTTTGGAGAAGTCGGTATAGGGGAAGATTCTAAAGATTTGGTCGTCAATATGCTGCAACCTTTGGCACTATCAATCCATGTCGAACTAAAGTCTATTCTCGGTAAGGTAGCAATCTAGAAAAAAAACATGTGATTCCAGGCTATCAAAAAGTAGTTATCTCAGAAACAGCCTGGGGATTCAGTTTAAATTCCCAGGGGGCGGGGGGCTGGGAGCCATGACCTCAATTTTTGACATTTGGTAGAGCAAAGGCAAATCGAAAGAAAATATGTGTTCAGGTTATCAAAAAGGCATATCTGTGGCATGTTCGACACGAAAATTGGGGATTGAGCTGAGACTTTTGAAGTGTGGGGAAGGAGAGAGAACACAGGGGGAGGCGGGTTTTCTTATTTTGTCTTTAGGAGAAGATTTATAAAAGAAAATGGTTCTTTACGAAGTGCGAAAAGGTTTTTGAACTACTAGCCTAAGCGAAACTTTGAATTTGTTCCTTATGAAGAATTGATGAAAAAAAAATACCCTGTATTTACCCAAGCTATCAAAATATTTTATCTTAATGTCTCGGGAACGATCAGTGGGATCGAGTTGAAACTTTGAAGGAGTATTTTGCAAGGGAAAAGATACTTTTAATAGTTTGTTTGGGGAAAGGGATCATGATGCAAGACAATTTTGTGCGCTGCCGGTTTACCCGAAAAAGAAAAGACGTTTTCATGAAATTTTAAAACTTATATCTGTAAGCTAATGAATCTAGGGAGCCCTTATGTACAGAGAGACTTTGAAAAAAAAAAAAAACGAAACGTGTTGCTGTACAATGGGCCAAAACTTTTGTGATCACCTAATACTTGAGATAATTTTGTTCAGCCCAGTTACTTAACTTTGAATGTTTATTGTCTTTTTAGACCAACAGACTAAAAGACTTTGGATGCACAAAAACTCAGCTTATATTTCGTCTCTCCAATCAGCTTTAAAAGAATGATTTTTTGGCCAGGTGGATTCTTATACGGCAAACAAACTAACTTTGGCTGCATTGGTTTGTAAAGGTCCAAAATAGGACCAAGATTTCACTTCTTACCAATATAATACCTGACACTGGGACAGTAAATTTGTATCCTAAGATTGGCTTAGAAATAGAGAACATGGGGTTAAAAACAAGGAAACCTCAAAGACAGGAAATAAATTGCCTAAATACAATAAAGACAAAGGTTTTTAGGAAAAGTTTGTTCTATTAATAGGTATCAGCCGAAATAGACCCGAATTGTTTTGTCCCTAATCGGCAGACCGTTTATCTGGCTGTACACACCCATATGTTGATTTTTCCAATCAACATGACTTTCACGATAAAAAAAAAAAAACTACACCCAACGCTAAGAATCAACACTAAGAAATAGAATTTATGTTATGCTGTTCTGCTTCAAGCCTTCAGGCCATGTAGACAAATTAATTAGAAATACAATTATTTATATAATGAATAACCTTGATACACATTTATTTTAACAAACAAAAAACAATAGAAAAATACAGCTTAAACAGATTCATTAAAAAATTGTGTGTACATTCAAAGATGTATACAGAACAGGGATCAGTGTGGTTTCAATCCTGTAGATAACCGAAATTTGCGAAGATTTTCGATCGTTTGAATGATAATACTTCTGTCTATCCACCAAAAGATATTTAAAAACTATTATTAAAAATTTATTAGCTACTGTTAATTGAAAAATTTGACTAAGTATTCAATCTTGTCTAAGACTTAACTTACGATTCAAGGTTTTGATTCTTAAGCAGAAAAACTGAAAAAAATACTTCACAAAAATGTTCATTGTAGACATCGATAAAATTATGTCAATTAAAAATGAACAACTGCAATTAACAAAAACAATTTAAAAAAAATGAGTTTTGAAAAATAAAGTAAAGAACTATTAAAACCTTGACGAGTAGAAACAAAGTTTTTCGAAATTTAAACTTAAAACAAACGGAAATTACTATCAGTGAATCAATGAAAGCGAAAACAAACAGAAATTAAAATGAATAATCGCATCAAACATAAAGATAACAGATACTGCTTTAACTGTGTAAATGAGCCCCGAAAGGAATATAAATTAAAACGAATTACCAAATCAAACTTAAAAAGTCCTCTAAATTACCCCAAACCGGAGTAGCAATACCGCCTCCTTAATCTTTGAAGGCCGCGGTAGCAAAGGTTCCAATCGTGGATGGAACAAATTTTTGACGCTTCTCGTGTTCCTGGATGGTGATGTTCGCAGAGAACATTGTTTTACCTATTTCTGATTGAATGTAATGGCCGAAACGCTGGCACTTAGCCAGCTTTGACTGACAAGCAGACCACTGACAAAAGAAATGAAACTTGATCTGATTTTGACAAGTGCAGCAAACTATTTCGATCATGGTACAATCAAACAAGCTAAAAAGTCCTTTATAGTGAGTTTGAAATTCTGAGTCGCATGGTTTTGTATGCCAAAAATGTGGACAATATTTCTGATATGTGCAAATCTCTGTTCTATGCAGCAAAACGAAATGCTTCGATCCAAAAATTTATGATATTTAGTCCGTGTGAAGTACCTGCCATCAACGAGGTAATTTACGCACAGCCCACACTGTTGTCTAAATTAAACAAAAAATTAAACACAGCCTGCACTCACATTGCCTGATAAATCTCAGTCATCCAAACCACACCATCGAGACTGTTGTACTGTGTTATTTCTCAAGAACCCTGCGAAAGAGTTAAAGGCATAAGTGGACGCAAAGCATTTATCAAAAAATTCTGCCCGTGTCCCGATGGTGATATAACAAAGTAATGTACCAAATAAAAACATGTGGTTCACACAAAACAAAGCAAGACGCAGATAGTGGATGCACTTAAGTTGGTGGAACCATCGGTCAACTTCTCTCTCAAGGGAACCTGTTGGTTTTTCAGGACGCTAAAACCCTACAGTGTGACAAGTTTAGACACATTCCAATTATTCTTTTCCCTGGCATGAAAAAACCTCGATGCCTTTCCGAAAATTTCAGTGAACGTCGAATATGATCGCATCTAAGATGAAGAATTTGTAGTCTTATCCTAGTGTTGCTTCAATTGTCACGGAATCGGTCACCTCGCTGCAGACTGCAAGAGCAGCACTTTGTGCTCCATATCGCAATCCGAAAATCTACCTCCGATACCCCGTGTCAACAGAAGAGAGCCTTTTGCATTTTTTGCAAGACGCAGGGTGGCACGTGCTACTGTGTAAAGTGCACAAAAAACTGAAAACCCTTGTACCCATGTAATGTAGAATATAAACGAACATAATTTGCACTATACTGAAAACATATAATTTTTTTCAAGTTATAACTCCAATAAATCAAATAATATTAATATTTTGATTACTAAATATCATGTATATTTAGACTGATAATGCCCATTCTCTCGTATTTTTTTCAGTAAAGCGCAAATTGTGTTCTGGCCTTGGGAAGGCATAGAGGTTTTGAGCCCTACTCATGTTATTTTCTGCTGGTTTTGAGTTTGACTCAATTATTTATTGTAATTTCTGTTCGTTTTGGGTTTCATTTATTTATCGAAGCTGATTTGTGGTAGTTTCACGCTTGGTAGATTATTGATTTTATTTTTGCTCATTTTTGGTTTAAGGGAGTTCTTTACTTTTCTTTGAAAAACTTATTTTTTGAAATTTTTTTTTAAATCAATTTCTGTTCGTTTTATATTGACATAGTCTTTTCAGGGAAAAAGAAAATAATACTTTAAATCTTTTCGTTTTTTAAGACTTCACAGTTGGGCCTGTTATTTGTATGCTGGAGAAAAGGTTTCAGCAATTTTTAACAAAATAAACCCTTTTAAAAATCTAGACACAAATAGTAGTGTTTAATTTTAGTTTTATACCTCCTATAGCTGACTTGAAATAGAAAACTTGATACCATTCGCAAAAAGTCTGTTTACTTTCTTTGATAGCTTGGAAACCCTTACACTATTTCGATTTTGGTTAAATTTTAAGAGCAGAAGTAGCCCCAAAAGTTTGAACATAATAACCTCGGTCGTTCTTGGCATACTGCTGAGAATCCTTATTGGGAATTAGCATTAACACCGTGCATCATGGTTTAATCTTGAGCCAACATTTAGTTTTTAAACGTAATGGGCCAATGGGAGGGTGGGAGTGGAAGGGGGATTAGTTGCCCTCCAATTACTTTCGACTATTAAAAAGGGCACTAGCCCTTTCAATTTCCAATCGAATGAGCCCTTTTTGAGTTTCTACAACAAAGCTTTCTATAACACCTTATATGCCCCAGGGCATAAATCAATACACTTACCCTGAGGGCTGTGAGAGGTTTGTCATCCTCAAAGACCTAATTTCCAGAATTTTCAACTACGTTAAACAAAAAAAAAAACGGCTATCGCAATCTTTTGATTGGATGTGTTTGGGGTAATTTTGGGTGTGAAAGGAGCGTTAGCTTCTCTCCAACCACTTTCAGCTATTAAAAAGGCACTAGCCCTTTCAATTTCCAATCGAATGAGCCCTTTTTGAAGTTTCTACGACAAAGTTTTCTATAAAAACCTTAAATGCCTCAGGGCTTAACTTACAACCCTTTTCCTGACGGCTGGGGGGGGGTGTGTCATACGTAATTTTGGGTGTGAAAGGGGCGTTAGCTTCTCTCCAACCACTTTCAGCTATTAAAAAAGGCACTAGCCCTTTCAATTTCCAATCGAATGAGCCCTTTTGAAGTTTCTACGACAACGCTTTCTATAGAAACCTTATATGCCCCCAGGGCATAACTTACAACCCTTGTCCTGAGGGCTTTGGGGTTGCTGTCATCCTCAAAGACCTAATTTCCAAAACTTTCAACTACGTTGAACAAAATCGCTGTCTCAAAATTTTGATTGGATGTGTTTTGGGGAAATGGTGGGTGTGAGAGGGGTGTTAGTTATCCTCCAATCACTTTCGGCGATTGAAAAGGGCGCAATCTCTTCTAATTTCGAATCGAATGAGCCCTTTTTGAAGTTTCTACAACATCACTATATATAAAAAACCTTATATGACCCCAGGGAATAACTCACAATCCTTGCCCCGAGGGCTCTGAAGGGATTATCATCCTCAAAGACCTAACTTCTTAAATTTTTAACAACGTTGAACAAAATGACTATCTAAAAATTTGATTGGCTGTGTTTGGGGAAAAGGTGGGCGTGAGAGGGGGGGTTAGTTGCCCTCGAATCACTTTCGACCTTAAAATGGGCACTAGCCCTTTGAATTTCCAATAGATTCAGCCCCTTTTCAAGTTTCTACGACAGAGCTTTCCATAAAAACCTTATATGCCCCCAGGGCATAAATCAATACACTTACCCTGAGGGGTGTGAGAGGGTTGTCATCCTCAAAGACTTAATTTCCAGAATTTTCAACTACGTTAAACAAAACGGCTATCACAAACTTTTGATTGGATGTGTTTGGGGTAGTTTTGGGTGTGAAAGGGGCGTTAGCTTCTCTCCAACCACTTTCGGCTATTAAAAAAGGCACTAGCCCTTTCAATAACTTACAACCCTTTTCCTGACGGCTGGGGGGGGGGGGGGGTGTCATACTAAAAAAAATAATTTCCGGACCTTTCAATTACGTTGAACAAAATGGATATCTCAAAATTTTGATTGGATGTGTTTGGGGAATTGGTGGGCGTGAGAGGGCGGTTACTTGCCCTCCAATCACTTTCGACTGTTAAAAAGGGCACTAGCCGTTTCAATTTCCAATCGAATGATTCCTTTTTGAATTTTCTACAACAACGCTTTCAATAAAAATAACCTTATATGCCCCCAGGGCATAACTTACAACCCTTCTCCTGAGGGATTTGGGGGGAGTCTCATTCTTAAAAACATAATTTCTGGACTTTTTAACTACGTTGAAGAAAATCAAAATTTTTGATTGGATGTGTTTGGGGAAATGGTGGGTGTAAGAGGGGTGTTAGTTATCCTCCAATCACTTTCGGCTATTGAAAAGGGCACAATCTCTTCTAATTTCGAATTGAATGAGCCCTTTTTGAAGTTTCTAAAACATCACTATATATAAAAAACCTTATATGACCCCAGGGCATAACTCACAATCCTTGCCTCGAGGGTAGGGATTATCATCCTCAAAGACCTAATTTCTAAAATTTTTAACAACGTCGAACAAAATGACTATCTAAAAGTTTTGATTGGCCGTGTTTTGGGGAAAAGGTGGGCGTGAGAGGGGGTTAGTTGCCCTCGAATCACTTTCGACCTTAAAATGGGCACTAGCCCTTTGAATTTCCAATAGATTCAGCCCCTTTTCAAGTATCTACGACAAAGCTTTCCATAAAAACCTTATATGCCCCCAGGCCATAACTTACAACCCTTTCTCTGAGGGATTTGGGGGAAAATTCTCCTCAAAGATACAATTTCCGGACCTTACAACTACTTTGAACAAAATGGCTATCTCAAAAGTTCGATTGGATGTGTTTGGATAAACAGTGGGCGTGGAAGAGGTGTTTAGTTGCCTGCCAATCACTTTCGACTATTAAAAAGGACACTAGCCATTTCAATTTCCAATCAAATGAGCCCTTTTTGAAGTTTCTACGACAACGCTTTCTATAGAAAACCTTATATGCCCCCAGGGCATAACTTACAACCCTTGTCCTGAGGGCTTTGGGGTTGCTGTCATCCTCAAAGACCTAATTTCCAAAACTTTCAACTACGTTGAACAAAATCGCTGTCTCAAAATTTTGATTGGATGTGTTTTTGGGGAATGGTGGGTGTGAGAGGGGTGTTAGTTATCCTCCAATCACTTTTGGCTATTGAAAAGGCACAATCTCTTCTAATTTCGAATCGAACGAGCCCTTTTTGAAGTTTCTACAACATCACTATATACAAAAACCTTATATGACCCCAGGGCCTAACTCACAATCCTTGCCCCGAGGGCTCTGAAGGGATTATCATCTTCAAAGACCTAATTTCTAAAATTTTTTAACAACGTTGAACAAAATGACTATCTAAAAATTTTGATTGGCTGTGTTTGGGAAAAAGGTGGGCGTGAGAGGGGGGTTAGTTGCCCTCGAATCACTTTCGACCTTAAAATGGGCACTAGCCCTTTGAATTTCCAATAGATTCAGCCCCTTTTCAAGTTTCTACGACAAAGCTTTCCATAAAAACCTTATATGCCCCCAGGGCATAACTTACAACCCTTGCTCTGAGGGATGTGGGGGAAGGTTCTCCTCAAAGATACAATTTCCGGACCTTACATCTACTTTGAAGAATTTCCGGACCTTACAACTACTTTGAACAAAATGGTTATCTGAAAATTTTGATTGGATGTGTTTGGGGAATTGGTGGGCGTGAGAGGGCGGTTACTTGCCCTCCAATCACTTTCGACTGTTAAAAAGGGCACTATCCGTTTCAATTTCCAGTCGAATGATTCCTTTTTGAATTTTCTGCAACAACGCTTTCTATAGAAACCTTATATGCCCCCAGGGCATAACTTACAACCCTTGCCCTGAGGGCTTTGGGGTTGCTGTCATCCTCAAAGACCTAATTTCTAAATTTTTAACAACGTTGAACAAAATGACCATCTAAAAATTTTTGATTGGCCGTGTTTGGGGAAAAGGTGGGCGTGAGAGGGGGGTTAGTTGCCCTCGAATTACTTTCGACCTTAAAATGGGCACTAGCCCTTTGAATTTTCCAATAGATTCAGCCCCTTTTCAAGTTTCTACGACAAAGCTTTCCATAAAAACCTTATATGCCCCCAGGGCATAACTTACAACCCTTTCTCTGAGGGATTTGGGGGAAAACTCTCCTCAAAGATACAATTTTCCGGACCTTACAACTACTTTGAACAAAATGGCTATCTCAAAAGTTCTATTGGATGTGTTTGGATAAACAGTGGGCGTGGAAGGGGTGTTAGTTGCCTGCCAATCACTTTCGACTATTAAAAAGGACACTAGCCATTTCAATTTCCAATCAAATGAGCCCTTTTTGAAGTTTCTACGACAACGCTTTCTATAGAAACCTTATATGCCCCCAGGGCATAACTTACAACCCTTGTCCTGAGGGCTTTGGGGTTGCTGTCATCCTCAAAGACCTAATTTCCAAAACTTTCAACTACGTTGAACAAAATCGCTGTCTAAAAATTTTGATTGGATGTGTTTTGGGAAATGGTGGGTGTGAGAGGGGTGTTAGTTATCCTCCAATCACTTTCGGCTATTGAAAAGGGCACAATCTCTTCTAATTTCGAATCGAACGAGCCCTTTTTGAAGTTTCTACAACATCACTATATACAAAAACCTTATATGACCCCAGGGCATAACTCACAATCCTTGCCCCGGGGGCTCTGAAGGGATTATCATCTTCAAAAACCTAATTTCTAAAATTTTTAACAACGTTGAACAAAATGACTATCTAAAAATTTTGGTTGGCTGTGTTTGGGGAAAAGGTGGGCGTGAGAGGGGGGTTAGTTGCCCTCGAATCACTTTCGACCTTAAAATGGGCACTAGTCCTTTGAATTTCCAATAGATTCAGCCCCTTTTCAAGTTTCTACGACAAAGCTTTCCATAAAAACCTTATATGCCCCCAGGGCATAACTTACAACCCTTGCTCTGAGGGATATGGGGAATGTTCTCCTCAAAGATACAATTTCCGGACCTTACAACTACTTTGAACAATTTCCGGACCTTACAACTACTTTGAACAAAATGGTTATCTCAAAATTTTGATTGATGTGTTTGGGGAATTGGTGGGTGTAAGAGGGGTGTTAGTTATCCTCCAATCACTTTCGGCTATTGAAAAGGGCACAATCTCTTCTAATTTCGAATCGAACGAGCCCTTTTTGAAGTTTCTACAACATCACTATATACAAAAACCTTATATGACCCCAGGGCATAACTCACAATCCTTGCCCCGAGGGCTCTGAAGGGATTATCATCTTCAAAGACCTAATTTCTAAAATTTTTAACAACGTTGAACAAAATGACTATCTAAAAATTTGATTGGCTGTGTTTGGGAAAAGGTGGGGCGTGAGAGGGGGGTTAGTTGCCCTCGAATCACTTTTCGACCTTAAAATGGGCACTAGCCCTTTGAATTTCCAATAGATTCAGCCCCTTTTTCAAGTTTCTACGACAAAGCTTTCCATAAAAACCTTATATGCCCCCAGGGCATAACTTACAACCCTTGCTCTGAGGGATGTGGGGGAATGTTCTCCTCAAAGATACAATTTCCGGACCTTACAACTACTTTGAACAATTTCCGGACCTTACAACTCCTTTGAACAAATGGTTATCTCAAAATTTTGATTGGATGTGTTTGGGGAATTGGTGGGCGTGAGAGGGCGGTTACTTGCCCTCCAATCACTTTCGACTGTTAAAAACGGCACTAGCCGTTTCAATTTCCAGTCGAATGATTCCTTTTTGAATTTTCTACAACAACGCTTTCTATAGAAACCTTATATGGCCCCAGGGCATAACTTACAACCCTTGCCCTGAGGGCTTTGGGGTTGCTGTCATCCTCAAAGACCTAATTTCCAAAACTTTCAACTACGTTGAACAAAATGGCTGTCTCAAAATTTTGATTGGATGTGTTTTGGGGAAATGGTGGGTGTGAGAGGGGTGTTAGTTATCCTCCAATCACTTTCGACTATTGAAAAGGGCACAATCTCTTCTAATTTCGAATCGAATGAGCCCTTTTTGAAGTTTCTACAACATCACTATATATAAAAACCTTGTAAAACCTCAGGGCATATCTTATATTCCTTGCCCCGAGGGCTTTGAAGGGGTTATCATCCTCAAAGATCTAATTTTTAAAATTTTTAACAACGTTGAACAAAATGACTATCTAAAAATTTAGATTGGCTGTGTTTGGGGAAAAGGTGGGC
The DNA here is from genome assembly GCA_027921565.1 of Artemia sinica. Lineage (NCBI taxonomy): Eukaryota > Metazoa > Arthropoda > Branchiopoda > Anostraca > Artemiidae > Artemia > Artemia sinica. The sequence continues at coordinate 51,447,240 of CM051257.1, read as the reverse complement.
GCGAGAGGGGGTTTAGTTGCCCTCGAATCACTTTTGATCTTAAAAAGGGCACTAGCCCTTTGAATTTCCAATGGATTGAGCCCTCTTTCAAGTTTCTACGACAAAGATTTCCATAAAAACCTTGTATGCCCCCAGGGCATTACTTACAATCCTTGCTCTAGGGATGTGGGGGAATGTTCTCCTGAAAGATATAATTTCCGGACCTTTCAACTACTTTGAACAAAATGGCTATCTCAAAATGTTGATTGGATGTGTTAGGATAAATAGTGGGCCTGGAAGGGGTGTTAGTTGCCTTCCAATCACTTTCGACTATTAAAAAGGACACTAGCCATTTCAGTTTCAAATCAAATGAGCCCTTTTTGAAGTTTCTACGACACACTTTCTATAAAAGCCTTTTATGCCCCCAGGGCATAACTTACAACCCTTGCCCTGAGGGCTGTGGAGATGCTGTCATCCTCAAAGACCTAATTTCCAGAACTTTCAACTACGTTGGACAAAATGGCTGTCTCAAAATTTTTATTGGATGTGTTTGGGGAAAAGGTGGGCGTGAGAGGGGGGTTAGTTGCCCTCCAATCACTTTCGACTATTAAAAACGGGCACTAGCCCTTTGAATTTCCAATCGAATGAGCCTTTTTTGAAGTTTTTACGACAGCACTTTCTATAAAAAACCTTATATGCCCCCAGGGCATAACTTACAACCCTTGCCCTGAGGGCTGCGGGAGAGTGTCCTCCTCAAAACATAATTTCTATCTGGAAATCAACTACGCTGAACAAAATGACCATCTCAAAATTTTGATTGGATGTGTTTGGGGAAATGGTGGGCGTGGAAGGGGTGATAGTTGCTTTCCAATCACTTTCGACTATTGAAAAGGGCACTAGCCGTTCCAATTTCCAATAGAATAAGCCCTTTTCCAAGTTTCTATGACAGCTCCTTCGATACGAAGTGCCCTGGTCTAAATAAAAAAAAAACATTGTGCCAACATCGTTCTTTACTTAGGCAGCGCTATTGTGATGCTTATGATGACATTCGACGTTTAGATTTCACTTGTACTATAGTTAGCGACTTTAACTGTAATTTGTCTGAGCTAAATGTTCAAGCTTTGCCACGTACAACACTAGCTAAGGTGATTTCATTCAATGATTTCTCTGAGTGTTTTGGATAAAGTATTTGATTTTACGAATGCATATACGTCCTCACGAACTTCCAACTTGGACCACTTTGCAGTATCGTCAGATTTGTAAGCTGATGCAGCATAGGTTGTGTTTGATTATCAGTTGTCTCATCATCTTCCCATAAATTTCTCAGCCACTTTGCCCCATTTTTGGTCATCAAAGTATATATTCTGTTCCTCGCGTACCTCGGCACCGTTGTGACTGGGCAATAGTTGATCAGGCCCTTTTTACAGCGTTGGTATTTTTAATTCTGAATTAAATCAGTTTCCCTTATTATCTCCTTCAGAAGTCACTTTAGTTGCCTCAAAAAAAAAAAAAAAAAAAAAAAAAAAAAAAAAAAAATCTGATCGGTCTATATGTGTTCTGTGCAAACATTTTCCATGCCCTCCGTTTTGTTGTAAATCAGGCAATGGGTCCCTTGCAGTGAGCCCGTTTAAGGACTCGTTTCTGTATCATCATCAAACTCAGATCTCGCTACTGCATGTAGTCGAGCAAAACTCTGGTTTTCAATGCGAAAAGTGTGTGAACATCCAAACTCCAGTTTTGTGAGTTGCATACGGATTTCCACGTAGCGTGATTTTTGCGCACCAAGTCAAACTCAAAACGAGCAGAAATTAACATGACTAGAGCTCAAAGCCCCTATGCATTCCCAAGGTCAGAACATAATTTGCACTTTACTGAAAAAATACAAATGAATGTGCATTGTCAGTCTAATATACATATGCTGATATTTATTCCTTTAAATGTTAGTGATATTTGATTTATTAAAGTGATAAAAGTGAAAATATATAAAAGTTAGTTTTTTTCAGGAAGGTGCAAATTATGTTCTGGCCTTGGTGAGGCATAAGGTTTTTGAGCCCTACTCATGTTAATTTTGAGTTTTTAGTTTGAATCGGTTATTTAATGTAATTTTTATTCGGTTTGAGTTTCATTTATTTATCGATGCTGATTTGTGGTAGTTTTACGCTTGATAGATTATTTTATTTTATTTTTGCTCATTTTGATTTAATGTAGCTCTTTATTTTCTTCGAAAATTTTTTTTTCGTGGAAAATTTTTAAAAAAACTAAGTTCTGTTCGTTTTATATTGACATAGTTTTTTCAGGGAAAAAGAAAATAATAGTTTAAATATTTTCGGTTTTTCTTTAAGAATTTGGGTTTTACCTGATATTGTATGCTGGAAAAAATTTTTCAACAATTTTTAACAAAATACACCCTTTTAAAAATCTGGATACAAATAGTAGTGTTTAATTTAGTTTTATATCTCCTCTAGTTGACCTGAAAAACAAAACTTGATACCATTCACAGAAAAATCTATCTATGCTCTTAGACAGCTTGGATACACTTACGCTCTTTTCATTTAGTTAAATTTAAGAGAAGCAGTAGCAATAGAAGTAGCCCCGAAAGTTTGACCATAATACCCTCATTCGTTCTTAGGATACTGCAGAGATGCCTTATTGGCCATCAGTATACACAGTGCTTTCGCACACAGTGCTTTTTTATTTTTTAAACATAATGGGTAAATTGCATTACTGTGGGGGGTTTTCCTACGCAATAGCCCTACAGATACAATTACAAGACCGTTCATCATTTATGAACAAAATGGCTATTAAATTTACACTGGAAGTGTTTGGAAAATTATGACCTAAAGAGTAGGGCTGACTGCCCTCCAATCTTTTGACTCTTAAAAGGGTACTAGAACTTTAAATTTCTAATTGTAAGCAGTTATTGTGATATTGCTACGTCACCCTATTCAAATCTATATGATCATAGTTTTTTGTTTTTGATTTAGTTCAGCATCCGCCTAAATTGTTCCTTGAAAGTTTACCTTAATATACCCTTAGCCTGTGTAGTAGCAAACAGTTTAAAGTACTTAATAATGTAAGCAGTTATTGTGATATTGCAGTAGTAGCATTAGTAGCAGTATGCACAGTTTTAGCAGTAGTAGCAGTAGCAGTAGGCACAGTTTTAGTAGCAGTAGCATTAGTAGCAGTATGGCAGGTTTCATCCCCATACTAGAAATTTTCAGAAATAATCTCTGAAAATTTCCCCTTCATACCCTTAGGTACAGTTGTAGTAGTAGTCAGAGCAGTAGTATAACTACTCAACTTAATACAATTAGCCATTGCTATGATATTATCGATTTGCTCTTTTGATAACCTATATATTCATATACTTCTTGAAATTTTCATCTTAATGTTCTTAACCTTACAAGTAGTTGCGAAAGAAGTCGTAATTTTAGCAATAGTAATAGTAATAGTAGAACTAGTAAATATTGTAATAGCAGTAATATTAGTAGTAGTGTCCATATATTGCCTTTGATCGATTGATCTTCCCCTCTAAGCATTCTTTGAGAGTTCCAATTTAACACACAAAAAAATTCTTAAGATACGCTTTTTGACAATCTAAATGCACATAGCGTATTTTGTTAGTTCGAATTTAGTGGCAGTAGCATGTGTATATCGCCTTTAGGTCAGTTGAACCTCGCTTTCATGATGCCTCAGAAGTTTCACCTTGATACGTTAACCCGTTCCATAAATATTGTTGGAACTAGTTATATGATCTTTAGACTATTATGAATAAAATGACTGTCTCAAATTTTTTTATTTGATGTATTTTGGGAAAACACGACATGTTGGGGGGGGGGGGGTTGGCTTAGCTGCCTCTGATCACTTTGACTCCTAAAAAGGGAACTAGAAACTCACATTACAAATCCAATGAGTCCGCTCCGAAGCATATACGACCACCCTTTCTACAAAAACGCTATATGCACCTGGGGAATAACTTACAACCATTGAGAGCTGAGATACAACCCTAGAGCTGTGGAGAAGGGGCTTTCTTCCTCAGAGACATAATTTTTGGACCCTTTAGCTACAATCAACAAAATTTCTATCTCCAAATTTTGATTGGATGTCATTAGGGAAATGATGAGCGTAGGGGGGGGGGGGAGCTTGTTGCTCTCAAATCGCTTTTGACTCTTAAAAAGGGCACCATGATTTCCAATTTTAAATCAAATGAGCCCCATCTGAAGTTTATATGACCATCCATTCTATAAAAACCTGCCCAACGCAGGCTAGCTGCCCAACTATCATTTTGATTCTTAAAAAGGGCACTAGAGGTTCTGATTATCAATCCAATGAGCCCTATCCGAATTTTGTATGACCACACTTTTTATAAAAATCCTTATATGCCCCCAGGGCATTACTACAACCTTACCCTGAGGGCTGTGGAGAATTTTCATCCTCCAAGACATAATTTCCAGATCTTTCAACTATTTGATAAAATTGATAGCTTAAAATATTGATTGAAAGTGTTTGGAGAAACAATGGGAGCGGATGGAGGGGGGGTCATTTGCCCCCCCCCCCCAATCCTTGCGACTAATAAAAAGTGCACTAGTTCTCTCAATTTATAATCGCATGAGCCCTTTTTGAAGTTACTACGACAGCATTTTCTATAGAAACCTTATGCGCCCCAAGGTCATAATTTACAGCCGTTGTCCTGAGGGTTGTGGGGGGGGGAGGTTGTCATCTTCAAAGACATAATTTCCAGACCTTTCAACTACGTTGAACAAAATAGATATATTTAAAATTTTGATCGGAAGTATTTGGGGAATGATGGGCGTGGGTCGGGGCATTTGCCCTCCGATCACTTTTGACTATTAAAAAGGACCTTAGTCCTCTCAATGTCTAATTGAATAAGCCCTTTTTGAAGTTTCTACGACCACGGTTTCTATAAAAAAACTGTATATGCCTCCAGGGCATATCTTACAACCTTGCCCTGAGAGCTGTGGAGGGTTGTCATTCTCAAAGACAAAATTTCCAGACGTTAGAACTACGTTGAACAAAATGGCAATCACAAAATTTTGATTGGATGTGTTTGAGGAAATGGTGAGCGCGGGAGGGGGGTTATTTGCTCTCCAATAATTTTCAAATATTTAAAAGGGCACAAGTCCTTTCAATTCTCTTCTTCATAGCTTTGCGAGGTCTGTGGATCCAGTAGGAGGTCCATTCACCCTAATCAAATCCAAGAAAACATTCACTGGTTATAAAGTATTCTAGCCATATTCCAAAGAAAATCTGCTAGTTGATTACAGTCAGCACACTGCTAGTAATAATGGCATCTTTTTAGGATCATAATCATCAATCTATATATTGTGGCTTTCAATCATGAAAGAGAGCAATTAATAAGAGCATCGAACGATATGGGGATCTTCAATTAATGACAGTAATTTCTCAGTCTTCTCGAATCTTGATCCCTTGGGTTGTATTCAAAAAGAATATGTTGTGTATTTTCTGAAGTCTGATGGCAATTTCTGCATTGGGATGTGTGGTGGATTCCCCATTTAAAAAGATCAGTATTAAGTAAAATAATTCCAGCTTTTAGTTTATACTACGCATATTAGTCCTTATTTTTAAAAGGAGGATGTACAAAATGTTGGTGAGCAATTTTTGTTCGGGCTCTAACGACCTCTCTAAATTTGAATTTCCCTTAAATTTCTTAGGGGAGGGATATCTGCTGTCTTATTTGCAAAATTATCAATTTCTAATCGAATGAGCCTTTTTTGAAGTTGCTGCGATAACTCCTTCGATATAAAGTGCCCTGGTCTAAGAAAAAAAAAAATACATTGTGCCAACATCGTTCTTTACTCAGGTAGTACTATTACACTGCCTAAGATGTAGCACTCACTTTTTTTTTCTAAACTTTTAGTTAATTACTCATTTAATTTCTGTTCTTTTTAGGATTCATTTATTTGGCTTTAACTGTATTTAAATTAGGTTTGAATGTGGCTCTTTACTTTTCTTTGAGACTTTAATTTTTCAATAGACAGATATGTACATTATTATCATATGACCATGTGATATACAATGGCTATCCTACCTCGTTTTTGTAGAGTTCACTTATAATACTGTTGCGAGTCGCTCCTTACTCATAGTTCGCTACCAAAATTGTTTGACAGCGACGATGCGTCTGATGTTTCAGGCTTTTCATGGCAATACTAATGTCGTAACTTTCTTGAGGGCACTGGAAGAATAGAATATAGGCCTATTCTCACATTGAAAACTTCAATCGTAGAAAAGACATAGTGAACTAAAAGTCGTAGATTTACATAAGGAATTACATAAGCTTCAAATGGAAACTTTATTAGAACTACAGAGGAGATACCATGAAGAACGAGAAAGGCTTATTCAAGGGATGGTTGAAGAAACAATGCTTAGGAAAAATTCTGTAAGTGTTGCCTAGGCTAGTGTATGGCACTACATTTTATTTTAACGGTTTCAAATAATAGGCAAAGCTAAATAAGTATATGGTATAAATCTTGGTCAGAAATCAAATGAAAAATAGCCTAAATTTAGGTCTAGGCTAAAGTAGGCCTAGGCTAGGCTAATGCAGCTTTAACTCACCAGTTTTCTAAATGCCAAAGTATCTTGCCCCCCCTTTTACTGCTATGGAGTCTGCAGGGATAAGTATGGTGTGTTTGTTTAATATCTTTTTTTGTTTTTATTTAGAATAGGTCTATATCTCCTATCTAGGCTATCTATTTTGCCTAGGCTATATACAGTTTTTGATGCTATTTGCTAATTTTTTGTAATGGCATTCAATTTCCTCTTTTATTTGACAATGAAAGCTGCACACTAGCCCTGGTAGCCGGACATCCACCACATGGCTAATATGGGAGTAAAGTTCATTTGTGATGCAAAATGGGTATTATATTTAGATTAAGGATGCAATTCTAGGGGTAAATATCTACCAAATCATATTATTGACTTACACATAAAGTGAATATACCACTCAATGCCTTTTTTTATGCTGATTATGAATATAATAGGCCTAATCATTTCTATTGGAAATGAATTTCAGCCCCCCCCTATATATGCCAATTCAGGGTATATATTTCTACATTAAGGGGGGGGGGGGGTAGGGGTAAAGTTTAAACTTACCTCCCATTTACATCAGAAGCAAAATTTTTGCCCCCCCCCCTAATGTAGAAATATATACCCTGAATTGACATATACAGGGGGGAGGCTGAAATTCATTTCTGATAGAAATGATTATTATATTTGTAATCAGCATAAAAAAAGGCATCAAGTGGTATATTCACTTTATGTGTAAGTCAATAATATGATTTGGTAGATATTTACCATTCTAGGTATATATTTACTCACATTAGGGGGGTGGGAGTATATATTCTGTGAATATATAGGCTCTAGGAAATTCAGGGATTTCTTAGAAAAAAACTGGAAAAACAAGCAAAGAAGTGAAGATAAAGGCTTTCCCCCTGCAAAATGTGTTAACTAGGATTATTTCTACATAAATAACTACAAAAAACACAAAACATAATAACTGAAACATACAGTAACATACCAAACTAACTGAAACATATATGATAATAACTGAAACATACCAAAAAGTAAGCATACAAAATAACTGGAAAAATGTACTAATTGCAAAACAGCTAATACAAAAAATAAAAATATTCTCAAAATGGATTGTTATAAGACCTAGTATAGAAATTTAATAAGAGGCTAAGCATTTTTTTTTAAAGATTAGACTGTGGTATTTGCAACTATTTCTGACAGAAGTGCATTCCAAGTCTTCCATACTTGGCTAGATAAAGAGTTTTTGCCTAATCTTTTCTGTGAACATGGTGGGTAAATTTTTTGTTGGTGTTGGCAGGTACTACTGTACTCTGTAAAAGTGAAGAAGTGAGTTGGAGTGGTATTATCAATGTTCCTAACAGTGTGGAATGTATTTATTAGTTTGTCTCTATCAAGTTGGAACTGAAGACTAGGCAACTATAGTCTCTGTATTCTCTAGTGATAAGGTAGATGTATCAGGTAAGGTATGAGTTTGGTGGCCCTACATTGCACTTTCTCAACTATCTCTCTTATTAAGGGGATATCATAAAGGTTAACTTAGAAAATGTATGCTTTAGATATAGTAATTGGTAATTTGCCTGATGAGTGATATCCAATACAAGTTTATCAAATTTGAGATTTGAATCAAAGCAAACCCCAAGGTCTTGAACACACTCTATGCTTGAAATTGATTTACCATCAACAAAGTAATGGTAATGTTGAGAGAGTCAATGCAAATAGTGCATAGCATTGCATTTGTTTTTGTTAATGAATGTATAGTTTGCTGTACACAACCAGTGCAGAGCAACCAAATCCTCTTGAAGTAAAGAAATCTCATGTTCATTCATGACTGAACTGTATACTTTCATATCATCTGTAAATATTTTTTTTAAGTGGAATTCCTAACAATACACTGCAAATCATTGATAAAAAAGGCAGAAGAGTACCAGCCCAAGACAACTACCTTGTTGAACTCTGCTTATGACAGACATAGGTAATGACATAGCATCACCTACTGTAACCTCTTGGGTTCTATTTGTAAGATAATCCATTATCCATGCTTTAGTTTATGGGCCAATGCTGTATAGTTGACATTTCTTTATCAGAAGTGGGATGAAAATCTTGTCAAATGCCTTGGAAAAGTCAATATAAATACAATCAAACAAAATACCATTATCTGCCATCAATTGAAAATCATGAATCACCTCCAGAAGTTGCATGTTACAAGACTGATGTTTACAGAAACCATGCTGAGCCGATTCCATAAGTTATTTTCCTCAAAATGTGCCTGGATTCTGCTCACCAGAACTTCCTCCATTATATGTGAAAAGATTGATGTATTTGAAATTAATCTGTAATTTTTAAAATGGGACTTTTAACCATTCTTGTACAATGGCCTAATGATTGCTCTTTTCCAAGCTGAAGGACACTCACCAGACAAGATACAAAGATTAAAGAGATATGTGAGTGGTACAGCAAGCACTGATGCAAGTTCACATAACATTATCTTTGAAAATACATCAATATCCAACACCTTTCCAGGATCAGATTTTTGAGTGTTTGATAAATCTGCTGGACCATAAAATTTGAATCATCAAATTCTTTTGTTAAATCTAGAGGAGTAAATATAGTGTGTGTTTGTGTGAAAACTGAACCAAATACCTTATTGAAAATTTGTGATTTTACATAATTGTCATCTATATGTGAAAGAGTTTCAAGATCTAAAAAGGAAGTAGATGATGGGGATTGTGAAACTTGGTTCCTTCTTCCAAAATCTTTTGGGAAACTTTGGACTGATGCTATAACATTTGACTCAACCTCTTGACAATTTAGATAAACTAGGACTACAATAAATGGCTACAACATTAAAAGAAATTGTGGGCCCAGGTAACTTAACATCAACAACTTAACATTCACTTATACTTGAAGAGATTGTGTCATTAACTTCAGTGTACTTCAATGAAGTATGAACATAAAAGAAAATTCCATGCATATAATTACTGTTTACAACAAAATTATATTCAGGCACTTGCTGGAAATACACATCTGTTGCTGACAGTTCATTGGTAGTGACTCCATAATAACAATGATGTGGGGTTTTGAGAGCTGATATTAGGGCTTAAAATTCATCAATTTTTGAAGATAAGCAGTCTGCATTTGTATAAAGAACAGATAAATCACTCCCTTTATTTGTACTATGTAGATTCTTCCATTTCATGCCTGGAGGGGGCTGCTTGTTGCTAGTGTTGCTTTGAAAATGTTACCATCTAAATGTCTATTTACACTGGTTATATTACATGGTATAACATTTAATGTTCTATTGCAGCTGGAAGGGCTGCTAAATATGACTGTTTTTTGGAACTATAGAGTTCCTGTGGATAACCAAATCAGCTTTGCCCTGTGCATGCCTGACCTGCAACTCCTCATATAACTTTGCTTTTTTCTGATGTTTGGCCTTGGAGACATCATTTTGGAAAATTTGTACCTGATCCTTTTCTTTTGCAAGCCTCTTTAAAATCTGCTTCTTAGTCTTGAAATTTGGGACTGAGAATAATATGGGAACAGGCCTTTTTTCAGCATTGGTGGTGAAGCTTGGCTTTGCTGACTCTTCAGACAATGGACATTAGAGATACTTATGTTTGGAAGCTCATGATCACTTGCAAGGTATTTTTGATGTAAAGTTCATCACTTGTCTGAGGGGGACACAAAAACAACAATATTCAGCTTTTGATGCTGATGGTCTCTATCATCTTCAACCATTTGTTTAACTTTGGTTCAAGCTGCATCTCAAGATCTTTCTTCAATGTCTGAATCTCTGACTCAACCAAATTCTGAACAGCATCCTTGTCAAACAAGGGACACTGTTCAAGGGTTGTCAATTGGCTTTCAACATTACTGAAACAGTTTTCAATGCCAAGTGGTTAGCTATTATTGCAGTTTGGTAAATGTTCTTTCATTGCATCTTTAAATTTGGTGTCCAGTTCTTTTACTGCACTAAGAGTTCACTGGAATGGTTCAAGAGTCTTTTCCATAAGTTTTTGAATATCATCCAAAGACTTCCCCACCTGTCACTTGTGGGTTACTCTTGCAAACTGGGCATTTATACTCACAGCCAACTTGTTGTCATTTTAGTTAGTAAAGGGTATTATGCCTCTGACACTTCAGAGGCATCAATGCATATCCAGAGGCTACATCTGTTGCAGTTCATTCATAGTACCTAAATCTACATCTAAGTTTTCATCACATTCTTGCACGCTTATTGGTCCCTTTTTTGGGGCTCTGACAAGGTCTCTTTGGTGGCATTGTGATCAAGCTTTAAAGATTCAATGATAGACAAGACCTGTGGGAAGTGCAACACACAAATCACCTGATCCCAGGAGTTTAAGGATAAAAGATCTTGCTGATACTATATGGCCTCTTGAATGGTTGTTGTTGCTCTCTTCTGCACAGACTATCTCCAAAAAAATCAGCCTGAATTTTATTGCAAAAAATGCACAAAAAACAGCTCATCCAATGTAATCTATGGTGATAACAAAATATAATGTTTGGCTATATTTGGCAACTGTGTATTTTCAGAAGAAACAGGTGTACTTGAAGTAGTCCTTTATTTGTTTACAATCCTTTGTTTGTTTTAATTAGAATTCAAACACAATGGATGAATTCTCCTGGGATTAAAAATAAAATATCTGACTTGAAAGTCCAGGTAAGTGAATTCACACTTTGAGAAAAGACACTTAAGGATGGATATTTATCAAAAATTATAAATGTAGGTACCAATAAATGCTTTATCACAAGAAATGGCCAGTAATCCTTTTATAAATTTTCACATGAACAAGTTGCTGTTGTGAACATATAACTTATCATATATACAATATATACAATGTTGAATTTTTTTCCACAGACTACACTGCCTTTCTTTGATGAAAACAAATAAAAAAAGTTATGAATATTTGAAGACACAGTTGGTCTTCAACATCTACTACTTCAGTATTTCTGCTGATGATGAAGACAAAACTGTGTCTTTGAAAATTCAGAACTTTTGCATTTGTTTTTAACTGTCTAATAAAAGACTTATCTGTATTGAAACTCTTATTTGTTTCATCAATGAAAGGCAGTGTGGTCTGTGGAAAAATGAAAAAAAAAAGAAGCAGAAAAGTACCAACAGTTCTACATTTTCACTAGCCTTTGTTTACAGTACTGGAAGGTTCTTGCATCAGACAAAATACAAACATAAAGAAACAAAATAAAATACCCTGGCATCAGTGGCATATCCAGGATTTTGTTTGGGGGGGGGGGGGGGGTCAGTCTACCTTTTTATAGCAGTCATGTGAGCAAGAAAATTATCTATAATAGTGCAAGATTTCAGGTGGGAGGTAGGGGGGGGGGTAGCTAGGGAAAGAAATAAAAAGTACACACTTGTCATGAGTATTTCTAGTTGTAGACTTTTTTTGTTTGAGAATGGATGACAAAATTTTGCCAAAAAAGTCAGAATTAAAAAAAGTTAGAAGCAGTGAGAGTTTCTATTTTGGGTGAGTAGATGTTTTGGAACTGCCACAAAGTAGCAGAATTTAGAAAATATAAAAAAAAAGTGCATTATTCCTTATATTTGCCTATGGGACCCTTGTTTTAGAGAACCAAATAAATAAAAAAAATATTATATCAAAGACAATTGCCCAGAATTTGGTTTTGGAGGGGTGGGGGCCTCAGTCTTTCCTATTATAGCAGCCATGAAAGCAAGAAATGTATTGATATTAACATTGTTTACAGAGGATGAAGCACAATTAAAGTTTAAAAAACAGAATCAATGGCACTTAGAGAAATAGCAATGAAAGACGACCTAACCTCTCACAGTAACAGCTGCCTGTCTTTTTTGGCTGCAAATCAATCAAAAACTTGGTCAGCATCAACCTGGATATTGTGGTTCAGGGTCATGTGAGCTAGTCCATTCAGATGCTCCTTGCCCATGGAGCTCTGCAGATAGGTTTTTAATTGCTTAAGACAGCTAAAGCTCCTCTCAGCAAAAGCAGTAGTCATTGGTAATGTCTGAAAAATTGTCAAAAGCCTTTGAATGCATGGGAAAAAAAATCTTGCATTGCATGATGCAAGAGTTGAAGCAACAGTTGATGGTTTCTCAGACATTCCTAGCTACTTCTGTTTCCAAAGGACTAACTCACATTCGAGCACACATCTACCCCCATGAAATCCCTCGTAACAGCAACAGCATTCACAAATTCATTAATATTTAGTGACTTGCTGTTAGCTGGCAAAGGCCTTCTGATTTTGAAAGATGCCTCCTGATGGCACAAAAATCTTTGATCAAGTTCTTCAATAAGTGAAGCAAAGTAAGGTTCAAAACAATGACTCATGATAAAAAAACCTTGATGCACTTTCAGAAGATAGACCTTGGAACAGCCAGAGCCACATTTACCTCTTGTGCAAGCTCATAGGCTTTCTGAAAATTGTTTCAAAATCATTTTGTTTTGACTGCAGTAAGGTATCAGAACATAGCTTAATATGCTGACAGCACCCAACTAAGTCTAAATCTTTGGCTTGCAGCACCTTAGAGACAGAGAGCATTATGGCACTTACAAACTCTAGCATAGCCACCGTGAACATAAAACTAAATTTGGTTGCTGCTGAAACCAACGCATTTGCTTTTAAAAACTTCTGTATTTCACTGTATGCTACCAACTATTTCCTCAAGTATGGAATTAATTGCACAATACATAGACATAAAAACTAAAATGCAATCATGATGCTCCACCCATCTCATTTCTCACTACTTCACAAGCTTTCTCACAAGACTATTGGGACAAACAACAGCAACTGCTTCTACAAACATATTTGTTCTTTTTGGTGAGGATGATAAAAATGATATAATCTGCTGTATAGTAGCAAAGATTGACTAACTAGTCCTACCCTACTAGTTTTACATAAAGCCAAATTTAAGCTGTGTGATGCACAGTGGGTGTAGATCACATGCAGATATTTTTTCCTAATTTCTGCCTGTGCACCAGAATAGCAGCCTGACATGTTGCTGGCCCCATCAAAACCATCCCCCACAAATTTATCCATTTTTAAGCCAGATGCAATGCATTGGCCAATTATTTGTTCTGCTACTGCAGAGCTGGTGAGATCTCTGCAAGCAGAAAACCCAAGAAACTGCTCTTCAAGTAAAGCACAAGTTTCATTGTAGTATCTGACTACAAGAACTAACTGTTCCTTATTGGAAATGCCTGTAGTCTCATCTGCAAGGATTGAAAATGCTACTGAACTATTTATATCACTCACAATGCTTGACACAATAATGGATGCAACACAATTGATCAGGTTGTTTTGAATGATGGGAGATATATACTGTGCATGTTTTGCACCACTTTCGAAGTGTTCTTTTAGACATTGCTCTCCACTCTCTACCATTAAATGCAAAACACTGCAAAAAATGCATTCATTTATGTTAGTTTTGTCGCAAAGTTTATTCTCCTTTCTGTGTCCTCAAAGTGGTAACTCATGCCGCCCGCAAAAAAAGGACTGCATGCAGAATTGGTGTTAGAATTTCGCGATTTTTTTTTAATTTCAGCCTCTGCCCTCGATATAGCAGACACAATGCTCCTAGTTCGTTTTTCATAAATGGAGATAAAGCTTTAAGCGCTAATCATTGAATCAAGATGGTAACAAAAGTTCTGATGTGCCCGCATGTCTGAAAGGAAATCCTTGAGTCCTGTGTATGGTTTCAAGACTAGAGAGCCTTGAACCTGATGGCTACCCTTCCCAGCAGCTTGACAAGCAAATAAAACGCGTTTTGCACAAATGACACCCATGCACAATGGACTGAAGACAACCATTCTGGGAATTTTGTGACCAAGAGTACTGAAAGGATCAAACCTTTGTTTTTTCCTTTTCAATAAATGTTTTTTTATGAAATGAAAAGTTCTGGTTTGGCTTGAAGTGACTAGTTAAAAGATTGTATTTTTCTTTGTCTTAAAGCTTTTTGAGTTGATCTGGTTTTCTGGCATACAAGCTGATATCAAACTTTGAAAGAACACAGGACAAGTCTACAGAATCCTGTGTCAGTTTGCTGGTGAAATTTGGTCATATCTGAGCCCTTCAAGCAAGAAGCATCCACACTGCTCATGACATAGTCAATACTACTAGAAGCAGAGGTACTACTGCCATCTCCAAAATCCAAGTCTAAAATAAAAAAGACGAAATGAAGTGACAAAAGAAATAAGCAAAAAGTAAAAAACCAGAATAAAAGATAGTGTGAATTATAATTATTAAATAAATCATAATTAATCATAGTTCTATTAAATATCTTGATCTTTAATGGACAGGAAATAAAAAAAAAAAAACACAGAGATATCAATTCAGCTTTTGATTCAAAGCTTCTTGGAAAAATAAAAAAAAAGGGTGCAAAGATTAGTTGCTTATTTTTGGCAAACCCTATATTTTCTTAAAGCAGGACTGAAGATATTATCTATATTTTTGAAGTTAGATTTCCATTTTCTACATTATGATATTCTTAAAAACCGAAATGTGTGAATTATTATGCTAGTCTGACTTTCTGAGTTTTGGGTTCAAAATTTCTTATGCATGACACAAGACCCAGGTCAACAAGCATGCCAAATTTCAATCCTTCAAAACATGGGATCTAGAGAAAAAATCCAATAATGAGGAAATGCTGTGTTTTCTGCATGATTGCCTATTGACCAAAAGATCTTAATATGTCCAGTTGTTCTGAAGATGTCTATTTTATATGGTCTATATGCTTTTCAAATTGAAATACTCTGGATATCGTTGAATTTGCATGAAAAAATGTGGTGATTACTTCCACACCGAAGCGCTAGTTGGAGCATCATGTTGTGTGACCTTAACAGTAAAATGCCAAGAAAATGCTCTCTACCCAACTGTTCCAAGGCTTCAAAGATTGCCCTTGAGTCGTTAAAAGACTCATTTTATCACTTATCTTGCTGTTCCTGGACACAAATCAATTTTGGCAATTAAATCATAATCAGAACATTTTTTCTCCCGATTTTACTAATGGTCACACAAACTCGTTTTCCTTGTAAAACTCGTTTAACTTGTAAAAAAAGAAAATAATTAACTTTTGTTAATTAAATGATTTGCGTACATGACTTGTTTGGTAGGTCATAGTTTGCCCACCCCTCCTCGAAAGTATTAAATTTTAGAGACATGGCTAAAAATTCTAAAATGGTTCTAAATGATCAATTCACTTGGTAAAATTACCGTTTTTGCTGGATTCTACTTTTTCTTTCTGGAAATTTGGGAATATGAAGGTATTCCAACATTAACCATGCTCATAGTTACACAAGAAATAGAATATAAAATGAATGAACTAGTAATAATCCTATATTGGGCTCTAGAAAAAGATTAAGCTTCAAAAAAGTTTGATCCCACCCAAATAATGATCATTTTCACTGTTTCCTCTTTAATTGATCATAGATAAGAAAAATTCTTATGAGAAGATTTCCAAATTTAGTTTTAGCTTTGGTTGTCTTCAATCTAAATTGGGAATTGCATTTTAATTACAAGTGACACATGCATGCTTCAAAACCCACAAAATACAAACTATTGTCAGAATAGTAGTAAACTCCTTACCATCATTGCTGGTTTTTGCAAGCTTTAAGAAATGCTTAATGCTGGGCTGGTGTTGCTTCATTTTCTTTCTTTCCTCTCACATGACCTTTCCGTTTCAATGCTTAGCTTATACTAGAATTATAGCAGCGTTTGAATGAACTATTGCCTCTTAGTCTGATTCCTTATCACAATTCATTCATTGCAGAGAAGCTAGTGCTTGTAGCTGCAGGGGTTACATAGTGAGAAAAACTTATTGACATCTTGTTTGATTGCAGGAGGCGATTGCGCATTTGATGATAAAATAATAATATAAGCTTGATGGAGAAATGGATAGCCACTTAACACGAAATAAAAAAAGGAACGGGTGTTGCAAATAACTTAAAAGCGTGAATATTTCGGAACTTACTATATTGGCACTTAAAAAAAAAGAAGAAAAGAAATTTCGGGGGGGGGGGGGTTTGGCTGCTCCGCACCCCCCTGGATACACTACTGCCTGGCATATAGCTAGGGTATAGGTTGAAAAAAATTACCCTGGGTTCAAACAGCTGCAAATCTTTCTGATGCAAAATTGATCCAAACTGTATGTACCAAAACACATAACTTTTCATATCAGATGGTTTTTTTTTTTATCTGTCAAATCCAAACTGGCATTGCTAAAAGCATGGTATTTGTAAGAAAAATCTGGTACTTGTTGGTTATTTGAAACACATACCCAAGAAGTGATGTTAGGTTAATCCTAATGAAGTATAACAAAACTTGATGATAAAATAACACTTTAGAAACAAAATTATGGAAACCCAGTGTAGCCTACACCCCCCCCCCCTCTATTATGCAAATATATAACCCAAATTATACAAGCCCAATTCATTCTTTTTTTGTAGCATTGAAACTGGTTTCCTGAGATGTAACCTAAGCATAATCTTTGATTGTGTTTCCAATAACCAACAAGTGAAAATCTTATTATTATTATCATGCTTTTTGCACATTTGGTTTTAAACAAGTCAGTCAAATTGTTTTAATTGCAAAATTTTAGACCAAATTATTTTGACAAATCTGACAAGAAATGTAAAAATTGTCATTTCTGAAAAATTTGTCATTTTTCAGAAGCACTGATGTGCAAGCATTTGGTTAATTGTGTCTTCTAATTTGATTGTTCATTAAATTATTGATTTTTTTTTTTTTTTTAAAGAATCAAACTTGATTGCCTTACTCAAGATATTAAATTTCACTAAATAGAAAAAAGTTACACATTACCACATAAAAATATTTCTTATAGTCTTTAATGCACTCAAAATAACATAGTGTAAAGTCTCTTTACTCAGATAACTACACAGTTGAATGTCTAGAATTTGACATCATATCTAAAAAAAATTATCTATTCTTTATTATGGTTTGAAAATATTCCCAAAAATACATTACAAATATTTATGCAGGTACATCATAAATTTAAGTAATTGTTGTGTCAAAAATAGACTTTACCCCTCCACCCCAACTCCCCCTAAAGTGCAAATATATACCCTAAGTTGTATATATTCACTGAATTCTCTTATAGAACCTACTACTGTATTCTTTCCTATCTGTTTCCTGTCCTATTTTATACCTTTACATTTTTGTATTGTCTTTATTTTTTTATGAACTAATTGCTTATGAAAAATAAGCACAAAACCAACAAAGTTTGGTATATAGCTTAGGGCTGTATCTGATTCTGTACAGGTAGGGGGGCCAGGGTGCAAATTACGGCCAGAAGGGAGGTAAGGGAGTCTAAAGAGAGGGTGAGTCTATTC
This sequence comes from Artemia sinica, assembly GCA_027921565.1. NCBI lineage: Eukaryota > Metazoa > Arthropoda > Branchiopoda > Anostraca > Artemiidae > Artemia > Artemia sinica. Next base: position 51,429,331 of record CM051257.1, on the reverse strand, counting down.
ATAGATGAAAAACTTCAAATCCTCTTGTAGATTCATCTTAATCTCATGAAGTATTCTGCCTACTGTTCAAATTGTCAGCATATTCAATATTTTAGTTGTAGTGTTTAGATCCCACAAAACAATGCAAACACCATCCATCTGATCACTGCTCCCTGTGGAGTTTATTGTTTAAGATTGCACTGCCTTATTATTGTAAGCTCCATGGAAGTCAAGAATACTGCCCCTAAAATTATGTCCTTTGAGTAAGCACTAGAAATAGTAGTTGTTGATTGTGTCTTGCAGAATATTACATTCATGTCTAAAGGGAATCAACAAGATATAATTTGTGTCTTAGGAAAAAGCTGATTTTCTTTCACAAAACCATCTGATATGGTTATACGCTTTTGAATATTTACTAAATACAAGGAGAAGTATAAAAAGATGGGACAGTGATAGGTCATCTTTGGATTGCCCTTTTTTATTGCTGGGATTAGGATGGATGTCTTCCAGGTGTTCAAGAATTTGTTGTTAAGTCAAAAATGTCAAATACCTCAAAAAATTCTCTTAAACTCAATTTTGAGAAAGAGCCAAAGCGATTGAATATCATCAGAGCTGTGGGGAATTTGTGTGCTCTTAGTTAACAATCTGTTAGAAGGAAGGGATCATGCAAGTTCTAGTTCCTAGGAAGGAGTGAGTTTCACTGTCCTGTAAATGGTCAGCCAAAAATTCTGCTATATGTTCATTTGATTTAAGTTTTGCATTGCCAAGTGTATTGAGGTACTACAAAGGTTTCTTTAACCTTTGCTTCTTATATCAGGCATAAAATCTTGCTGCCCTGTCCATTTTGCTTAGGATGTAAGCTATTTAATAGCAGCATCTGCTGGAGATGTGAAGGTTAGGTGTCTCAAGGATACCTTTATTCAACAACTCACAAGGTGAACAGGGGAGAGAGGGGTATTAGCTGATTTTTTTTTTTATAGTTAACCATCAAAAGTTTGTTTTTGAAGCTTTCCCAATTTAGTAGAAATGGCTGTGGGAGCTCTTCAGGAAATGGGGTGCCTCCTATGCTAACTATAACCCAAAATGATTCTAGTTTGAGCTCACTGAACATAACACAGATAATTACCAGGGTTACTCATGTTTACAAACTATGTCACAATGAATGTGTCTAGTCAGAAATTATTGCCTTCTTTTATCCTTAAATATAAGCCTTTAAAATATCAGTAAAGATCTTGTCCTAACCAATTTGGACACCTTGCTGGATGATATTACTCAGTAACATAGACAAGGAGCATTAAAAAGTCCTGCATAATTTGTTTTGTCTTTAAACTTCCACTTCTGTCATTAGGTTCTGCCATATTCTAGAGACCGGAATCTATTCTCTATCAAGGAACTCTTTGTTTGTCTTTTTTATGCGTTTAAAATTGTGACAAGTTCAATATGTACCTTTGGTAAACCTACCCTGTTTCATCTAATAGCTGAGGGCTTCACTTGAAACTTTCAGAGAAATTTCCCTCTTATCTTTTGTAGTTGATGTTTCTATTATTTTTTTCTTATATAATTTTTTTTTTTTTTACAAGCTTTAACATTTAATGAAATACCAATTTTATGGGGGAGGGGGTGAAATTCGGATAAAAAACCTGAAAAGCCCAATTTTACTGTGTAGGGGTGGCTTGTGGATGGTTGGTTACTTATTTGTTTAGGAAGACTATACAGCCTATATACAAGTGGTTAGGATGTAGAAAGATACAGTATTCAGTGGTCTAGAAATTTCTATTCCATTTTTTTTGTTTATTAATTTATCTGTTTATATTTTGTTGGCTACCAGACTAAGTCAGGAGTGGCCACTGTGCCCTGTTGGTAGGTAGGTTAGGCAGTAATGTGGGGGCAGGTGGTTGCAATGTTATTCCTCTTGTTCTAATCCCAATAGCTGATCACAATTGCAACACAAATCTTCTTTACTTAATGGGTGGTTATTTTTCCTCTAGTACTGTTCTTCCAATGTTAATTAACATTTATCAACTTCAAAAAAAGAAGTGAAATATATTCTCTATTATGTTAAATACACTAGTGCTTTTACATTATGTTCAATCTTTCCAGAGGTCCTTGAGCTTAGAGTTGCAGGAATATGTATTTCTGGGTGGTCAGGGACCCTTTACATACATTCTGGAAAAAAAATATATACAGAAAACACAACTCATGCTTATTGATGTTCCTCTTCACTTTACCTTAAATTGCAGCTTGGAGCAATCTAAGATACTCCTAGATACTCCACTCAAATAAAGTAAAAAATGGTAATAACATTTTTCATCAATATTGTCATTTATCTCTGCATCTAGGTTAGACAGATCATGTAAGATTATGTCATTTTTATCATTAGAGAAGAAGCTACAAGCAAGCAACGAGAAACTACTGTCAAAACTAGAGCTGATTTTTGTCAAGGCAAAATGCATTTTGTTAAATGCATTGGCGCTCTTCTACGTCTCAAAGCAGGCCTGCCTGTTTTGTGTTTCTTCTGAGTAGGAAGATCTTGAATTTGCTTATTTTTTACTGTTTATTTTTTTTTTTGTTCTTATTTTGCATAGGTTGTAGTTTTTTAGCCATGGTTTTATTTGTTTCTTGTTTTGCCATGTTTAAACTTGCTTTGAGAAGACCTTTTTAAAACTATTCTGGATTCAAAATCTTATTTTTCATGTTTTTCAGGTCAGAGAACAGTTAAACTCGGATCACAGGAAGAAAAACATTACTTGATGTAAGTATCCTAATGTTCTTAGTGGTGTCTATTATCCACAAATGGTTAGGAAACAGGTAGTGTTTAATTTGTCAACCAAGACATCATCCTAATTTGATTTGTATTTATATGAAATAGGCTCAGCCCAAAAACAAGAAATCAACCATTTAGTACAATATGTATAGCAGTGCTGTACCTTAAGTCTGTAAGTTCAGTAAGAACATTTTCTTTCATCAGTCATTATTTTTACTTATTGCCCAACTTTCAGTTCAGCTGATATGCTTTTATAACAATCCATGAGAACATAAAATATCATAGGACTTTTCACAAATTTCTTTTGTCCCTTTGTCTTTTTTCTCAGAATTGCATTTTCTCAAGAACTTCTTCAGCACTCTCAGAAGTGTTCCTTGGAACAGTTTTATTCATGTGTCAGAATACTTTAAAACATATTTATAGCTATAAGTTAACGCTCAGTGAACAAAGCTTAGTGGAAAACCTAGCCATTAAGCTATTGTTACTTGTTTAGTATGTAATTTTAGTATAATATAGTTTTTTTTATCTTTCTTATAAATGTCATTATATTTTAAACAGTAAATCTAGTTTCATTAGTCTGAATATAGTAAATTTTCATCAATACTTCCATCCTTTCTTGCAAATGTATGGAAAATCAATTAATGAATCATAAATTGATTCAATTCAAAATGTTGATATTACAAGCTAAACTGATTTCTTAAAAAAAAAAAAAAAAGAAAAAAGAAAAATCAATGTTTGTTTGTTTCAAATTTATGACAAAAAGTTGTCTTTTAAAGTCATAAAATTGAATTGGAAATAATGAATGCTATTATTCTAGGAATTTTGCTTTCCTGTATTATTGATTATCATTTTTATTTTCTTATATTTTTGTTGATGTTAGACAAATAAACAAAAAAAAATATTAAAAAAATGGGGGGGGGAGGTTTCCAAAGCTTTTGCCATAATTGAACTGTTCAAAAGCTAAATCAATCAGCTTCACTTTTTAAAATTTTAGACATTGACTTAAAAGATCTTAATTGACTTTTATCTAAAAATTGTCTAAAAATCACAAGTACTACCCAAACGTTATAACATCATTCCAGCCATCAAATTCTAAAGAGCTTTATTGGAATCTGTTTCTGAAACACTTTCTGATTTTTTTTTTTTCAGCACCATCCTCTATGGTGCTAGGCTGGTAAAAACATAGTACCTGGCATGCCATGGTCATTTCCTATTTACCTTTGGCTTTTGTAGGGTTGTATCTGTATGTACCCTAAAAAAGGGTTGAAAATGGTCTGTGAAGTAGTAGATGGTGTCTTAGGAAGGAAAGTTAGAAACACAGCTAGGAGTACTAGTGAAAACACTTTCAGCTTAGTAGAAAAGAGGATGAATTTGTACAAGAAGTATTTAAGTGATAGATCATATCAAAATGAGGGGAATGTAAGGAAAGTAGGGAAACCATGAAAATATGAATTAAAGAGATGTGAAGTGGAGGCCATGGGTAAAAATGCTAAAGATCTGGAAGATGGTGCCAGACAGCATAATAGTAAAATATTTTATTGGCATGTTAAAAAAAAAATTGAGAGAAAGAAGCCAATCTGGACTTGTCCCAATTAAATTTAGGAATGGGGCCTCAATTAGTGACAAAGAAAGTGTTAGAGGAACACACAGAACATTTTGAGAATGTGTCAAACTGTGATCAAGCTTCAGGACATCTTACAGAGAAGAGTGAAAAAGTTTGTGACAATTCGGAAATAAAGAATAATTAATTTTGCAAGGAAGAGTTAGAGACAGTACTAAAAGGATCAATTATAAATAAGAAGACTTCAGGTGCTGATCTTGTGGTAAATGGGGCATGGTGGTTTTGAACTTAGGGATAAATTGCTCAAGATTACAAATTTTTTTGAAAAAAGGGGAAATACCTAGCAATTTTTGGGAAACTAATTAAACCCCTTTTCAAGAAAGGTGATGAGAGTGAGTGTGGTAATTATAGAGGCATTAGCTTGCTTTCTGTTGCAAGTAAACTAATTAGTATGATGATACTTTTTAGACTTAGAGGTTTGCGGGATAAGGTTTTAAAGAAGAACACTGTGGTTTTAGGAAGGGGAGAGGGTGTTTTGACGAAATTTCTACTCTTTGATTAATGCTGAGAAGTGCCTGAATCATAAGACCCCTTTAGTCTCCAGTTTTATAGATTATAAACACGCATTTGATTCATCCAATAGAAGACTTCTAGTGAAGGTCCTATCCTCATATAGTTACCAGATCAATACATTAAAGGGATTAGTGGTATGCACAAGAACAACATTGCTGAGGTTAAGGTAGGAAATAAGTTTTTTAGCTGGAAATTTGGTGTAGGAAAAGAAAACAGTAATGGATACAGACTTTTGCAATTTTGTAGGTATAACAATCTTGTTATAACAAATACGGTGTTTGGTCATAAAATGGCTCATAAGTTAACATGGTATTCACGTAATGGTAAGACAGCAAACCTTATTGTAAACCAAAGACTGGCAGGATCCATACAAGATACTAGGGTATACAGGAGTGCTGTTATTGATGTTAAAAGTAAAGATCACCATCTAGTAGTGTCAAGGGTTAATTTAAAGCTGAAATATTGAAAGGGTAACTACCTCCCAGGAAGTTATGATGTTGGGTTGACTCCAGGATAAGAATTTGAGAAAAAAAACTTTCCAGGAATATATATATATATATTAGAGTTTACCACACTAACTCTAAATCGAATATTCCAGAAGATGATCAAATTATTACCTAGGTTTAATACTTTCCTATCTAGATCGTTTTTTTTTTTCGCGAGAATATCCCAGATAGATACCAATTTTCCCGAAAAAAATATGGAGCCGTTTTCGAGAAAAAATACGTAAATACATACACAATTATTACTCACATATAAAGATAGTATATATATATATATATATATATATATATATATATATATATATATATATATATATATAATATATATATATATATATATATATATATATATATATATATATATATATATATATATATATATATATATATATTATATATATATATATATATATATGTATATATATGTATATATGTATATATATGTATATATATGTATATATATATATATATATATGTATATATATATGTATATATATGTATATATATGTATATATATGTAATATATATATATATAATATATATATATATATATATATAATATATATATATATATATATATATATATATATATATATATATATATATATATATATATATATATATATATATATATATATATATATATATATATATATATATATATATATATATATATATATATATATATATATATATATATATATATATATATATAGATATATATATATATATATATATATATATATATATATATATATATATATATATATATATATATTATATATATATATATATATATATATATATATATATATATATATATATATATATATATATATATATATATATATATATATATATATATATATATATATATATATATATTATATATATATATATATATATATATATATATATATATATATATATATATATATATATATATATATATATATATATATATATATATATATTATATATATATATGAAACACAATGAGAAAGAATGGGTCAAGTTTCCTCCATAGTCAGATTGTTTTTGCTAACCATCAGGTAATTGCAATAGAGGTGCGACAAAGAACATTTACACAAATCATATCTAGCTAATCAACTATTTGATCCTTGAAAGGTTTAGTTTATTCTCTATTTCAGCCTTTCGATTATGTATTAACATTTTAATTTAGTATGAATAGAGCAGCGATAGTGGTAATAGGCCTACCAAATTTATAAGGCATCTATTATAAGTTTTATAGCGTAAATGATAAGATTCAGTTTTTACTTTTATGCATGTATTTGTAGCGATTTTGTGAAGTGACAAGCAACTTGAAAGAAGTTTATGAGGATAAAGATGGTCTTCGTAAACAGGAGCTGTCAGCACTTTCTGGGCCAAAACGAATTTGCTGAGTTTTATTCTCGTCTCAAACAAATCAAAGACTTTCATAAGAAGTACCCCAATGAAATATCAGTGCCCATGTCTGTAGAATTTGAAGAAATGAAGAAGGAGAGGGAAAATCCTCCAGAAGACCTGACACTAGTTCAATTCTCAGATGAAGAAGGTAGGCTGTATAAAGCAAGCGGTCTTTTCAATTGTTTCACCTGTTTTATCTAGACAAATTAATTCAACAAAAACACATTAACTCCCAACGGTGAGCAGAGCCGGTGAAGTTAAGTATACTGGCAAAACACATATTGATATCCTCATAATAACGATGGCAAAAAAGAAACCTTTATCATCAAGGCTATTTAAAGTAGACAAATGTCTATTAACATCTACCCTGATTTTACGTTCATAGAGATATGACTATATTAAATCTAATCCTTTGCGTCATACACCTGAATTTTCCATTTGATCAATGAGAATATCATGGTTTAAGCCATAATTCCCAACGCAGGACATTACAATATTTTGGTGGGCCATTGAAGGACGTGCACCCTTTGGCTGACTATACTTTAGAGCCTTAATTAAAAAAAAAAAAAAAAATCATATGAATGACATCATATTTTTATGCATTTAAAATGCAAATAAGATATATGATAGCATTGCAATAATGTCGTGCATTGTATAAAAGGTGTTTTATACAAACAGTACTTTTCATTAGCATTAAATGTGCCAAGAGGAATACCAGGAAAAAAATATCCAATTGTTGTACCAAATACCAATGGCCTTTTAAGCTTCCTTCAGGAGAATACATGTAAAACTTCGAACAAATAAATATCAAAAGGGGGAGGAGGTTCAGGATCTTAGAAAGTGCCTAGGTAAGGCATGACCCGAAATCGGTTGGAACGACTGATTTAAAGTGTCAAGTGGTTTTTTGACATAATTGAAAACAGTAGACACATAAAATTACTATCTAAACGATCCTTTATATCTAATAAAAGAGCCGCAACTACTTTTTCTATCCAATGACCTGCCCTAAATCCAGACTGATTTTTGATAAAAAAAAAATAAAAATAATAATTAGAAATCCTTTCGTTCAAAATTTCTTTCAGTATTAGATTTGTCTGATTCTTCATATACTTGTATTACACGTGCAATTTCCATCGATTTGGAAATATACCTAAACAAGTAAGAATATGAATGAGTGATTCAAACACCACACTTGCAATTGTCTTCAGAAAATTAGCCGAAAGTTCATCATATCCAATGAATTACCATTTTTAGATTCTTAATAACCTTTTAGAATTTTATAAAAGTAAGCAAGGCCAGAAATATACTTGTATCTTCAGTGGGATGGGGACATGGTGCATGTGACCTACGAGGCGAAAAATCGACTTCTGCTGAAGCAAGAGATGATCCAATACTATTAAAATCATCACTGAGTATCTTAAAAACAGCTTATGGTCCTCCAACTTCTTTACCATGGCTATCAAATAGCACCTCAGGATGCGACAATTTTTTATTGCTACCAATTCTTTCCTTGATCAGATTCCAAGTTTTCCTAGGAGAACCTGAATTTTAAACGGATGGCTGAGTGGGTGTTTACAGTGCAGGTCCACACTTATTCTGGGCTTAAATATAAATTGTAAAAAAAAGATTTAAAAATGTTTCAGTCAATATGCCCTGTTAATTCAGTATTAGATAACGCTTACTTACTGGCTTGTTTTGGTTTTATCGAAATTTGTATGATGATATGATGATATTTCTTCTTTGTGTATTCAGTATTTCCGGTATTGTAAATTGTTCCTTTTTTTCCCCTCCATGGTACCGTAATGGGAAGATTCTGTCAAAATTCGAGATGAATGACGTATTTAGTAAAGTTGCCATATGAAGTATTGTAGTTCTTGACGGGATGGTCTACAGGGCAAAGTATATCCAATCACATTTTGGTTTTCCTGATTTTGTTTGCCCTGTTGATTCAGTATTAGATAACGCTTACTTACTGGCTTTTTTGGTTTTATCAAAATTTTTATTACATAGTTTGCGGAAGAGGGTGCAAACATACAAATATTAAAATTCCTATCTTAGTATTTTGCTCGCAATAATGACTTACGCTGGCTGATGACTCTCATCTTGGCATATCGGGATGGATGCTACCCCAATTTTTGACTACTCCAAGTTAAAATTTACTATTCACGCCCTTTTCTTTGTTAGACCTAGGATGTTGGATACCCAAAAATTCAAAGATGACCACTAACTGTTACACTGGGAAAGTGACTTCAAAGTTCTATTTGCTTACTATTTTGTTATTATATTGGTTATTTTATCGCTAGATTAATTATTTTATTCTAGTATTTGTTTTAGTTGCATTGGTCTTTATTACAATATATGTAAAGTAATCAATTTTGCTATTATTACAAAGGTGATAAGATTATTTAAAACTAAAATTCTGAAACTCATTACATGAAACACACGACATGTTGTACTAAGTGCTTGTCCCATATTCGAAATTCCCACAAAAGGTGTGAGAGGTTGGATGTGACACCTCGCGGGGGTCTTTAATAGATAGTCCAAGATCCCTGAAATAAATAGGAAGATCGTTTTTGTGCTTAAATGTATCCATTGATAATAATCAAAATTGCAGTAAGAATATAATTAAGGTTGCCCCAGTTGGTAAAATCTCCGGATATTAATTGTTTCAATTACATTTTCGAATCTTTACTCCTTGACAACTTGAGACCTTCTGAAGAAGAAAAAACAAAGCAGCAAAGTACTAGTTGGGAGACTCCTTCAGAGCTGATCAAGTGGTCAAGCCATATGAAAAAAAAACAAACATTCTGGTAGATTGGCCTGAACATTGGAGAGTGGTGATACGGTAACGTCAAGACGTTTTCCAAGGGGCGAAGGAGGATCCAAACCGCGCTGCCCTAAAAAAATACATCTTTGTGGCCCCATTTTTTGAATTTTTATCCCGTATCTCTGTGCTTATTCCAGGTACTGTGTGTATATGTATACATTCTCTTTTCATTCCTTGGCGATGAGCTGTCAAGCTATGGGGTTTAGTTTTTGGTCGAAATTGCATTTTCGTCCTAACTTAAGTATTTTATTTCACAGAAGGTTTATTCTGGTTCAGGGCCTTATCCAAATCCAGGCTTGCATTGATAGACCCAGACTCAACACCCTGGGTTTGATCCCAGAAGTTCTACTCTTTGATTTCTGTTCATTTTCTCTCTGAATGGAACAAAAAAAAAGTGAGTCGTAAAATTGTGAGGGAGGGCAGGTCTAAACCCCCCACTCTCCCCCTGCTTGCATATTATCCCCAATATTCTCCATTTTGGGGTGCAGAATAACTACACAAGTATTGTACACATAATGAAAGTTTTACAGTTTCTTCAACCTTTTGTTTCTTCTAACTTTAATCAATACATTTTCCCACCACAACTAAAGATTGCTTCAGTACAATTGTCTTCTATTCTGATGAGCTAAACTCCTACAAGTTACGTGCTGAAATTATCTTGTCCGGTACAGCTCTAAAACTCTCCGGTACAGCAGCAAAAACTCTTCTTAAGGTAAATAAAAAGAAAAAACAAATTGATAGCATGAACACAAAGAAAGTACTTTCTACCTTTTATAATCGTTGAAGTTCATTAAAACTGCTAAAACATTAAACTAAAAAACAAAAATAACAAAAAACGCATTGCTAGGTCTCCTTTTAGTTATCAACTTTTGCCACAACAACAAAAGATTTATGTGTGGTCTTTTTTTTATATATATAATATATATGTTACTGTGAAAGACCGAAATTGGAGAATTTCGACATTCACCGGTGGTTGTCCAAAATTACCTTTTTTCCTTGGATTTAGTCAGCTTTTTCAGTTGTATGCAGTTTGATGGTGATAGGTTAGGTTGGGCTAGTTCAATTTAGGTTTGTAACCCATTTCTGAGATTTATAATGTAATTTAACCTAACCCAACCTAACTTTAACTTTTACCATCAAACCCTGAATAAGACTGACAAAGCTGACTTGCAAAGTTGATTGAATCCAAGCAGAGAAAAATGAACTTCGAACATTCACCGGTGAATGCTGACATTTACCAGATTTTGGTCTTTCACCGTAACATATGTTACAGTGTTTTGCTTCCTTCCCGATGCTTAATGCTAATGCTGCTTAGCGCTCATTTTGTTTTTATTTTTCAAGGATATGGAAGATATTTGGACCTACACGGTAACTACAATCAATATATAAATTTAAAAGAGTTGAAAAGGTGGATTATACTATATACTTAATGATTTTCCATCAGCTGTACGATATTCCTAAGGAGAGGAAAGGAGCGGAATATCGAAGTTATCTGGAAGGCCTTCTTGATTATCTTGGGGATTATGTCTCCCGAGTCAAGCCCCTGTTGGACCAATCGGAAATAGTAGAGGAAGTGAAGACTGAATTCAACAAGCAATGGGAAGCAGGCACCTTTCCTGGATGGCCTGTAAGGTGTTATCTTTTTCGTTTTATATGTTAATCATGGGGTAGGCTTCCCAGGAGTATTGTAGTTTATAATCAAGATTGCACAAGTTGCAACCTTGGAGAACATTTCGTCCACCCAACAGAGCACTCCGGTAAAAAAAAAAAAACAAAACAAGAAAACCTCTGTTATCCATACAGTAATGGAACTTTCAATGTTTGAAGATCAAGAACCAGCTCTTTTAAGGCCCATTTCACTATGAGATTTTACTAATATCTAGACTTAGCTAGGACCAATTTGAGCCAGTCAGATTTTGATTGAATTTTCCGATTGGCTTAAATTAGCAGTTATGAAACTTCATGAAAACTCTTACGAAAACTTCATTGACAGTAAAAATGCTTAGCTTTCTGGTAAATATATCACTGCCTCGTTCTATCTCTAAAAAAAAAGCTTGTGTTGTATTTTTGAAAACTTTGAAAGAAAAATATCGAAGGGTAAGATTGCCCTTTTCTCCAAGATTGCCTTTTTAAAATAATTTAAACATCCACAGTACTTTAATGGTAGTGATGGAAGGTGATTTCAAATAAGATTGGCTAGATTGGGTGCAGATAACCATTCTGTGAAATAGTCAATACATAGCTGGCCAAAGGAGCATTAATGGATGGAAAGGACGAAGAAGAATTAAATGTCAATTTTGTAATCGAACTGGAAATTTTGAGGGTTTCGATTCCAAGTGTTTGTCTTGTTTAAGTAAATGAAAAACTAACAGAGAGAGAAAAAAACTTAATGAAAAAACGACAAACGAGACTGCGGCCAGTAGAGAGAAAAAATGAAAGACTAAAACAACGCGGATATGTCGCCTGTGTGCAAACTAGGCGTCATCAGCACAAGAGAAACAAAGATGAAAAAAAAAAACTAAACTAAAAACGAATAAAATCACTTCCAATATTAATAAAATACAATTGTCACAACTGATCCACGTAGGGAAAAGAAGCTTTTAGAGTTACTTCGATGAGAACACCAAAGCATCTATTTTTTTTTTTTTTTAGTTAGTTTTAAACAAAGCCATTAGGCTTAATTTGTTTTTGTTTTTTTATTTACTCATTTTCATTGCCAAAATGGGTATTTATTTTAAAAGATTTCGGAATCACTAATTCCAACCATTTTTTAAGACAATTTGTTGATTTAACAACTTTGCATGTTTTTTAACCAAAGAAAAAAAAATTGAGAGAAGCGGCTAGTTGTTGCCCGTACAATTGACGAATGAAAGATCTTAAGCCGAACTGGCCAGCAACAAAAAAAAAAAAAAAAAAAAAAATGGCTGGCCAGTTCGGCTTAAGATCTTTCATTCGTAAAGTAAATATCAGTAGCCATTGTTAACTATTGCACCTAATTAAACAAAAAATGTCAATAATTAGCATATTTGTAATTATTTTCTCTTGATTTAAAATTTAGCGACTATTAAAATCTAAATTAAAACACAGAGAAGAAAAAGGAATTAGCCCAGACGTAGTTTTTCTGCTCCAGCCTTATACAAATACATAGGTCCACCCAATTTAAGTGATTAAATTAAATAACATTTCATGGAGTCCAAAGCCAAGTATAATATCTCACTTTTTAGTGTTTTACAAGAGTCAAATTTTCAAACTTTCTATAAGATAGATTTTTTGTTCTAGAATTTAAATAAGGCAAATATGCAAATTACAGTGTGTAGCTGAATAGTCTAACATTGCTTTTTCTATCAATAGATAAAATTAATAATAAAAGCAATATATAAAAGCATATTAAATAATGCTTTGTAGTCTTTATGCTAGGTTCTAAAAGTCTGAGGCACTCCCTTTGTTTGAACAGAACAACATACGTTTGATCATTGTTTGTATCGTAAAATGTACCTGAAAAACGAGCCCACCAAATATTTCCGAAAGTTTTCTAACATGTGTTTGGTGTCACCCGCGTAGGTCACAGATTTCTGGCTTTGGTCCCAAAAACTATTACTGTCTAAGATTTGGTTAATTTATAATCCTGGTACATTGTAGTCTGAGTAGCTCAGAAGCCAAAGGAATTTCGTCCACCTTTTATTTTCTTAGGTTTCAGTACCAAACGGCTAGATAGCCTTTTAACTGTGTATGTTCATTGTTCACAAGCATGTTCCCTAACATTGAAGATCAGAGACAGCGCTATAGCGATGCCTATAGTAAAGGCCATACGGCTCCAATGTTATATTATTTATTATTATTATTTTTTGCCAGAGGCACTGTATATGGAAGGGGTTGTCGTATGAACTGCAGAGGGGGCTTATTCGATTGGAAATCGGAAGTTCTAGTCCGTTTTCAAGAGTCAAAAGCGATGGGAGGGCAGCTAGCCCCCCCCCCCTACGCCCTTTTTTCTCAAATACATCTGATAAAAACTTTAAGATAGCCATTTTGGAAAAAAATAATTCAAAAATAATATAACAAAACTTCGGGGTCGACGCACCCCCCCCCCCCCTACGCCCTTTTTTCTCAAATACATCTGATAAAAACTTTAAGATAGCCATTTTGGAAAAAAATAATTCAAAAATAATATAACAAAACTTCGGGTCGACGCACCCCCCCCCCCCACCGGGCCCTGGGACAGGCGTTGTAAGTTAAGCCATGGGGAAATATACGGTTCTTATAGAAGGGATGCTCGTATAAACTTCAGAGAGGGCTCATTTGTTTGGAAATTGAAAGTTCTAGTTCACTTTTAAGAATAAAAAAAGATCGGAGGGCAACTAGATCCCCTCCCCCCACGCCTTTTTTTCCCCCAAAGACATCTGATAAAAATTTTGAGATACCCATTATGTTAAAAACAATTTAAAGATCATATGACGAAAATTCCGGGGTCGATACACTCCCTCCGGGCCCGGGAGCAGGTGCTGTAAGTTATGCCCTGGGGGCAAATATGGTTCTTATAGAAGGAATGCTCGTGTAAACTTCAAAGAGGGCTCATTTGATTGGGAGTTGAAAGTCCCAGTTTACTTTTTGATAGTCAAAAGAGATCGGAGGGCAACTAGCCCCCCAGGGTTGAAAAAAACCCACCAGAACCTGGGGCAAGTTTAGTAAATTATACCCCAGGGCCATATAAGGTTTTTATGGAAAGGATGGTAGTATAAACTTCGGAAAGGCCTCATTCGATTGTAAATCGAAATTTCTAGTACCCTTTTTAAGAGTCAAAAGTGATCTGAGGGCAACTAGTCCCCCCCCCAAGGCCCCTTTTTCTCCAACTGGCTAAGGTCGAACTTTAGTGCAAAGAGCAGGGTATTGAGGAGAGAGCATATAGGGAATTATTTCTGTTCGTTTTAAGTTTTAATGTTAGTCCTTACTTCCAGTAGATTTTTTTATATTTAATTTCCGTTTGTTTTTCAAATAATCCCAGGACCCCCCCCCCCCTATGGACAGTTCCCCACTCCCACAAAAAAATTTTCCCATAAAGAGTTCCTCCCACTTGAAATACTTTCCCCCGGGAAATTATCTCCGAACAATTCTATCCTCGCTGCGAATTTACCCCACAACATTTCTTGCTTATGATTCCACCTGAAAAATACTCCTTAGCATACTTTCATTTGAAAAAAAAGACTTGTTTCTGATCGTTTTTCATTTCATGGGATTTCCCCGAAATGCTTTTTTTATATTTAATTTCTGTTCGTTTTTCAAATAATCCAAGGAATTTCCCCTCCCCTTCCCCATTGACAATTCCCCACTCCTACGAATTGGAAAGTTTCTCTCGCAGAAAATTTCCCCATGGAGAATTTATCCTGGTGATTATTCCTTATGGAGAGTTTTTCCCGTGGGAATTCCCCCCTCCCCTCATCTAAAAAATACCCCAGAGAGTTCCAACTCTGCTGAATTGAGTCACCAACGAGAAAGTAAGACAAATAAAGCGAATTTCGTATACGAATTCCAGCAAATTCCTCTAGTGTAAAATTTATCCTGGAAAGTTCAACCACTGAAAGTTCCATCCCAGTGGGAAATTATTCCCGAAGGAAATTCTTCCCAGAAGATCCGCGCCTCCTCCTGAAAAATATCTGTATACTACTCAATAGCAAATATTATATGTAAACAGCGGGCAAATTTCATAACTTGCGACCTTTCCTCTGGGGGTTAGCTCATCCCCAAAGACATAGTTATTAAACCTTTCAACTGTAGGCCTACTGAACAAAATCATTATCTCAAAATTTTGATCAGACGACTTTGGGAAAAAAGGGCGCGGGGGGGGGGGGGGGGTAGTTGCCCTCCAATTTTTTTGGTCACTTAAAATGGCACTAGAACTTTTATTTAATTTCCGTTAAATGAACCCTCTCTCAGTCTTGTGGGTTTATCTGTTTGATACGATCACCTCTGGGAAGAACAAATAAAGAAATAAGTAAATACAAAAATAAATAAAACCGCATTCGCGATCTTTCTTCTTGAAAATTGCAAAATTCCATATTTTTAAAGGTGGGAGCTTGAAAACTCTACGATAGGGTTTTCTGATACTCTGAATCTGATGTTGCAATTTTCAATAAGATTCCTTTACTTTTGAAGTGTTATTCCCGCTTTTTCGAAAATCAGGCAAGTTTTATCAGGATCGTAGCTTCTGATGGGTAACATTAAACATAATAAATTTTGTATTTTTTGGATCAGCATAAAAAGTCAATCCTTTTGATTTATCCATTGTTATCAATATTCTGTATTTTAGAGCTTCGGTTAGGCTACTATTGTTCTAAGAGGCTCCTTACTTACGTTTTGTTACCATGAAAACTGTTTGTATCAAGTGGAGAAATATCCAAAAATCCCAGTTTCTTTTTCTTCTACCAGATCAGGGTAGACTAAAAACAAAAGTGGTAAGGTATCTTTTATAATTTTTTCTTAATTTTTTCTGTTATCTTTTTTTATTGTAGAAAGAAGCTGGAGGTAATTTAGCGTATTCTGGAGCTCGTTTGGATCTGAGCGGTTCAAACTCATGGGAAGAGTTAGCCTCTTTGGGTTTGGATCGACTTAAATCTGCATTAATTGCCTTGAGTTTGAAATGCGGTGGAACACTGGAAGAAAGAGCTCAACGTCTTTTCTCGACCAAAGGGAAGAAGATGTCCGAAATTGAGCCATCTCTTTTTGCTAAGGGGCAGCCAGCTAGAGAATCAAAGCAAAATGGCAGCAAGGCAAGAGATATTGCCTTTCTTGAAGCACAAGCTTATAAGTAAGTTACTTGCTCTTTTGCCGTAAAACACCTTTTTAACATTTGATAAATAATTATATTTACATATTTATAAATTATATTTATATTTATTATATTGTCCTTCAGATTTTGAACTTCTTAAATAAAGTGTAATGTGTAGACACAAAAAGCGATCTTTAAGCATAAATACAAAAAAAAAAAAAAAATTAAATTCCTAAAAATCAAAAATGAAATTTTTGGTCACAATATGGTTTTCTGCACTTGGCGATGCTCTTATGTCAACAAGAGTCGAAATCCTGCACAGACAGTCTCAAGCCTATTACCTCCGACTCATTTTATATTCATGCTTACAAATATTATGCTACTACGGGGAAACAAACCTATAGTAGATAAATCAGCTAGGAAGAGGTTTTTCACCCCAAAAACGACCACCAAAACAGACCAAGCCCTGAAGAATTATTCATTAATCAGAATCTCGTGCTAATGCTTTGTCGTTTACTAGGCTATAATTTCCTAGAGGGGCACCACTCCTCAAGTGGGGATAGAGTTGACCGCAAGGTCCCCAGTCTTGTAGGTACCCCGAAAGGGTCGAGGCAGCCTTTTGTAGAGGCCGTTGTCTATAAATCTGGCCTTAAAAATTTCCATATCTGGCAATCAAATGTCCATAGAAATTGCCTCTCTCAACTTGGGCCTAAGTGAAAATCAAGACAGTCAACTCAATACACAACTGCCAACATACATTTAAAGGTAAATGAAACTTAAACCTGACCGAATAGCACAATATTTTATTAGTACTGCTCTTGATTGCCTTTCTCCTTATAATAATCTTGTTAAATTTTTCTATAGTTAATATTTTTCGTTTTTGTATGTTTTGTATTTTTGTTTGTATTTTTGATTACTTTTTTGCTCCATATTTTGTACTTATTGAATAGTTTTTTTGTGGGTTATAAATAAATTATTATTATTGTAATATGCGCACGCACCCCGATGCCTCGGGATAAATGTAAAAAGCAGTAAAAGCTAGAATTATAATTACGCATTCATGATTGTGTGTGAGCGTATCCGAACCCTGAACTATGATTGTTGAATATAGTTAAATTGACTAGAGTCGAGTTAATCGTAGTTCTGACTGTAGCTGTGACATGGTCCGAACGTCGAAAGTTTCCTTCTTATTCAGTAAGGCAATTGTCAGATTTCGTGGCAAAATTTTTAGAAAAACTGAAATGGAGTCCTCTTTTAAATTCTTTAAGACCACATTTGTCGAAAATTCTAAAATCCATAAGCGGGATTTCTAATTTCCGTCTGTAATCATGCACTGACTCATTAAACGATAGGAGTTAGACAAAGTCAAGTAGAGTTAGAGAGTAAAACGATCAGGGAACTCTGACAACGAAGGGCAAAACGTTTGAACTTGAAATCTTACATAAATTAAAGTTTAAATCTGATTAAATTAATTTCATTTAATTGGTATTGACGGTAACTCCCACCCAATCAGTTCTAAAAATAATCACTTTACGTTTTGCCATGAGTACCTGAGCCGTGAAGCGAATATTTTTCCATTGCACAATAATGTCGGTTCCATCAAAATTGAGTTCAATTTAGCATCGGAACCTTGGTAAGTCTACCGTGTTTTGTCTCATGTTTGGGGAATTGAGTTGAAGCTTACAAAAAAATATATATTTTCCTCTTCTTCTTTTTTCATGGGAGGGGGGGGGGGGGGTAACCAACGGAAGAACTCGTAGAAATAATTAGTCATCTTAGTGTGTAGGATCGAGTTAACACTTTCAGAAAAGTGTTTTTTTGGCAGACTGGAGTAAGGTGGCTTTAAGTTTTGTGATTGGTAAAAGGGGCAGCATGTTTCTTTCCCAGTCTACTCAAAAAAAAAGTGTGCGCAATTTTTTTTCTTTTTATGTTTGTTGTCTGAGAGGCTCTTTGGCTTGTATTGTAGGTTTTCTTAGTTTTCAGTCATGATTATATTATTTTGCGGGATTCCAGTCTTAATATTTGATTTCATTTTGTTTTTAAGTCTTCATTTTTTAAATGTATTCTGATTTTGACGCTGCGGATGGATCGAGAACATCAATCTGAAACATCGGCAATTTTTTTCGCTGTTTTTAGCCATGTCATAGTCTTCTTTATTTAGCAACCCCTGTTTTTCTTATGCTAGCCTAAATACTACTGCAAATTCATAATGTCACTTCCTCCAAAATGTGAAATAAATAAGCAGAAAAAAACAAAAAAAATTCATCAAAAATCGTAGAGATATGAGAGCTGAAAATGAGAAGAAATTAATGTATATGAGAAGCCAAACTTAAACTTTTCGTTCAAGAAATAATAAATAAAAGGGAACCCTAGTTATTTCATTGTAATCAAATACGTCTTCATAACTGTTGGATACATAGTTACCCTATTGATAATTGTAATATACAGATCCGCTATCTTCGTGGTTGTTTTCGTTATAATGGAAGCGAAATGTATTTATTTTTAGGTTTACAGAATTATTGTCAGAGCAAAGAGAAGCCACCAAGGAAAATGTGGAGAGAAAACTTGCACGAACAGAAGGAGAGCGTCAAGAATCCGACGAAGAGCAAGGACTACAATCAGATGATGAAGATGAGGACGATATTCCCTATAATCCTAAAAATCTGCCCCTTGGCTGGGATGGAAAGGTATTAATTTTACTCGGTAGTTCCTAGGATTTAAAGTTCAAATTAGGCCACATAAATCTTTCTTGTTTTCTTTGAATCATGCTGTGTCCTCCTCTAAACGAATTATCTGCGTTAAACTTGGGTCCCATCAGTCGAATTTCACATTACGAACGTAACTTTTGGCACTAAGTGGTTAGCTTATATTACATTTAGTATATTCCTTCACACTTAAACAAAACATCCGTAATCCTTAACGTAAATATCCATTGAAGATCATGTATAATAAGACCAAGAGGAAAGTACTCAAAAATTAGAAACATGGAATGGAGATGGAGATTCCAGCTCTTATGAAGTGTGACTGGCTTTCTAGGGGAATTTCATTACTTTGTTTTAGAAATTTATTAATTGCTCTTCGGGAAGTTCCTAGAATTGCTGCTACACTGACATTTCAATAGAATAATATAACTTACGCTACGTAAAATTTTAAGCAGAGTCTGAGTCTAATAAGCACTGTCTATGTCACTGTCACTGTCTATGTCCATGTTCGTTTTCTTTGAATCATGCTGTTACTCCTCTATACGAATTAGCTGCATTAAGCTTGGTTCCCATCAGTCGAATTTCACATTACGAATGTAACTTTTGGTGATAAGTGATTAGCTTATATTACGTTCAGTATGACCTTTCACACTTAGAGAAAACATCCATAATCCTTAACGTAAACATCCATTAGCCATCATCGTCTAAAATAATAAAGATCATAAGAAAAGTACTTAAAAATTAGAAATATGGAATGGAGATGGATATTCCAGCTCTTATAAAGTGTGACAGGCTTTCTAGGAGAATTTTAATACTTTGTTTTAGAAATTTATTTATTGCTCTGCCGGAAGTTTCTGGAATTGCTGCTACACTGACTTTTCAATAGTATAATATAAACTTACGCTACGTAAAATTTTAAGCAGAGTCTGAGTCTAATTAGCACCGCCTTTGTTACGCACAAAATTTGCTCCGGCAGTTTACGTAACGTAAAGTCGAAAGTTATGTTAGTATTAAAGCTTCTACGGAGTAGTCTGAAAGAACCTTAAGGCTATCATTTCTAGCCTGAGCACTCGCACTCGCCCTCCCCCCCCCCCCCCCTTGTTTTATCCCGTATTCATGATTTTTCTTTTAATTTGACAACACAGTTAAATTAGCAGACAATATGCGGCTCAAGGGCGAGAAATAGATAGATTAACAAAAAAACAGTGTTTTTAGTATTGATGGTTTAAATTTAAAAAAATATTGTCATTTGCTGCCTTAGTTTATAATGGCCACTTTGCTTGATTTGCATTGGTGTTATACGGTTTTATAGTCTTATGGTCATGTAATTTCATTAAAGGTGTCATTCGGTGAAGATATTCTTCTTAGCAGTTCAACCATGAGGCTCAAACTCTCGGGTGGGCCACTCCATATAAAATGAACCGAAAAGAAGGCATTCTCACACCTATCTTCATGAGTTTTGACAAAATTAGTGGGTTTACTCCTTCCATGGATATAATCAGCCCAGCGATTTCTTTTGCTTAACTTTTTTGGTTTTGTGGCCGGCTAAAATTTTTACTATCTGGTATCGGGGAAGACGAATTCTAAAGTTGTGTCTCTTTGGAATAAAATGCATATCTCCCTTATTTACAAATTAATTTAAATAAAAACTTGGAATTTTTGTAACTGTTATATGAGAAGTATAGCAAAGATAATTTGAGTATCTAGGTACTTCCTAAAGGTCACAAACAAATTATGCTAATTAATAAATTTAAATATTTTCCTAGAAGCTGTAAGTCTTATGATATTGAATATTATCACATAATATATTATTTAAAACAATTATTACCTGTTGTTTAGATTGTTGACCATAGTCTATTCTAGATATGATAAAATAAATCGAGTTGGATGTCTAAATAAGCATGCTTCTTTTTTTTCTTTTTTTTTTTTGCTTAGATGTATCGGTAACATTTTACGACACTTATTTTTGCCTTTTTTTATCAACTTTGTGTGTTGTGTATCCTTCCAAGTATTGAATCTTGTTATAAAAACCCAAGGAAGGCGTACAAAGTGATTTTCAACCCTCCCTTCCAGGAACAGCGAAGGAGAGGCCCTCCTTAAAGTAGAGTTTGACGTTTTCTTCATAGCTCAAACTTTCAGAGTGCATCAGCAAGAAGAAAAAAAAGGAAGTAAAATATGTTTCAATAATTGGTAGATATGGATATTGGGGAATTATTTAGCGTTCAGTACCGTTCATAATTTAACGTTCATTACCTATTCATTATAATGTGGATCGCATTGATCACCATGCTTTGTTATTCCTTAGTAACATACACACCTTACTGTCGTTTCGTTGATCACTTTGTCAAAATCAAGGAATGTTTCAGGACCGAATAAGTTCGTCAGAACCTTCTAGAGGACCGAATTTTTTCTAACTAGCGAGAACAGAAAAATATAGTTTTTGTTAACTATACGGAAGCGTCTTATGTCTAGTAGGAATCAAGCTGAGACAATCACACAATAAGAGACAATTTATTGGTCACGCAACTCCCCCCCCTCAAATTCTAGTTTTTAATAAAAAATCTTTTATTAAAGTTAACCTGTAAAGGTATGGAGCAAAATAAGTGTAGGATTTGCTTATATCCACGTCAGGAATAAACTTATCAAGTATCTTAAGAATTTCGAAACCATGGGTTTTGAATGCCCTTTTTCCGTTGATTTCAAGTAGAACAATCTGAAGAGCAAAGCTTTTCAGCCCTTTCCCTCTCCCCTTATAAGCAATAAAAGTCCCTGCAGGAAGTGACATCCTAGTCTAAAAATAAGAAAAGAGCGAATACTTTTTTTTTTTTATTATTATTATTAATATTATCTAGATAGACTCCAGTGAGCTGCTTAATCCCAATTTTTTCTTTTTTTTACTTTTCTTTTTTTCAATGGTATATTCTGCTATAGTTCTGTTTGTGTGAAAATTAAATTTTATATCGTAATTAGTATTTTCATCTCATTTTCTTTGCAGCCCATCCCATACTGGCTGTATAAACTTCATGGACTCAATATCAGTTACAACTGTGTGAAATTTGTGGCAATTCACCTATAAAGGTCCTAAAGCTTTTCAAAGACATTTTGCGGAATGGCGTCATGCACATGGTATGAGATGTTTAGGAATACCAAATACAGCTCATTTTGCAAATGTTACGCAAATTGAAGATGCAGTAAATTTATGGGCAAAGTTGAAAACTCAGAAAACAAGTGAACGGTGGCAAGCAGAGGAAGAAGAATATGAAGACACGCTAGGGAATGTAGTAAATAAAAGAACTTACGAAGACTTAAAAAGACAGGGGCTTCTGTAGTTTATTTATTGTATTACTACCACGATTTTGTAATATATTTTTTTATCATTTGATTACTACTTTTTTATTTAATTGATCTACTGATACAAGAAGGAATCACTGTAATTAATAAATAAATAAATCAAATAGCTTAGGTGATGGGGTACAACCTTGCCTAGCTCCAGAACTTAGTCCTATGTCATTCGAAAAAACGCCACTTGCACTCCGAACCACAACTCTAGCTGTTACATATATACTCACCAGTAGCCTAACTATCCTCCTCGGTAATCCTATCTCAATTAACTTAGACATTAAAATCCATCTAGCAACCTTATCGAACGCTTTACGCAGGTCTAAAAACGCTAAATAAAATCTCTTCTTCCCTCTACCATATTTATCAAAAAGGCCTTGCATAACTAACACCTGGTCGACCGTCGAATACGATTCTCGGAATCCAGCTTGCTCTTCTCTTAAAATCTCATACTTACCAAGCCACTCACTCAGACGCTTCTCAATTATCTTCATAAATATCTTACCTAGTGAGGATGCTTGGCTTATTAGCCTGTAGTTCTCTGGGTCTTTTCTCTTTCTCTTCTTAAATAATAGAATTCCTGTTGTAAGGTTCCAAGACTCGGGCCATATTCCCCGGTCCAGAATTCCATTAAATATTGTAACTACGATTGGCAAGAACAACGATATAAACTTCTTATAGAAAAGAGTCGGAATTCCATCGGGTCCTGGGGACGAGTTACCTTTCATGGACTTCAGGACGGCTCGCACTTCTTCTGCTATCTTCTCTGTCATGGTGTAATCGTGTTCCTTCATAGGGTATTCTCCACACCCTTTTTCTTTGAGTTCGTAAGCAGTCAAAAAACCTCCAGATCTCGCACACAGCCATGAGCTTCTGCAAGGGATTGTTCTCAAGCTTCTGGGTCGGGTTCTTCCTGGTTCTTGCTAATATTTGTTTGCGCCTTTCTTTTCCAGAATTGACGGAGGTTGCTCTTTTTTAAATCTTCTGATAAAACTCTAGCTTGTTCTTCTCGAAACATCCTCTTCTTAGTTTTAATTAGCATCTTAGATTGACTTCTTTCAGATTTAAAACTAGCCATTAGTGTTATATCATCTTTTCTCATTTTGACAATTCAAGTTTTTCACTTAATCTAATTTTAGCTAGACTAAAAAAGACTCGAAAAAAGCATCATCGAAAAAAGACTCCTCCATTCCTCTTCCCTTTTCCTTGAGTTTCTGCAGTTTTGACGTTGTCGAATATAGGATATCTGTCAGGTCATCTACTCGTTCTGTAATCGACCTCTCTTCGCCTAATCTATGAAAATTCAAAAGAACTTCTTCCGAACTAAGGATCCTTTCTACTTCCTTTTCTTCACTACTACTCCATGACTTTAATCTTAATGCAGATCTAGGCTTATGTCCCCTCTTTTCTATTTATCCCCCTCTTTTCTATTTTTTTATCTATTCTCTCTTTATCCTTTCCTTTAATTCCTACATCAAGCACTACCGGTAGATGATCTGACCCTGCCCAATTTAAAACTTCTACCGAAACACTAGATCCAACCATATTTACATCCATAAAAAAATAATCAATTATGCTAGGCCGTAGCCCTGAATAGCAAGTGCACTCACCTTTTTCTTTATATTTCCCAAATCTTCCGTTACAAATTAACAATCCATTCTCTCCAGAGTAATCCAATAATCTCTTACCCCATTCATTTACCTTTCTTCCATCACTATTATTCCGAGCAATAAGGTAAGCTTCCGGGGTAATTTTATCCGTCTCATCCAACACGGTAAGAACACTCGTTGATATTCTACATTAACAGAAGTGTACGCGTTAAAATCACCCCACAAAAAATAATTTATCTCCACTAAATCTCTGTCTTATTTCTTCAGTTTCAGATCGCAATAACTCCCATGTTTCTTCCTCCTTGTAGAAGCTATGTAGCATGTTCCAAAAACGAGGAAAACACCGTTCTGAGTCCTCAGCCGCAGCCAAAGAATATTTTCTGACGAACTTTTTAAGTGTTCGACCTTCTTGAATGAACTACGCTTTGAAATAACATAAACGCCACCGTAATGCTGGTTGTTTTTACTAACTGATCTACTCGCTAAATTAACCCGAAATTTACTTCCAACAAACAATTTACTCTTTCGTTATTACTCAACCAGGTTTCCTGTAGTGCTACAATATCGTAGCTATCCATGTGTTGAGTTAACTCCATAACAGACCCTGGTTTCAGTCCTTGAACATTCCAGGTAAGACACTTGATTTCTTGCGTATGGCCTTCAACTTCCTAGATTCCACTCGGCTCACCTCCCCACTGGAAGGGTCCTCTTCCTTTATCATTGTCGTACGTAAGTATGTAGTAGCTTGGGCGAGTTAGAGTGCGCGTAAGGGGAATATAGTTAAAAGACGAGCGGTTACAGGAACCACCACGATCAGGGAAGTCATGCCCGATTCCCCGTGAGCTTGAGCCCCTAACATTTCTATTTTCTGAACGTCGCAACTCATTGGGGCTAAAATCTCGCTACTCTTTCGTTTATCTTCACGTTCGATGTTAGGCTGGAATTCTGAATGGCGGGCCTGAATAACTGTCCTAGTGCTGTCGTCACTTTCTTCTCCCGAGTTATCAGAAAGCTGATAGTTCATTTCGGTATGATTATTTCCACTGGCGCCGCCCATGGGATCATCGGTGTTAGAAGCAGCTAATCCAGAGGTAGTTGGTGGTACTTGTTGCGGTCCTGAATTTGTGTATGGAACTCTTTCACTTGTTTGACTTTGTGGTCGAATACAAAGAGTTGTCCGTCCACATACGGCTTATCTGCTCTTAATCTCACATTTTTTCCTTCGTCGATGGCCCTGCTTCATTTTCGGCTTTAACTGTTCACGTGCCTCTCTTTGTGCCCGGGTGTAATCAGGGGTTACGGAAACAAAGAAACCCCTCAGCAGGGGATTTTTTCTCTAGATAAAGTCTGTAGTTTTCTTATCGTTAAACTTTACAACAACTGGGCTTGACCGTAGCCTGTACACGTCGCGAATGTCATACCTTCCGATCTGTAGAGAGGGTATCGCATGGTTTAAGAACCCCAGGATTTCATCTTTCAGAGTTTTCCCAGATGATCTTACATGTGGTATGTCGTAAGCACAATGTTGGTTCGCTTTAATTCAGCTTCGAGGTCATTTGCACGCATGGTAGAGATCAGAACCTGTTCTTGCAGCTCTCGTAGCTTCGAAAAAATTGCTTGGTTTGAGGCCTTTGAGTGGTTTGCGAGCTTAGCCCTTGAGGCAAATCTTACTTATTTTCGATTCTGAACATTTAAATTCTTTTTTTGGGGGGGGGACATTATGAACTAACGATTAAATGAAATGAGTAATATCCTATTAATATGTCGGATCGCGCCCATTGAAGCTATGAATTATTTTTCTGGTGTAGGAATCGAATATGAGACCTGAGATTTCCTACGGTAAAAAAACGATGCTTTAGCCATCTGAACCAACAAGTCAATAATATTATTATGTTTTTAGAAATACATTATAAGCAATAGGTTTCATGCACATGCTAAGCCATTGAATTGTATGTGTTTGTGTATCATATATCACCTTCAGTTTAAAAAACCCCTCCCTACTAGTTATTCTTGAACCTTTGAATTCAATTCGTGAAATATATTTTTGAACCTAGACCTTCAAAGAACGGTAAAGAGCAATATAAAAACTAAATAGTGAATAAACAGTATCATTGAGTGGTTTGCGAGCTTAGCCCTTGAGGCGAATCTTACTTATTTTTAATTCTGAACATTTTTTTTGAACTGAAGTTTTTCAAACTTTTTTCCATGTCATAAAATGATATACAATCTTTGGTGAACATGGTTTTTGGATTTTTTTTTATTATCTATCTGAACCAATAAGTCAATGATATTATTTTCTTAGAAATAAATTCTAAGCAATAGGTTTCATGCACTTGTTATGCCATTGAATTGTATGTGTTTGTATATCATATATCATCTTTAGTTTAAAAAAAAAACCTCCCTACAAAGTTATTCTTGAACCTTTGAATTCAATTTGGGAAATATTTTTGAACCCGAACCTTCAGAGGACAGTAAAGAGCAATATTAAAACTAAAAAGTGCAATAAAAACGTCACGAAGTTAAAAAAGAGTCGCGAAGAAAAAAAAGGACGCAAAACAAAGACAAAAAAGTCGCAGAGAAAACAAAATGTCTCCAAGCTAAAAAAAAACATCGTCTCGAAGGGGAAAAACGCCGAAAAAGCAAAAAAAAAAACGTTGCGAATAAAAAATGCCTCGAAGTTCAAAATGACACAAAAGCAAAGAAAGAATAACAACTACGCAAAGAAAAACAAAATGTCGCCAAGCTAATAACAACATTGCGAATAAAAAAGTCTCGAAGCTAAAAAACAACGTCTCGAAGGCAAAAACCGTCACAAAGAAAAAACAACGTCTCGAAGTTAAAAAAATCTAAAGAAGTTTTCTTCGCCTCGAAGTAAAATAAAAAACCTCCTACTGCTACTTTTACTACTTCAGGGAACTTGAGGGAACATAAATGTGTATTAAAACTGTATTTTTGTATTCTAGGACAATGCACACTCATCGCAAAAAAGAGCAAGGAAAGATGAGTTTAGTTTTAAAGCTTTTTAGAGGAAGGTGGTATACAGTCTCCTGGTCTTTTAGATATGTCAACTAGACCCCGGCACCTCGTCGGCGGATCGACCGAACGCCGCCGACAAGAGGCCCGGTCGAACGCCGCCGAAGTGTCGCAACGCCGTCGCTGGAAAAGGCGGCGGCGTTCGGTCGACATTAAATTAATTTTGCGGCAATTCTTTATTGCGTCAACCGCAAAGTCTGAGCTTTTCCTTCTCGTGTGGTTTAGTATTTCGATTTTCCTGATTAGAAATCAAGCAGGGCTTGCACTATCCCCGAATTTTCGAGTATTTCCCCAAAAATCTATGCGTCACCCCGAAACAAAAAAAAATTGGTTCACCAAATCCCCGAAAATCACGCAATCACGGTGCCACCCCTAGCGATTTATCACCAGTGACTTTCCCTGCCAAATATTACTTTGCATACCATAATTCTTCACTACTTTCTGGTTCGTTAATTTTCGTCTCTTTTTACTTTGCATAAAAACCAGACAGATGCAATATGCAATTGCATTGCAAATATTGCAATATACACAGTTCTTCATATGTTGACAAAAAAATTATCGTCTTTATGAAATGAGTTTAAATCATTTCGAATCCAGTTTCCCACTTGCAATTCCTTACATCATTCGTAGTCAAGAATTTTATTCTGAAGTTGAATATAATTATAGAACGCAACATTCACTACAGTATAATTTTGAAATTGATAGCAGAAAGATCGTTTCTACAGCTGAATTGTAAGTTTGCAGAATTTTTTTTTTTGCTGTTTTTAGATAAGATTTTCTTAATGTTTAATACTCAATTGTTGAACGTCCTGATAGATTAAAGAAACACTATCTTCTGTCTGAAAAATATTTTACCCCCCCCCCCCCCCAAAAAAAAAAAAAACAAATAACCTTCTATTGAGACAAAATTTAGCTATAGACTAAGCTATGTACAAGGTTGGGAATTAAAGATTGACACGAAAGTTATCCCAAAAATATGATTCATAAAAAAATTGTAAATATTGCCTACAGGGGGGGGGATAGGGGGCTATCATTTTTAAATGATAATACCTCATTTTTTATATTGAAAGCAGGGATGCCAAAAATTTTTTTTTTTCATTTAAAGCGGAGATGGAAGAAAATACTATCAAATTCCCTGGGAAACCATTGAAATATTTTGATAGACCCAGGAGCCCCCATTGGGACTTGTTCATTGTCTTGGGTATTTTGCGATTTCTCATAGGCTTCTGGCCTAATTTGGCTTTTGTGTGTGCTCCCTTTTAATAAGATTCTTTGGATCTTATTGAATGCCACGGCGAATCTATGACTCAGTTTTCCAATAGTTTGAGGTATATCTGAATAATTTCGCCTTTTTTGTTATGTGTCTTTGTACCCCTTTACTCATACCCTCAATTTTTTTTTTCAAGGAACACTAAGCTGTTTAACATTATTTTGCGTGTTTGTTTGAACCATATAGTGACCTAGTTAATTATTTAATAAACTATTTTTTTAATGTAAAGCTGAGACGGTATTTTAGCAAGGTGGTATCCAGAGGGTGAGGGGGGTAGGGAGGTATTACATTTAAATGATAAGATCTCGAAAATTTTTTTAATGAAAGCAGGGATGCAAAAAAGTTATTTTTTTTTTTTAATTTAAAGCAGAGACGGCATCCTATCAAGGTGGTATACAGAGGGGGGGGGTTGGGAGCTATCATATTTAAATGATAATACCTCAAAAAAATTTTAAAGCAGGGATGCCAATAAGTTAATTATTTTTTTTTTATTTAAAGCAGAGACGGTATCCTATCAAGATGATGGTGTCCAGAGGGGGGGGGGCATAAGGAGTTATTATATTTAAGGGATAGTACCTTGATTTTTTTTTATTGAACGCAGGGATGCCAAAAAGCTATTTTTGTAATTTAAAGTACAGACGGTATCCTATCAAGACGGTATCCAGAGGTGGGGGCATAGGGAGTTATTATATTTAAGTGATAGTACTTTGATTTTTTTTTTTTATTGAAAGCAGGGATGCCAAATAGTTATTTTTTTTTATTTAAAGCAGAGACAGTATCCTATCATGGTGGTGTCCAGAGGGGGGGGGTAGGGAATTATTATATTCAAATAATATATCTTGAATTTTCTATTGAAAGCAGCCTCAGTCCACACAAAGTGGATAAGTTGATTTTTATTCATGACAATTATAGCCACATCCCACAGTTAGAATAGGCTTCCAAGTTTGACTGAAGGAATTTTTTCCACCAGTTGACCCCTAGATTTTTTTGTCCCTCCACACTATTTTGAAATATACCTATTTTTCTTTACATATACTAATATTTGGACTTTCATTAGTATACCAGCTTACCCATCACGCGTTGCCACGATCTTAAAAAAGGGAAATTCCATGAGAATACCCTAAGGAAAATTTCTAAACGTTCACTGTCTTAGTTAAAAGTTTTAACGTCATAATGTTTTCATTTAGTTTAATTATAATTGAGAAACATATTTGAATCATACAAGATTACGTTGAATTACTATGCATGCTCTCTAAAAAGCTGTTCAATTTTCTGATATCTTCCATTATATAAATTCATTTAAGTTCGACCAAGCTAATTGATTGAGACTGGCACATTGATTGGAAATTAACTTCCAGTTTCCTTCCAGTACTGAGGTGGGTCATCCACATTTCGTCATTGGGAACTGATGTTTGATTATTTTTTAAGGTGAAATTTTAAGTTATCCTATTCATAATGATTCTAAATGATTGTGGAAAAAATTGGCAGGACAGGTTGATGTATTTTTGTGTTTTACATATATTTCTGCTTGCAATTG
Source organism: Artemia sinica (assembly GCA_027921565.1). Lineage (NCBI taxonomy): Eukaryota > Metazoa > Arthropoda > Branchiopoda > Anostraca > Artemiidae > Artemia > Artemia sinica. Next base: position 51,399,466 of record CM051257.1, on the reverse strand, counting down.
TATGTTCTTTTGGGTATTGTAAATATTGTTTTATGTTTTCTGTATGGTATATTTCGACAGTTGGATAATGTTTTAAATATGAATCAACACATGTAAATTAAAGAAGGAAGAAGCCAAGCAAAAATACTCCGTACAATATATTTGTCCAACCCCTATGATAATTTAAAAATTAACAAGATTTTCGTGAGTTATACTTGATGTATTTTTTTTTTAATTGTTATCAAAACCCGTTTTTAATACAAGGAAGACTTTTTAGGAATCTAAAAGAGCAAAAAAAGCGATCAATATCAAAGTCGCCCATTTCAACTGTTTTAAAGGTGACAAAGCAGATATTGGCAAAGGGCATTATGAAAAATTAAGCTTCTAAGTTCAAACTTATATTCAAAGTTTTTACCCAGATAACTGACGAATTTTGTGATACGGTATTTGAAGTTTTGTATGCAGTAGGCCTAATGCTCGATGAAAAAAACTACTAGTTTTGATAATTATTTATGTTAAGAATACATAGCTAATAGATACTTCAACTATTATGCAAGGGTTGTGAAACGCCACAGCCCTTTCGTTTCTACCAGATTTCTACTTCTCTTGATGAATAAAAAAGAAGACCAGTTTCCAGCCAGCGACTTGTGAAGTTTTGAAACTCATGAATAGGCTCGAATCTGTTGTAAATTTAAGCTGTGATTTTAGAAAGACTGATGAAAACATTAATGTTTGCGGTCAACATTGATCGTGCCGGAGGCGCTCCACCGACATCTTACCGGCGGCGCAGCGCGGCGCACTGTTTTTGGCCCCGCCGCGCCGGTCTTCCCTCATCGGCGCGGCGCCGGGGTCTAATGTCAACATTAGACGATTTATTGGCCATGGTGGACAGTATTCAAAATCCTCGAAAATTTCATTCTTCTAACTTGATAACTATGGACTCATCATGTAAAACATTGACCAGCTCTTTTGTTGGAAACGTATGAAAAGATGAATTTATCTTTCCCTCTTGTATGTGTGTGTTGTGTTAGTGTGTCTGTATCATGATATGCTAGTAGGTTAACCTAATGTAACCTACATAGGCTAGGTTGTGTTATGTTAGGCTAGGCGACACGTCATCTAACCTAACTTAAACTAACCTATCCTGTGTAGGTTAGGTTGGCCTACTAGTATATGAAAAATTCAGTTTCACGAACAAAACTCGGTACACAACAAGTACCATGAAGAAAATCAGTTTCATAACGAGAAAAATTAATGTACAAGTTTTACGAAGAGAAAAAAACCACATGCAACATGTCTCACGAGCAAAAATCATGCTACAAGTTCCACGAACAAAATCAGCATTCAACAAGTTCCGTGAACAAGATCAGATTTGTGAAGAGAAAAATTCAATGTACAAGTTTCAAGAAGAAAAAAATTAGCATGCAACAAGTTTCTTGATCAATAATCAGCATGCAAAACGTTCCACGAACCAGAGATCAGTTCGCAAAAAGTACCATGAAGAAATAAGTTTCACGAAGAGAAAATCAATATATAACTTTTACGAAGAGAAAAATCAATTTACAAGTACCTTGAACAAAAGTCAGCATACAATAAGTTCCAAGAACACAATCAGATTTGTTAGGAGAAAAAATCAATGTACAAGTTTCACGAAGAGAAAAATTAGCATGCAACAAGTTTCTTGGTCAATAATCATCATGCAAAACGTTCCACGAACAAAAAGATCAGCACGCAACAAGTATCACGAAGAAAATAACTTTCACGATGAGAAAAATCAATGTATAACTTTTACGAAGAGAAAACGTCAATGTACAAGTTTCACGAAGAAAAAAATCAAGATGGGACAAGTTTCACGAACAAAAATCAGCATGTAAAAAGTACCACGGACAAAAAAAAAAAAAAGCACGCAACAATTTCCATGAAGAAAATAAGTTTCATGAGGAGGAAAATCAATGTACATGTTTCGCGAAAAGAAAAATTAACATGTAGCACGCTTCACGAACAAAAATCAGCACGCAACAACTTCCTTGAACAAAATCAGTTTCATCAGGAGAAAAAATCTATGTACGAGTTCCACGGAGGGAAAAATCAACATGCAACGAGTTTCAGGAAGAAAAATCAGCATGCAACAAGTTCCACGAACAAAAATAAGCATGCAATAAGTTCCATGATTAAAATCAGTTTCATGAGGAGAAAATCAGTGTACGAGTTTAACGAAGAGAAAAGTCAGCATACAATAAATTTCACGTATGAAGCAAAGAGAGGAAATGAAATAATAAATGATAAATAAAACTAAAAAAGGGCGAGAAAACGAGGATTTTGTCAGCCAGTGGTAAAATATGAAGACGAAAACCCAGCAAATATTTCGACAAGGACCTCCGCCAAGTCGTCCTCAGTGCTAAAAAAACAAAAAACAAAAAAAAAACAACAAGAATCTAACCTTTTAGAGTTCACTACACAAGATCCGAACAATCACTGAATGAAAGACCAAAGCCAAAACCAATGAAAAAAAGGATTTTACCGAAGAGACTATGCAAGAGTGTTTGCCTAGCAATACTTCTTGCTCTTCTGCCATTTTGGTTTTGATTAGATATGTTAATAGGTTCTCTTAAATTTGATTGGGTGCAAATATCAAAAGAGTCTTTTAGTATTAAATTGTTATAAATTGAGCTTAATGAAATGTCTCCGGTGTCCCTATTTATAGCCAAAATTCCTGTTTATATATATTTGTTTATCTTAATTACATATTTGAAAGATTGCGGTAGGCCATTTACAGTAGATATTAAAGTTGCCCCCTCAAAAAGAACAAGATGTATAGGATTCTCGAAAATATGCTGGGGCAATGCGGAATCAAAGTTGTCATTTTTATTTTTCAATCTCGGGACTTATTTGTTGAAGTTTTGGGTTCTTACAAACGTTCACCAAGTTGTTGATGGGTCCTACCAATGTAAAATTTCCCACATGAAAACGGGACTCTGTAGACACCACGACCCAATAAATGGTCAGTTTTATCTTTTCCTGAGTTGAAAAAATGTTCAACTTTTTGTTCATTTTTGAAAGAAACAGAGAGATTGTGTTTATTTAAAATATTTCCAAGTTTATCACTAAGTTTTGAAATGTATGGTAGAATGGTGAAAGTTTTTTTTCTCAATTGCCGGAACGACTGAATCGAGGGCGACGGGCTCCCTATTTTGGTTCCCTTTTTTGGTTTTATTTATTATTTCCTTTCCTCTCTTTGCTTCATACGTCATGTATAGCCAGTGTGGTCTTAGAAAGCAATAAATTTCACAAGCAAAAAAAAAAATTAGCACTCAACAAGTTCCAAGAACATAAATCAGCACGCGACAAGTTCCATGAAGAAAATCAGTTTTAGGAGGAGAAAAAACAATATACAAGTTTCACGAAGAGAAGAATCAACATGTAACAAGTTTAATGGACAATAATCAGCATACAGAAAGTTCCAGGAGCAAGTTCCATTTACAAAGTCAGTTTCATGGGGAGAGAAAATCAATGTACAAGTTTCGCGAAGAGAAAAATTAACATGCATGAAGTTTCACGAACAAAAATCAGCACGCAGCAAGTTCCACTAATAAAAATCAGCATATGATAAGTTGCACCAAAATAAATTTCACGATGAGAAAAATTAATGTACAAGTGCCATGAAGAGAAAAATCAACACGCAACAAGTTTCACGGACAAAAATCAGTATGCAACAAGTTCCACGAGCAAAAATCAAAAAAAAAAAATCAGCATGTAACAAGTTCCACGAACAAAAATCAGCACACAACAAGTTCCACGAACAAGAAACATTAATTTACATGCTGTGTGGTGAAGTGGGTTCATGGTTTTAAAGTGAAGTTGTAGTTGATACCTTATTACTCCTTTTATAGGGGATATAACTGTGGTACTAAGGTAAATAAACTTGGGTAGCGTGCCTCAGGCTTTGACCTGACTAATTAGGCGTACCAGCTGGGATTTATTCGAGAGACTTAATTAAGATTTTAGACAGGTTGGCTATAACATAATACTTTTATTTATGCAACGCACAACACAACTTCTGGAAATATAAAACCGCCGGGACTAGTTGTACCAGAGAATCAACAATTATATGACTACTATGATAATATAATAAGACACTTAAACACCTACGATATTTGACATATAATCCAAGGTTATTTCTAATAATATATCAAAGGGGCAGAGGTTCGCCCGACAACTGGATTAGTGCGAACTCAGTCTGAAAATCTTAGTATATATATATATATATGTCAATCGTGTCTATCCGGCCAATTGATGTAAATAGCCAGGAAAATGGCTATTGAGTAAGTTTCTTTCAAGCCCACACATTGCAGGATGCGTACTTTTATTTTAATAAAAAGTGGTATTTCAAAACTTTACATCTTGTATTTTTTTCGCGTTATAAATGTTTTTATTTCATATTAAATTATTTTTTTTTAATTAGGCAATTGCCACAGTACTCTCCCCTTTAACAAGAGCTGTCCCAAACTCTATATGTTTTACTTTTAAAAAACATCAAATTTTAAGTATTTTGTACATGCTTCTTATGCTGCCGTTATTTATGGGTCATTCTGAGCATAACCTAAATGGGTTTCTTTAGGGCCTTGCTTATGGCCAAATGTTTATGCCATCTCTGTTCTTCCAAGGATATTAATTTTGGAATTTATCCTTGTTATTATCTTTCTTTTTTTCTCTTCTTTTTTCTTCTTTTTTTTCTTTCTTTTTTTTATTTCTGTTTTTATTCTGTTTCATTTTCTGATGATAAATTTTTCTTTTCACACTCTTTGGTAACATGCATCTTCTCTTTTATTATGACCCACAATGGCTTAAGCACTATATTAGTATCTTTACTTAAATTAGATTTAAATTTATATTAGAAACTATTTGATTAATTTGAGTTTAAAGCTAATTCCCATTAAGAATTTAATTCTTGGGTAATGTGGTTGATTAAATATTTATCTTCCTGGATAGAAATGCCTTGGATAGTCAATACATAACAAATGTTTTTTTGTAACTACAAATTTCTTTAGATACAACACTTTACATTTTTCTTAACATTTTTCACTAACTTTATGAATGTTTAGGTTATAATCAATTTGGTTATACATCTTAAGGATTGGAAATTACTGATTTAAATTCACTTTTCAGTCAATAAATAGGTAGTAATTTCTCACTTATTACTGGATTCCGTTGACGTTGATTTTGGACAAAGTAAACGTGTCGGTCCTGGATACAAAGATTATCTTGGGAGATACTAACTACAAGCTCTTGCAATGCATCAGCAATTGGTTGATATTGGCATAATGCATGAACCAAAAATTGGCTAAAGTTGCATCCAACTTTGGTTGATATCGGCAAAAATTAACCAAAAATGGGTTGTAAAAAAACTAGGTCTGTGGTCTAAAGAACATTTTGATATCAGTATACACATAAAGCGTTAACGTTTGCATACATGAGGGAAAAAATCGCACACTAATATATACAAATAAGTTTTTTTTTTTGTTAAGTAAGAGGCTAATTGTTTTCTTACTTCTTTTCTAAACAAAATGTGCCGCTAGAATAGAAACATTATGCTTCTGGTTGGCTTTTGCACATTAAAATTAGCATTAGTTATTAAAAAAATATATATTGACCAGAAGTCACAAAAATTAGATAGAACATTTAACTACTGGTTAAAACTTAAAGCATTTGTGAAAAATAAAACACGGTATATACACTTGCATTGGAATTAATTTCGACTAGTACTTTGTTAACTGTTTACAAAGCATTAATACAGAATATTTTTTGAACAACACCACTGATTTACACATTGACCAGAATTCTCAATACTTAGATAGAACAACTACCCCATAAACATTGGTTAAAATTTTAAAAGTTACTTTAAGCCACTATATACGAGATTATAATATAACCAAACAAGTAATATAACCAAACAAGAAAAGTTTTTTTTTTCATGTATATTTCTCACAAAGCAAAACTAAAAATTGGTATAACTCTCTTTTTCTAAAAAAAATACTCAATATACCAATTTAACATATTTATATATAGTTTATACGGACATAAGTTGTGTTGATACATAACTTAATTGTTTAAAACAAACATTAATTATGTAACCTTAAAATTTATTTAAAAACTGCAACGTTTATTCTTTGTACAAATTTTAAATCAATCCAGCAAGACTTTTAATCTGATAAATCTACATTGCAATTAAAATATTTACACAACAATTTTTTTAACTCGAATAAATAGTTTTTTAAACAAATTTTTGTTTAACTAGGCAATTACCACAGCTCCACGAAGAGAAACATCAGCTTGCAAATAGTTTCACGAAAAAATCAGCATGCAATAAGTTCCACGAACAAAAAAAACCAGCTTGCAAGAAGTTCCTTGAACAAAATCAGTTTCACGAGGAGAAAAATAAATGTACAAGTTTTGCGGAGAAAAAAAAAATCAACATGCAACAAGTTCCACGAAACAAAATATAAGCATGCAATACGTTCCATGAATAAATTCAGTTTCGTGACGAGAATAAAAAATCAATGTGCTTGTTTCACGAAGATAAAAAAAAATTGCAACAAGTTTCAAGAACAAAAAAATGAGCACGCAACTAGTTGCACGAACAAAAATCAGCAGGCGATAAGTTCCGTGATGGAAATCAGCTTCACAGGAGAAAAATCAAAGTACGAGTTTCACGAAGAGAAAAATCAACATGCAACAAGTTTCACGAACAAAAATCAGCCCTCAAAAAGTTCACGAACAAAATCGCAAACCGTAGTTTGTCATTACGTTTACAACACTTAAACTCTTGTTTTTTGGGGTTTAGGGGGAAAAAAGGTACCTAGGTAAGGTTAGGTTACGTATTTAATATATGCTATGCTTTACCAACCCCCCTGCCCTACACCCCTAAAGTACAAATATATATAGCCCAAAATTGTTTCTAATCTCTTGTATTTTCATCATGTTGTATTTTATTTCATTAACATTAACCAAACTTGAGTTCTAGCGTGGGTATCAGCTAATTGAAAAGTACCAAATTCCCTATGATATAAAACCTGTTGAGTCACGCAAGACTCTCAACCCCAATTACGAAGCAACAGAATGTAAACATTGACATAACTAACACCTGTGCTTGTTAGCTTCCCCCTATGACTTAACTAAAACCTGCTCTCGTGATCCCTTGTATTCCGGGAATATTTGACCATTTAAAACAGGGCTGCACTTGTATTGCGGGGATATCTGACCATTTAAACCACCATTTCTGACCATTTATTTACTGATGCATTACTACTCCTGTTTACTCGTTAAATTAGAAGTGTGTTTGGAGCCTATATAGTATAACAAGCTTAAGACTTCTGTCTTGTCTCCACTCTGAAGGCATTGTTATATTCTCTTTGAACTATTGTGAACAAAAATGGGTTATCACAATTTCGATCTGATGCGTTTGGGGAAAAGAGGGTGCCAGGGTGGGGGACTAGTTGCCCTCAATCATTTTTCATTTTTAAAAGGGAACTAGAACAATAAATTTCGAATCAAATTGACCTCCTCTAAAATTCACACAACCACACCTTCCATAAAAAACCTTTTATGCCCCCGGGGCATAGCTTAAAACCCTTGCCCCAAGACTTTGAGGGCAAGGACTCAAAGGTCTTTGTTCTATCCCCAAAGACCTTGCTATGCGACCTGTGGACTGTTTCTGAACAAATGGCTATCTCAAATTTTTATTGGATACATTTGGGGTCAATAGGAAGTGAGGGGTTCGGGGCTAGTTGCGCTCCAATCACTTTGACTCTTAACAAGAGCAATATAACTTCTGATTTTCTATGAGCCCCCTGCAAAGTCTAAAGGACCACTCTTTCCATAATAATCTTTTATGCCCTGGGGCATAATTTACATTCATTTTCCTAAGGGCAAGGGGGTATCATCTTCAAAGACATAATTTATAGATCTTTGAACTACGGCGAGCAAAATTGGTATTTCAAAATTTTGATTGGATGTGTTTGGGAAAATGATGAGCGTGAGGGGGGGGGGGAATGGGATGGTTGCCCTCTAATCATTTTCAACTAAATGGTCACTAGAACTTTCAATTTTCAATCGAATGAGCCCCTTTCGAAGTTTTGACAACAACTCCTTCTATACGAAGTGCCAAGGTCTAAAAGAATGTATTGTGCCCACATTGCTCTTTACTTAGGCAGCGCTATAGTGCTTCCTATGTGATCGATTTGTTTTGCGTTTTGTTTATTTATTAATGGTTACTAGTGGTAGTTTTATGTATAAAAAATTATTTCACTATATTTCTGCTCATTTTTGGTTTAATGTAGCTCCTTACTTTTCTTTAAAAACTTCTTTTGTGGAATAAGTTTTTTTTTAATTAATTAAGAGAACAGGTTATTTGCACAGCAGCCAATCATTTTTGCATTATTTATTTTCTTATAATCAACCAAGTTACAAAAAACAGTTAGGGCAATGTTCTCACCAAAAGCATTTAAGTAAATAGTATTTAAGTAAATTGGCTTGGGTATCTCTACGAATTAATATTATGCCTTGTTCACGCATTAACTGAAAAGTGTGTTAGGAACCTATATAGCATAATAAGCTTTTGGCTTCTGTCTTGATTAACAATTAGTCTACAGATTGAATGGTATATCCAAATAGCAACAACTTCTCAGTAGAACATATCAAAGTTTTTATAATTACCGTTACTCTAGTTCTCAAAGGATTGCCTGTTTTATCCTCTATGAATACTTCTTACAGCTGAATTGCAGTTAGACTAAGATGGGTCAATACTGCCTTAGTATGAATCTATACCAGTGGTGTCAGTATAGCCTACTAGAGTTTCGAAAATATTTTTTAGGTATTTTCATTGACCCCCCTCCCCCCGCAACCCGAAAAAAATAACCCCCAGCTTTGAAAAATAAATTTGCCATCCCTCTTCCATATTTTTGTAAGTTGGTGCCACTATTTTGTGTTTGGGATTATTCACTCATTAATTATTAAGTGTGTTATCGCATTACGAAACTATTTTTGCTACAATGTTTAAAACATAGGCTTTTTGCTGATTCTCAATTAGCTTGCAGATTTAAGTTTTACCGTAATCACATAAAATCTTTGTCCGAAGCAAGGGAAGTTTTAGATTCAGTTGTGGACTAGTGGAATGAAGTTCATAGTTTTGATTGTGCTACTAGCAATATCTCAAACATGTTTGAGTATCGATGGTTTTGGAATATTTTCTGGCTATATAGGAAGATTTGTGAGGCTTTCAACCACACAAGGATTAATTATGTCCATTTTTCTTCTTTTATTTTTACAATTGAGGTTTTTCGACGTGTTTCCTATTAAAACTATGACATTTAGAGGGAAAAGAAGTGTTGACGCCGTCTTCACCCAAGATACAAATGTTCTGCTTCAGGTACTTTTATGCTTTATGACCAAAATAAATTAACTCACCTCCTAGAATAAAAACAAAGGAGTAATACAGTTGAAAAAACCTTAGGGGCAGTTGATAAAAGTGAGCTCCATCGAGCAAAGAAGAAGTGTCGTAAAAGACCTGCTTCAACAGGAATTTATCTGAGGAAGGGAACTGAGACAGGCTTGTTTCTGAGCCTTTTTTGAAAAGTACTAGCGGCATCTTTGCTGCAAAATCTTTACTCAAGGTTTTAGGTAGGTAAAAGATGCTCTGTGTACCCGAGTTTTGAAATGATCTGCAATATCTTGGATATGGCTTCGGGAATCGAGTTGAAACTTTCAGGGAGTCGTTGGGTGGGTAGGGGTAAAGTGAACCTCAAATTCAGACTTGGGGGAAGGAACATATATATATATATCTAAAAACACCCTGTGTATCCAGGCTATCGAAGTAGCATATCTGCAGTATCTCGGGAACGTCTTGGGAAATGGAGTTGAAACTCTAAGGTACTAATGGGAAGGGGCAAGGAGATATCAAATTTTGGACTGTTAGATGGAGAAAGGGCCAAATAGTTTAGTCTCCAGTTTGCCAAAATTTTTCTTCACTATAGGCTCCTATGCACTATAGCTTATAATCTATGCAAAGTTAAGTAGGGGAGCAAACCAAAATACGCTATATGTTGCCAGGTTATCCAAATGGCAAATCGTACAGCTTGGGGTATTGAGTTGAAATTCTTAGAATATGCTAGGGAGCAAGTGAAGTTGATCTGTTGGTACTTGCACATTAAACGTACTCTTTTATATACTGCTAAAGAAGTCAAGTTTGGTTAATGCTAATGAAATAAAATAAAAGAGGATGAATATATAATAGTTTAGAAACAAATTTGGGCTATATATTTGCACATTAGGGGGGGAGGGGAGGGGTAAAGCGTACCATATATTAAATACATAATCTAACCTAACCCAGGTACCTCCCCACCCCCTAAACCCCAAAAAGCAACAGTTTAAATATCGTAAACGCAATGAAAACTACTCTTTGCATTCCTATTCTTAATAGCGGTGTCTTGAAATAACCCGTCTGGTGTGTATTTGTAGCATCTCCAGTTTGACATTCCATATACAGTATATAAAAGAGTATGTTTAATGCACAAGTACCGATTTGCTACTAGGTGGTGAAGGCCCGAGCGAAATCGAAAGAAACTATATGCGCCTAGTTTATGAGTGTAGCAGATCTATATTATATCGGAAGCGGCTTGGGGGTGGAGTTGAAACTTTCAATTGTTATTGGAAAAGAGAGGGATGGGGAGGGGGGGCAGAGGGATTCCAATTTCAGAGGGACAACATTACAACTTAAGACGAAAAGAAATTGTTATGTATATGTAGGGGATTGTTCCCTCCTTAACACCTCGCTCTTTACGCTAAAGCTTTTTAGTACTTCTAAAAAAGCGTTTCATGAGTTGTTCTTAAAGAATTGGCACAGAATTCAAACTTTAGCGTAAAGAGCGAGGTGTTGAAGAGAAGGAAATCCTTCTTCATATATGTAATAATTTCTGCATGTTTATAGTTTTAATGTTACTCCTTACTTACAGTTGAAAAAAAACTTGTTTTTTTTTATTTAATTTCTGATCGTTTGAATAACGCCAGGAAATCTGACACACCTCCACGGAGAAATCTCCCTCCCCACGGAAATATCCTCTAGACAATTCAATCCTGGGGAAAATTTACCCCTGACAATTACCCTTGACAACTCCACGCGTAAAATTGAGACGAAAAAAAAAAAGCAAGACATAAAAAGAATTTTGTTTAGGATTTCTGGCAAATTTTCCCAGTGTATAATTTACTCTGATAAGTTCACCCCTGGAAACAACCCCTCCCCATGGAAAATTCTCCAGTGGAAACACCCCCAGAAAAAAATTCGAACACCCCCCCCCCCCCCCTCTATACGAAAATGTATACATACTTCCCAATTACAAATACTATGCGAAAAAAGGGGAAAATTTTATAACTTAAAGACCTTTCCCTGGGGCCGTGGGGGGGGGGTCTTGTTATGTACAAAGGTATAGTTCTTGGACCTTTCAATTATGATGAACAAAATGGCTATCTCAATATTTTGACCGGACAATTTTGGGAAAAAAAGGCGGCGCGGGGGGCCTAGTTGCCCTCCAATTTTTTTGGTCACTTAGAAAGGGCACTAAAACTTTTAATTTTCGTTCGAATGAGCCCTCTCACGATATTCTTGGACCACTGGGTCGATACGATCACCCCCCGTGAAAAACAAACAAACAGGTAAACACTCATCCGTGATCTTTCTTCTGGCAAGAAATACAAAATTCCACATTTTTCAGATATGAGCTTGAAACCCCTACAGTAGGCCCAGGGTTTTCAGTAGGGAGGGTATACAGTAGGGATACGCTGAATCTGATTGTATGATTTTCATTAAGATTATGTGACTTTTAGGGGGTATTTCCCCCTTTTTTCGAAAATCAGACAAACTTTCTCAGGCTCGTAGCCTTTAATGGGTAAATCTAAATTTAATGAAACTTATATATTTGAAATCAGCACAATAAGCCGATTCATTTAATATATCTATTATTATCAAAATTTTGGTTTTTAAAGTGTTGGCTAGTATTGAGCCAGGTCGCTCCTTACTTACAGTTCACCAAGGCTCGCTATCGTTCAAAAAAAAGGGAGGGGGTGGCTCACATCAGCCGCAGTTGGTTTGAGGATAGATTTTAGGGTAATCGTGGGTGCTGATAACGAATATAGGGTTTCACAAGTTCGCACGCGTGTAAAACATGGTCATTTAGCCTATAAAGTCAATTTTGGCCTATAACGGCGTCATACCGCTCTTGATTTTTTTTTTTTTTTTTTTTTTTTTTTTTTTTTTTTTTTTTTTTTTTTTTTTTTTTTTTTTACACGGTAAAATAAACTGAAAACTTAATAAACTTGACATTTTCTGAATTCTAAGAACTGTTACTTTCACGTGGTATTTTTTCCCCAACAACCTTTATTTTCTTAGTTAATCCCTATCCAATTTTGAAAACGAGGTTTTTTGATATAGTTTTTTCTTAGTTTTTTCGGTTTTTCTGAAACTTTTGCCTGCATTAGTATATTTTTTTTATGCTTTGTATGAATTCTTCTCGTTATTACAGGTGAAACTACCCGCCTATTTTCAAAAAATCTTGATTCTTGAGCAACTATTCATTTTTTCTAAGTAACGTCATAGCTTTCAGAAATTAGCCTACAATGACCAAGTATTTTTTAATTTTTTTTAGCTATTAAAAAAAATGAAAACGAATCAAACTGCACATCATTTGAACCGTCCGAATGTCCTTTATACGTGTTAATAAAAACAAAGTCGAGACTTGAATCTGCAAGAATAAGCGTTTGAACAAGAAAATACCCCCCCCCCAAAAGGATTTTTTTTTTAATACTGGTGTTTTACTCAAAATTTTCAACAGAACCTATAACCAAACGACAGATCACTTTTTCTGAATCAAATCATGTATTTACATTATATAAAACTAATATTTTTAACCAGGAAAAAGAAACAAAAAAAAAAAACAGATGCCTCGTTCTTAGTTGCATAAAGTACTTAGCCATAAAAGGCTAATTTCTCCTTTATAGGATAAAATCGTCAAGTTCTACATTAGTGCGAGCATGTGCACTCCAATATTCGTTTTAAGGGACTTAGATTACCCCGGAATCCGTGCTCAAAACCAACTGTGGCTGATGTGAGCCACCTCCTCCCTTTTTTGAACGATAGCGAGCCTTGGATCACTTCATAAAGTACTGCATAAAGTACTGAAAACTACGACTACGACATAAAAGGAAAGGATTTAGAATATTATAACGACTATCTTTATGCTGAAAGAGATGCAGACTGGTGATCACACTTCAACGCCACAAAAGAGATGATTAAGATTTTTTCGCATCTAGAAACCATAAATACGCCGTAGCTGCGCTTAACTACCTAGAAGAAATACTACGCCTGCCTGAAAAAGCCTCAGAAGTTCACAGAGAGTTTGTAAGTAGCAATTTTGTTTTTAGGAAACAACTAAGCCGTTTTGCAGCATTGCATGCGATCTGGCTTTAGAGTCGACCGTGAATCTGGACATCAAAAGTCATCGAGGAGTTTCTGGTATCGTTGGTGCGACAACGAATGAAAATGCCACAGATCGATATCTGGCTACTCTTCCCTTCCTCACAGCAGTCACCAGAACACTGAAAGCAAACCTGAATATGGATGACGAGGCAATTAAGGATCATGAAGATACCACTGCGTTTACGAATCCGACAATAAAAAGGAGACATCGGGTTATGGACTTGGTAGAGTTGCTCGGAAACCCATTCAAGATGACGAGAACAGAGCTGTATAACTTTATGACAGGGGATAGAGCTAAAAAAGCCGTAGCAAATAGTCTGTTTCTTTGACTGGTCCAAGGTTTTGGATTGTCAGGGTGTTAATTCAACCACAAATGGTTTACACAGGGACTGAGTGATCTTCTCAGTTCAACCTTTCCAGTCCTTAAATCAAACCGAAAAAACTACCCATATACGCCCTGGATGTCCAATAGCCTGATAATCTCTTCATACCGTAAAATGACCTATATAAGCTAGCTTGCAAAACCAGTAGCGTTATTGACCTAACTAATTATAAAAAATACAAAAACTTATAGACCAAACTCGTCCGGGAAGCAAAAAAAAACTTATTGTTATTCAAAAATCTCTCACTGCAAAGGGAACTTGCAAAAAATTCGGTCCACAATAAATTAAATTCTTTAAAAAAAGGGAATTCAAGACTTATACCTATCAACCTTAAGGACATTAGTGGCAGATTAATTGACCCAATTTCAGTACCGGATTCTTTTAATAATTATTTCACCAATATTCCGAATGCTAACTCCTGTTCCCCCTCCCAGTAAGCACACCCTAGCAAGAATCCCAAACCCATGTTTTGCTCTCCAACTGATAGTAATGAGGTGCTTCAAGTTATCGAATCTCTCTCTAATAGTAGTACATCTGACTTCTTTTGCATAAGTAATAAGCTTCTTAGGACCGTATCTTCCTATGTTTGTCAACCTATTGTGCACATAGCAAACCTGTCTTATGACCAATGGATTCTTCCCAGAAATATTTAAATCACCAATTGTTATCCCGATTCACAAAAAAGACGATCCGTCTGAGATAATTAATTATCGTCCAATCTCACTTCGCCCAGTTATATCTAAAGTGCTCGAGAGAATTATCTTCCGACATCTTTATCCTTTTTATTTGGGATTCATCCCTCAGATTCGTTGATTTCTTCATCAATATGGCTTCCGTTCCAAATTTTCAACTGCTCATGCACTAATCGACGCCACACAGTTTATATGTTCCAACTTGACCTTAAAAATACTGTATTGGGCTTATTTCTGGATTTTCTCGGGCCTTTGACATGGTTGATCACAGTGTTTTATTAAGTAAACTCAACAACTTAGGGATTCGTGAAGTTTCTTTCATGGTTCGGCTCTTATCTCTGTGGTAGAGTACAGAGTGTGAGTCTGGGCGGCATGAACTTCGCATCCCCTACCTGTCCGAAGGGGCGTCCTGCAGGACTCTGTTCTTGGTCCAATACTTTTTCTCTTTTATATTAATATTTGGTTACGGACCTGGGTCCATCAGTGCACCCAGTACTTTTTGCTGACGACAGCAACTTTTTCATCACCGGCCCTAATTTACCATATGTCGTCACCTCTGCACGAATCCTTCTGAATAGAGTAGATGAGTGGTGTCTCATTAACGGCATGACCATTAGCAGCAAGAAAAGTCAGGTTGTAGTATTTCGAACCGCTTACCAAAAAAAATGAAGCTCAGCAAGCACTTGGCCTAAAATATTTCACCAATCTCCTCCCGCAGGTCGAAGTTGCCAAGTTTCTTGGTGTCCACATATATTCCTCCCATCATTTGCAACACATGTTTCCTACATCAGAGCCATAATCTTGCGACAGGTAAGTATGATAAAATCGTGTGAATTATTTTCTTCCTCCCGATATCCTTTTCACCCTTTATCCTTCTTTTATTACCCAAATATCTCAAAATTCGGATCTGTTTGGGGCAACACTTATCCTTCAGTTACCAATAAATTAAAATCTGCCCAAAACCGTGCCGTCAAAGCAGTTTTTTCGGCTGCCCCGACTATATCCCACCAAGAACTTGTACTCCGATTTTGGTACTTTCCCTTTTGAACAAATCATCAAAAAATTAAATCTATCCCTGGCATACTCCGCATACCATAAAAATCTTCCTTCCCAATTATTATCTTATTTTAATTGTAATAATTCTGAAGGCCTCCGTCTCCGTTCATCGAATGGTTCCTTCATTGTCCCCAAGCGTGTATCTAGTTCCGCCAAGCGATCCCCCATTTAAATCTACGCTTCAATGGAATATAATACCCTCCGGTGTCGAGCTATCCACAAGTTTTCGCACGCTGTACAACAATGTTACTAAACTTTGATATTATAATTCTCTAAAATTTTAATCAATTTGCTTTAATTTACCCGTGTTTTCTCTTTCTTTTTCTTTTTTTCTTTTAAGTTTCTCTTCTTCATTTTCAATTTTTTGTTGTTATGGTCCTCAACAAGTTCGCTTCCAGGATCTTTATTATTACTGGTGTTATGTTTTATTTTTATTCGAATAAATTGAATTGAATTGAATACTTGTCGTACAAATCTCGTAGAAAACAAACACACGGTTTTCTATAAAAAGTTTAAAACAAGTGGGGCAAATACCAGCTATGCGTTATAAATGCTTACTCTGGAAGCTGATCAGGGAATGCGGTGAATGAATGAACTGATCAAATTTCAGAAAAGGGTTTAATCAATACTATTGCTTTTATTTGATACCATAGATATACTAAATATATAGATGGCTAAATAAGCGAGAATATACGCGACAGGATAAGACTAAGGCACTAGAGCTGAATCAGTTTTATCAAATAACCAAACCATCGGCAGTATTTAGCCTTTTAACAATTATTTTTATCGGTAGCCCAAATTTCTTTGGTGTTAGCAAAGGCAAAAAATCGACCTAGACAACCTGCAAACTGAGAAAAAAAAAAGCGATTATTGCCATTTTATTTAAATCTAATATATCTATTTTTATACACTCGGTTATCGAGGTAATTTGACATTGATCTGTGTTTTTTTTTCTTTTAGATTGCACGAAAAGTAGACACACATGATTGCAGCTTTAAATATTTATGTGACCTGTCTGGCAGTAGAACAAGCAGAGAAAATATAATAGATAAGCTGTTGATGAATTTTGCACAGGTACAGAAGTAACACGTTTTAAAACTTATATTCAAATGTAAAAACCCAGCTTAAACGTTTGGCTTGATTTTTTTTTTTTTTATGAATTCAATATCTCGATTTCCCTAAGATTAAGCACGAACAGAGCAATGTTGTAGGTCATGGAAAATTAAGTAGTACTAAACTTTTGTACTTACGTGTTATAGCAACCACACTTTGTTCTTGATGTGTAATGAGACCAGTTTTCTGTGTCCACTCAGAGATAATAAGCCTAGCCTGAGCGAGATAAAGTATTATGCAGGTATATTTTTTAAATATTCAATATTTAGAGGTAGTTAGGTTAGGTTTTTAATATATTGTGTTGCGTTTTGGGCAGGGGCAGATCCAGGATTTTTTTTTTTTGGGGGGGGGGCGCAAAATATGTTGATCCGAAAAAAAAATTTATGGGGGGGGGAATAGGTTGATCCGATAAACTTGCGTTAGGAGCAAGTTTTAATTAACGCAAACTTGAGTTAATTAAGTAAATTACACTACTTTAGACTACGGTAGGGGGGCCCCCTCTCGCCCCCCCCCCCCTCTGGATCCGCCACTGGTTCTGGGGCGGCCTGCTTTCCATAATTCTCTGCTATAGTTTCCGTAATTTTGGTACACAAGTATTTTATTTTCATCATATTTGGTTTACTTCATTATGATTAACCTAACTTCACTTCTTGAGTGTGGTCGCTATAGCACGTAAGTACCCTAAAACTTAGTTGTTAAATTCCGTCTGGTAAGTGGATGTCCCATTATTCTGTTATTTGTGCTAAAATTAACCATAAAGCTTCTTCTATTTTGAAAGCACTGTAGTTTCATTTCAGGGTGGGATCGGTTGTGCTTATCTAATCGACCTTTGGCTAAAATTTCAACATATTCTATTAAGTAGGCTGGGTACTTGCGGCTGAAATTAAAACCTACGATATGCACTCCTATTTGTTTTGGTGTGCGTCAAGGTTAAGTTCTTTCTCCAAATATTTTTCTAATATGTGATACATTACTACTTTAGACCTTATTCGTTCGAAATTTGACTTTGGTTAGTAAGATGTTTCATATTTGGCAAAAGCTGTTGGTATTTTGTTAATTAGTCGTTCAAAATACTCTGAATTTTGAAATGATTGTTGTCTGAAATGATTGAAATTGTACATGGTTCATTTTGTCAAAATACTTCAACTTTGAATTTTGGAAACATTGGATATTTAAGTTTTAGCTTGCGTGCAGTTTCTTTATCACTTTTCGTCAAGATTATATAAAGAGAACAAGTATTTATAAATGAAAGTAAGGAGCAACATCAAAATTCAAAACGAACAGAAATTATTCCGTATATGAAGGAGTTATCTCCTCCTCAATATCTTGCTCTTTACGCTAAAGTTTCAGGGTCATTCCTAAAAAAAAGTTGGGACAAACATTCAAAACTTTAGCATAAGGAGCAAGGTATTGTACAACCCCTTCACATACGGAATAGTTTCTGCTTCGTTTTGAATTATAATGTGGCTCCTTACTTTCAGTTGAAAAAACTTGTTTTTTTATTTAATTTCTGATCGCTTTTCAAATAATGCCGGTAAATCTGGCTCCCACCTCCATGAAAAATTCCCCTCACGGGAAACTCCTCCGTGGGAACTTCCTCCCACGTAGCCCCCTCCCCCGTACAATTCTCTCCCGAAAATTCCATCCTCGCTGAAATCCCCCCCCCCCGACGTAAGATTTCTTGCGGGCGATTCAGTCTGAAAAATTCTCCTTAGCATACTTTCAATTGAAAAATACTTTAATTTCTAATCGTTTTTCCAATCACTCCGAAAATCCCCTTCCGTGGATTTTTTTTTCGGAAATCAAACCCGTGAAATTTTTCCTTGGGCAATTCCCTCGGAACATATCCACCTGCAAAATTGAGCTGGCAAAGAGAAAGTAAGAAAAAAAAAGAATTCGTATAGGAATTCTGTCAAATCCACCTTGTGTAAAAATTCGTCTGAAAAGTCCATCCCTGGAAATTTCCTTCCCCATGAAAAATTCTCCCCATGGAAACCCATTCCAAGCAAAAAATCCTCCCCCCCCACCCGAAAAATGTCTGTATACTTTCCAATAGCAAATCTTATACGCAAACAATGGGCAAATTTCATAACTTACAGGCCTTTCCCCACCCATTATGGGGGCATGTTACCCTTACAAGCATAGTTAATGGATCTTCCAACTATGCTGAACAAAATGGCCTATCTCAAAACTTTGATTGGACAAATTTGGGGAAAAAGGGGCGTGGGAGAGGGCTAGTTCTCAATCATTTGCATAAAGGACACCAGAACTCTTAATTTCCGTTCGAATGCACGTTTAATTTCAGTTCGATAACATCTCCCCTAAAAAAAAAAAAAAAAAAAAAAAAAAAAATTAACGCACATTCGTAATCTTTCTTCTGGCAAGAAATGCAAAGTTCCGCATTTTTGTATATAGAAGCTTCTACAGTAGGGTTCTCTGATACGCTAAATCTGATGGTGTGATCCTTGACTTTTAGGGGGTGTTCCCATCCTTTTTCGAAAAAAATCAGCTAAATTTTCTCAGGCCTGTAGCTTTTTGATGGGTAACACTAAACCTGATGAATCTTATATATTTGGAAGTCAGTATAATAGGCTGATTCTTTTGATATATCTATTGAAATCAAAATTTTGTGTCTTCGAGTTTCGGTTACTATTTAGCCGTGTCGTTCCTTACTCACACTTCGTTACCGTGAACTGTTAGAAAATGAAGAAAATTGGAAGATTGGGAATCTATTCTTTTAAAGTTCCGTTTTTAGAGTTTTGGTTATTATTGGGCCGAGTCGCTCCTTACTTACAGTTCGTTCCCATTGAACTGTTTGATTGTTCTAATTGCAATGGTTACATCTTTACATGGCTTGGTATCTCCATTTGTTCTCCAACAAATTCTTCTTTTCTGAACAGATTGAAACTTAAAACCACAAGTTCAAGGGCTAAGTAGAGCCTTATTCAACAAGCGCAATTTGGTTGCAGGACACGGCTCCTTCCAAAAAAAGGGCCTTTGCAAAACTAGGGGTTCTAAAAGGGCTAATTTTTTTTTTTTACCCCGGTTGGTTTGAAACTGTTAACATCATTAGGAGAGAGAGAGAGAGACAGTAAATTTTGGTATTTAGAAAAGGGAATAAAAAACAAACCCGATTTTCTGCATCAGTCTGAAACTTACAGCCGTAATTTTCTGAGCCAAGGAGGACTTACAGTAAAAGAAAAGCAATTTTTTTTTCTTTTGGTCCAATTTTTTTCTTTCTTCAAAAACGCAGGTTTGGAAAATCGCAGATATTTTCCCGATCGAATCTAAAATTGATTCAAACCTAAACAGGGCCAAGAGAACTTTGATGAAGACATAAGTTTTTGAAAAAAAATAAGTTGCATCGGTTCGTGACGTCTCAAAAATAAACAAAAAATTATTTCCTATGTCTCTTCCATAGTCTACCGACCTGACATACTATGTTGCGTGAGTGGTCAAATGTGGCTTGTATTTGAAATATGCATCATATTAGCGTTTTAACTGAAATCAATAAAATTTGTCATTGGAGCAAGTACAATTGGACTCTGAATTGCTCCTTGTCCCATGTCTTAACTACGAATTAAATAAAACAAAAACAAGTTTTTTCAACTAAAAGCAAGGAGCAACATTAAAACTTAAAAACGAACAGAAATTATTGTTGGTATTTCCCCCTCCTCAATACCTCGCTCTTTACGCTTAAGTTTTTAGAACTTTTGAAGAAGATTTTTATTCTAAATAACGGTCCTTGTGTTTCAGTAGTAATTTCTTAAATAATAGGATTAAAAGTCAAACTTTAGCGTACTGAGTGAGGTATTGAGGAGCGATAACTTCCTCATATACGTAATTTCTGTTCGTTTCAGATTTAATGTTGTTCGTTACTTCAGTTGAAAAACTTTTTTTAAATTTAATATGTAAACTAGAAGGAACTTGTCTGAAAATCATTACAGTCGAATTTCAAGGTAAAACGGAGATCTCAATCACTCAATCAATCAATTTATTGTCAAAGTTCACAAAATAAAACACAATTCATCCTTCTAGCCCCCACAAGGCTCTATGGTCTGTATATATATAGGGGGGACCATTCAAAACCAAACCATGAGAGATGTTGTGCAGAAGGCAACTTACTTTCACCTAAAAAACTTCAAAACTGCAAATCAAAAGCTACGAAATATATGTATGGAAAGAAGCTGATAATAACTGCACCCTTCTTATACAATTCTTTCGTGAATTTACGAAAAAAATGTTCAAATGGGAGGAGAGAAGAACATTGCAGCCTTCAGTTTTGTACGGCTAATCGATGAATTGACAGGGAAGTTTTTCAATTCATCGTGAAGAGGGAACCCACCTTAACACATCTAAAAATTCGCTAGAAAGAATTAATAAATACTTAATGGAGTCTTAACCTTTTTTAAATTCTGTATAGCAGTAATACATATGTCCTGACGAAGGCCGTATCCAGGATTTCTGCTTGGAGGAGAGTAGTAACCAAGGTACTATTTCTATGGGGCCCCCGTACCAAACAGGTTCTTCTAGTAGGTAAACAGGTCATCAACACTCTTTCAAGGAATATACATGTTTTTTTTTTTATTATGACATCGATTCGATTAGAGAAAGTTTGGCGGTTTGTCCAATATAATAACTTGATTAGACAGTTTTCTAAAAAAAAACTTGTCATGCTACAATGTACTTAATTTAAAAAAAAACTCGATATAATTGTGATGCTATAAGACTGGTTTCGCTTCATGGGTTCATTAATAGAAGGACTAAGTTTATGAAAAGGGTAATTACTTCTTTAGTTTACGAGATTTGCGAATTTTTTGCGAAAAGATATTTGCGTAGACGCTTACAAGGGGACATTGCTAGAAAGTATTCAATAGCTTAATTGAAAAGTAACGATAGAATGACATTGTGACTTGACCTAGCTTTACCTCGCCGATGTGGTCTGTATAATACGTAAGTCACGTTTGAAAAATATTGTCAATTTAAAAAGAAATGGCTGAAAAGTGTATGAGGGGGGTGGGTTGCTTAGAGGGGTGAGTTGCACGAGGGTTCAGTTAAAGAGGATACAGTTGCACGGAGGGTTTCGGTTATACACGGGTTCAGTTACAAGGGGGGTTCAGTTGCACGGGGGGTATCCCTTTTTTTTCGTAAATCGGGCTCCCTGTTTTCAAAATCCCTTTTTCTTCTGAGGCTTGGAGCATTTGGTGACTAGATATTAAACGTAATGAAATTTAGCACGGAGGTTCAGTTGTACCGGGGTTTCAGTTATACAGGGGTTCAGTTACATGGGGGTTCTTTGTGTTAAATAAGTAGTTTTTGTATCTTTTAAAAGAACTTTACGGGGATTGAGAGACTCAGTTGCCTAATTCCGTGTGATTTTTTTTTACTTGATGGTCATTAAAAATCGAAATTTTTGTGTTAAATAAGTAGTTTTTGTATCTTTTAAAAGAGCTTTACGGGGATTAGAGACTCAGTTGCCTAATTCCGTGTGATTTTTCTTTACTTGATGGTCATTAAAAACGAAATTTTTATGTTAAATAAGTAGTTTTTGTATCTTTTAAAAGAGCTTTACGGGGATTGAGAGACTCAGTTGCCTAATTCCGTGTGATTTTTCTTACTTGGTGGTCGTTAAAAACGAAATTTTTGTGTTAAATAAGTAGTTTTTTGTATCTTTTAAAAGAGCTTTACGGGGTTTGAGAGACTCAGTTGCCTAATTCCGTGTGGTTTTTTCTTACTTGGTAGTCATTAAAACGAAATTTTTGTGTTAAATAAGTAGTTTTTCTATCTTTTAAAAAGAGCTTTAAGGGGTTTGAGAGACTCAGTTGCCTGTTTCCGTGAGGTTTTTGTTTACTCGGTGGTCGTTAAAAACGAAATTTTTGTGTTAAATAAGTAGTTTTTGCATCTTTTAAAGAGCTTTACGGGGTTTGAGGGAGACTCAGTTGCCTAATTCCGTGTGGTTTTTCTTTACTTGATAGTCATTAAAAACAAAATTTTCGTGTTAAATAAGTAGTTTTTGTATCTTTAAAAGAGCTTTAAGGGTTTGAGAGACTCAGAGTGCCTGTTTCCGTGTGGTTTTTCTTTACTTGGTGGTCATTAAAAAACGGAAATTTTTGTGTTAAAATAAGTAGTTTTGTATCTTTTAAAGAGCTTTAAGGGTTTGAGAGACTCTGTAATGCACTAGTTTTTCAGTAAAGACACTCAATATCCTAAAAGTGTTTAATTCAAACTTTTTTAAAACTTCGAAATTTTTCAACTTTATTTATTTTTCTTTTTCTGTACATAACTTAAAATGTCAAAATATGCTTACAGTTCTAACAATTGCGCTCTGTGATTGGTCAGAGACACGATGTGACTTTCCCCACTGGCATTCTATGACCGGTTATTGACAGCGCTCTGTGATTGGTCAGAGACACGATGTGACTTTCCCACTGGTATTCTATGACTGGTTATTGACACAACCTAATCTATTGCATGTATTAAATCAGTATTTTTTACGCAGTGGAACGATAAACACATAAGTCATATCTTTAAAAAAAAAGGTGAAGATGGAACATTTTAATAAAGTGTGTTTACATAACAAGGTTATTGTAGCATTGAATGCCGACAAAGAGAAATATTAAACTTTGAAACAAGTACAGGTGGTAGCACTATTGGAAATGTATGCATGCATTGTCATGACAGTAAGGAATTGAATTCTTTGGAATACCGAAAAATTCAACTCTTATGTTGGTGGTTTATGCGAGATTGAGATCTCCAGAGATGATTGCACTCAAAGAGAATGCCAACATAAAAATAATCATTGATGATAGAGGACAAACTCCTTGCTACTGTTTGCAGGTAACACCATACCTACTGATACATCCAATCGTCACCTTTTAGGTATTAGCATTCAACGGAAGATCAATAAAAGAAAGGCCTACTCTTCTACTAATATCGTAAACCATATCTTGTCTACGTGCCGAAACTGTTACCTGTGTAAAAATAATGTGATAATAGACAGTGAAATTGCCAGAAAAATAAAAAAAAGGGCATTGTCAGAAAATATCACGATGGAATATAAAGATGAATCGATGAAAAACAAAGCACCAGCAAACGTTACTGCATTGGTCAAACAGTCATTGAACCAAATAATACCAAAGACGAAAAGCATATTGAGCCTTTTGATGAGACACCAGTAAAAATTGTGTATGACTCAAAATGGAATAATGATTATTCTACTGATTACGAACTAAGAGAAGACAATAGCTATAATATCAAGAGAGAACATGGTGGACTATTTTATGGAACAGATTCAAAATGTCCAAAGTTAATTGTTGATATTAATAAGTAGCATAATATATTATTGTATTAATATTCTACATAGCATATTTCATTAAAAATATATTTTGCATTGCATTGTTATGTGTTCATTATTTTTAGAGTAAGCTAGCATATCAAACGTTAGAATGTCTAATAAAACGTCGGAGATGTAAGAAAAGGAATTGCATACATCTATTGTCAGACACATGGGGACAAATTTTTTCTTGAATTCACCTCCTGGATAAATAAAAAAAGACATTTCATTCAAGAAATTATGACGAAACTCTAAGTAAGCTACAAACTCTGTCTTGAAGTTACCTATGGATACACAATGCAGAAATTTCATTTAAGAAATTATCAAAAATTGTAAGTAAGTAGCAAATTCTTTCAAAATAAATTTTTTCTTGAATTCACCTCCTGGATAAATAAAAAAGACATTTCATTCAAGAAATTATGACGAAACTCTAAGTAAGCTACAAACTCTGTCTGAAGTTACCTCATGGATACACAATGCAGAAATTCATTTAAGAAATTATCAAAATTGTAAGTAAGTAGCAAATTCTTTCAAAAATATGTTAATACGTTTAAGCAATAAATATCTTAAGCTTAACCCGTCTTTATTCTTTAGAATAGTTTTTATTCATTTCATTAAATTATGAAGAAATTGTAAGTAAGTAACAATAGCTTTCTTGAATTCGCTTCCTGGACACAATACAGATATTTAATTCAAGAAATAATAATAAAATCGCAAGTAAGTAATAAAGTCTTTATTGTTTTCCCCTATTGGATACACAATACTGAAATTTCATTCAAGAAATTATGAAGGAATTCTAAATAGGTAACACACTCATGTTACCTCATGGATACACAATGCAGAAATTTCCATTTAAGAAATTATCAAAAATTTTAAGTAAGTAGCAAATTCTTCTTGAATTCGCCTCCTGGGTAAATAAAAAAGACCAGTTCATTAAAGAAATTATGAAAAAATTGTAAGTAAGTAGCAAATTCTTTCTTGAATTCACCTGCTGAATAAACAAAAAAGACATTTCGTTCGAGAAATTATGACAAAATTCCAAGTAAGTAACAAACTCTTTATTGTTTTCATGACTTAGATACACGTTGTAGAAATTTTAATTCAAGAAATTATGAAAAAAATTCTCAGTAAGTAGCAATTTCTTCTCTGAAGTCAACTCTTGGATACACAATACGGAAATTTCATTTAAGAAATTATGAAAAAAAAAAACAATTTCTTTCTTGAAGTCAACTCTTGGATACACAATACAGAAATTTCATTCAAGAAATTATGAAAAATTTGTAAGTAAGTAACAAACTCTTTTTGTTTTTCACCTCTTGGATATACAGTACAGATACTTCATTCAAGAAATTATGAAAAAATCGCAAGTAAGTAACTTTTTTTTTCTCTTTATCAAAAACAATTTTCACTTAGCTACACGATGTAGAAATTTAATTCAAGAAATTAGGAAAAAATTCTCAGTAAGTAACAATTTCTTTCTTGAAGTCAACTCATGGATACACAATACGGAAATTTCATTCAAGAATTTCATGACTTAGATACACGATGTAGAAATTGATTCAAGAAATTATGAAAAAATTCTCAGTAAGTAACAATTTCTTTCTTGAAGTCGTCTCTTGGATACACAATGCGGAAATTTCATTCAAGAAATTATGAAAATTTGTAAGTAACAAACTCTTTATTGATTTCACCTCTTGGAATACAGTACAGATACTTCATTCAAGAAATTGTGAAAAAATCGCAAGTAAGTAATTTTTTTTTCTCTTTATCACAAACAATTTTCACGTAGCTAAATGATGTGTAGAAATTAATTCAAGAAATTATTGAAAAATTCTCAGTAAGTAACAATTTCTTTCTTGAAGTCAACTCTTGAATACGCAATACGGAAATTTGATTCAAGAAATTATGAAAAAAATTGTAACTAAGTAGCAAATTCTTTCTTGAATTTACCTGCTGGACAAACAAAAAAGAAATTTCGTTCAAGAAAATTATGACAAAATTCTAAGTAAGTAACAAACTCTTTATTGTTTCACGAGTTAGATATACGTACCTAGAAATTTAATTCAAGAAATTATGAAAAAATTCTCAGTTCTAAGTAGCAAATTCTTTCTTGAATTCACCTGTTGGATAAACAAAAAAAAAAAAAAGACATTTCGTTCAAGAAATTATGAAAAATTCTAAGTAAGTAACAAACTTTATTGTTTTCATGAGTTAGATATACGATGTAGAAATTAAATTCATGAAAATTATGAAAAAATTCTCAGTAAGTAACCATTTCTTTCTTGAAGTTAACTCTTGGATACACAATACGGAAATTTCATTCAAGAAATTATGAAAATATTCTAACAAACTCTTTATTAATTTCACCTCTTGGATATACAGTACAGATACTTCATTCAAGAAATTATGAAAAAAATCGCAAGTAAGTTAGCTTTTTTTTCTTATCACAAACAATTTTCACTTAGCTACACGATGTGGGAAATTTAATTCAAGAAATTATGAAAAAATTTCAGTAAGTAACAATTTCTTTCTTGAAGTCAACTCTTGGATACCAACACAATACGGAAATTTCATTCAAGAAATTATAAAAAATATTTGTAAGTAAGTAACAAGCTCTTTATTGATTTCACCTCTTGATATACAGTACAGATACTTCATTCAAGAAACGTGATTAAACACGTTTTGAAAACTACATGCTATTTGTATGCCTTTCCTTGCACTTTCCAAACGAACAGGGATTCCCCACGGTTCCTACACATTGCAAAAAAAGTGAGCAGTACGAAAACTCACACGTTTTCAACCAGACTGGTTTTTTAGGGACCAATAAGGAGAGATATGCAATTCGACATAGCTTTATTTCATTTTTTTAAGGTTCATTTAGACGAAGTTACGTGCGCGCACGTAACTTCGTCTAAATGAACCTTAAAAAATGAAATAAAGCTATGTCGAATTGGCATATCTCTATCTTATTGGTCCCTAAAAAACCAGTCTGGTTGAAAACGTGGAGTTTTCGTAATGCTCACTTTTTTTGCAATGTGTAGGAACCAGTGGGGAATCCTGTGTTCGTTTGGAAAGGTGCCAAGGAAAGGCATACAAATAGCATGTAGTTTCAAAACGTGTTTAATCACGTTTCTTGAATGAAGTATCTGTACTGTATATTCAAGAGGTGTGAAATCAATAAAGAGCTTGTTACTTACTTACAAATATTTTTTATAATTTCTTGAATGAAATTTCCGTATTGTGTGTATCCAAGAGTTGACTTCAAGAAAGAAATTGTTACTTACTGAAAATTTTTTCATAATTTCTTGAATTAAATTTCCCACATCGTGTAGCCTAAGTGAAAATTGTTTGTTGATAAAGAAAAAAAAGCTACTTACTTGCGATTTTTTCATTGAATTCTTGAATGAAGTATCTGTACTGTAATATCCAAGAGGTGAAATAATAAAGAGTTTGTTACTTACTTAACAAATATTTTCATAATTTCTGAATGAAATTTCCGTATTGTGTATCCAAGAGTTAACTTCAAGAAAAGAAATGGTTACTTACTGAGAATTTTTTTCATAATTTCATGAATTTTAATTTCTACATCGTATATCTAACTCATGAAGACAATAAAGTTTGTTACTACTTAGAATTGTGTCATAATTTCTTGAACGACAAAATGTCTTTTTTTTTTTTTGTTTATCCAACAGGGAATTCAAGAAAGAATTTGCTACTTAGACTGAGAATTTTTTCATAATTTCTTGAATTAAATTCCTAGGTCGTATAAAGACAAATAGATCTAATCGTGAAAACAATAAAGAGTTTGTACTTACTTAGAATTGTGTCATAATTTCTTGAAACGAAATTCTTTTTTGGTTTCCAGCAGGTAAATTCAAGAAAGAATTTGCTACTTACTTTACAATTTTTTCTTCATAATTTCTGTGAATCAAATTTCCGTATTGCGTATTCAAGAGTTGACTTCAGAAAAGAAATGTTACTTACTGAGAAGTTTTTCAATAATTTCTTGAATTAAATTCTACATCATTTAGCTAAGTGAAAATTGTTTGTAGAAAGAGAAAAAAAAAAGTTTTACTTGCGATTTTTTCACAATTTCTTGAATGAAGTATCTGTACTGTATATCCAAGAGGTGAAATCAATAAAGAGTGTTGTTACTTACAAATATTTTCATAATTTCTTGAATTGAAATTTATCCGCATTGTGTATCAAGAGACGACTTCAAGAAAGAAAAATTGTTACTACTGAGAATTTTTTCAAATTTCTTTGAATTCAAATTTCTACATAGTGTATCTAAGTCATGAAATTTTGGCCGTATTGTCCATGAGTTGACTTCAAGAAAGAAATTGTACTTACTGAGAATTTTTTCCTAATTTCTTGAATTAAATTTCTACATCGTTAGCTAAGTGAAAAATTGTTTTGATAAAAGAGAAAAAAAAAGTTACTTAATTGCGATTTTTTCATATTTCTTGAATGAAGTATACTGTACCTGTATATCTGAAAACAAAAAGAGTTTGTTACTTTACTTACAAATATTTTCATAATTTCTTGAATGAAAATTTCTGTATTGTGTATCCAAGAGTTGACTTCAAGAAAGAAATTGTTTTTTTTTTTCATAATTTCTTAAATGAAATTTTCCGTGTATTAGTGTATCCAAGAGTTGACTTCAAGAAAGAAATTGAACTTACTGAGAATTTTTTCATGAATTATCTTGAATTTTAAATTCTACAACGTGTATCTAGTCCTATTGAAAACAATAAAGAGTTTGTTACTTACTTAGAATTTTTGTCATAATTCTCGAACGAAAATGTCTTTTTTGTTTATCAGCAGGTTGAATTCTAGAAAGAATTTGCTAACTTACAATTTTTTAATTTCTTAATGAACTGTCTTTTTTATTACCCTGAGGAGGCGAATTCAAGAAAGAATTTGACTACTTACTTAAAATTTTGATAATTTCTTAAATGAAATTTCTGCATTGTGTATCCATGAGGTTAACATGAGTGTGTTACCTATTTAGAATTCCTTCATAATTTTTAAATGAAAATTTCAGTATTGTGTATCCAATAGGGGAAAACAATAAAGACTTTTATTACTTACTTTGCGATTTTATTTATTATTTCTTGAATTAAATATCTGTCTTGTGTCCAGGAAAGCTTCAAGAAAGCTATTGTTTCACAATACTTACAATTTCTTCATAATTTAATGAAATGAATAAAACTATTCTAAAAGAATAACGACGGGTTAAGCTTAAAGATATTTATTGCTTAAACTATTAACATATTTTCTGAAAGGGAATTTGCTACCTTACTTAGTAATTTTTGATAATTTCTGTAAATGAAATTCTGCATTGTGTATCCATGGAGGTAACTTCAAGACAGAGTTTGTAGCTTTACTTAGAGTTTCGTCATTAAATTTCTTGAATGTCTTTTTTTTATTTATCCAGGAGGTGAATTCAAGAAAAGTTTATTTTGAAAAATTTGCTACTTACTTACAATTTTTGATAATTTCTTAAATGAAATATTGTATCCATGAGGTAACTTCAAGACAGAGTTTGTAGCTAATTAGAGTTTCGTATAATTTTCTGAATAAAATGTCTTTTTTTATTATCCAGGAGGTGAATTCAGAAAAAAAAAAATTTGTCCCCATGTGTCTGACAATAGATGTATGCAAATTTTTTCTTTGATCTCCGACGTTTTATTAGACATTCTAAACGTTTGATATGCAGCTTACTCTAAAAATAATGAAACACATAACAATGTAATGCAAAATATATTTTTAATGAAATAATGACTATGTAGAATATTAATACAATAAATATATTATGATACATTATTAATATCAACAATTAACTTTGGAAATTTTGAATCTGTTCCATAAAATAGTTCACCATGTTCTCTCTCTGATATTATAGCTATTGTCTTCTCTTAGTTCGTAATTCAGTAGAATAATCATTATTCCATTTTGAGTCATACACAATTTTTACTGGTGTCTCATCAAAGGCTCAAATATGCTTTTCGTCTTTGATATTATTTGGTTGATAATACCTGTTGACATGGCAGTAACGTTTTGCTGGTGCTTTGTTTTTCATCGATTCATCTTTATATTCCATCGTGATATTTTCTGACAATGCCCTTTTTATTTTATGGCAATTTCACTGTCTTATTATCACATTATATTTTTACAGCAGGTAACAGTTTCGGCACGTAGACAAGATATGGTTTACGATATTAGTAGGAGAGTAGGCCTTTCTTTATTGATCTTCCGTTTGAATGCTAATACCTAAAAGGTGACGATTGGATGTATCAGTAGGTATGGTGTTACCTGCAACAGTAGCCAAGGAGTTGTCCTCTATCATCAATGATTATTTTTATGTTGGCATTCTCTTTGAGTGCAATCATCTCTGGAGATCTCAATCTCGCAAAACACCAACATAAGAGTTGAATTTTTTCGGTATTCCAAAGAAATTCAATTCCTTACTGTCATGACAATGCATGCATACATTTCCAATAGTGCTACCACCTGTTTGGTTTCAAAGTTTAAATATTTCTCTTTGTCGGCATTCAATGCTACAATAACCTTGTTATGTAAACACACTTTATTAAAATGTTCATCTTCACTTTTTTTTAAAGATATGACTTATGTGTTTATCGTTCCACTGCGTAAAAATACTGATTTAATACATGCAATAGATTAGGTTGTGTCAATAACCAGTCATAGAATACCAGTGGGAAAGTCACATCGTGTCTCTGACCAATCACAGAGCGCTGTCAATAACCGTCATAGAATGCCAGTGGGAAAAGTACATCGTGTCTCTGACCAATCACAGAGCGCAATTGTTAGAACTGTAAGCATATTTTTGACATTTTAAGTTATGTACAGAAAGAAAAATAAATAAAGTTGAAAAATTTCGAAATTTTAAAAAAGTTTGAATTAAACACTTTTAGATATTGAGTTGTCTTTACTGAAAAACTAGTGCATTACAAGTCTCTCAAACCCCTTAAAGCTCTTTTAAAAGATACAAAAACTACTTATTTAACACAAAAAGTTTCGTTTTTAATGACCACCAAGTAAAGAAAAACCACACGGAAACAGGCATCTGAGTCTCTCAAACCCCTTAAGCTCTTTTAAAAGATACAAAAACTACTTATTTAACACGAAAATTTTGTTTTTTAATGACTATCAAGTAAAGAAAAAAAACCACACGGAATTAGGCAACTGAGTCTCTCAAACCCCGTAACGCTCTTTTAAAAGATGCAAAAACTACTTATTTAACACAAAAATTTCGTTTTTGTAACGACCACCGAGTAAAACAAAAACCTCACGGAAACAGGCAACTGAGTCTCTCAAACCCCTTAAAGCTCTTTTAAAAGATAGAAAAACTACTTATTTAACACAAAAATTTTTTTTTAATGACTACCAAGTAAAGAAAAACCACACGGAATTAGGCAACTGAGTCTCCTCAAACCCGTAAAGCCTTTTAAAAGATACAAAAACTACTTATTTAACACAAAAATTTCGTTTTTAACGACCACCACAAGTAAAGAAAATCACACGGAATTAGGCAACTGAGTCTCTCAATCCCCGTAAAGCTCTTTAAAAGATACCAAAAACTACTTATTTAACATAAAAATTTCGTTTTTAATGACCATCAAGTAAGGAAAAAATCACACGGAATTAGGCAAAACTGAGTCTCTCAAATCCCCGTAAAGCTCTTTTAAAAGATTACAAAAACTACTTATTTACACAAAAATTCGTTTTTTTTAATGACCATCAAGTAAAAAAAAATCACACGGAATTAGGCAACTGAGTCTCTCATCCCCCGTAAAGTTCTTTAAAAAAGATACAAAAAAACTACTATTTAACACAAAGAACCCCCATGTAACTGAACCCCTGTATAACCTGAACCCCGGTACAACTGAACCTCCGTGCTAAATTTCATTACGTTTAATATCTAGTCACCAATGCTCCAAGCCTCAAGAAAAGGGATTTTGAAAACAGGGAGCCCGATTTTACGAAAAAAAAAGGGGATACCCCCGTGCAACTGAACCCCCCTTGTAACTGAACCCGCGTGTATAACCGAAACCTCCGTGCAACTGTATCCTCTTTAACTGAACCCTCGTGGCAACTCACCCCTCTATGCAACCCACCCCCTCATAACACTTTTCAGCCATTTCTTTTAAATTGACAATATTTTTCAAACGTTAATTACGTATTATACAGACCACATCGGCGAGGTAAAGCTAGAGTCACAATGTCATTCTATCGTTACTTTTCAATTAAGCTATTGAATACTTTCTAGCAATGTCCCTTGTAAGCGTCTACGCAAATATCTTTTCGCAAAAAATTCGCAATCTCGTAAAACTAAAGAAGTAATTACCCTTTTCAATAAACATTAGTCCTTCTATTAATGAACCCATGAAGCGAAACCAGTCTTATAGCATCACAATTATATCGAGTTTTTTTTTAAATAAGTACATTGTAGCATGACAAGTTTTTTTTTAGAAAACTGACTAATCAAGTTTATTATATTGGACAAACCGCCAAACTTCTAATCTAATCGAATCGATGTCATATAAAAAAAAAAACATGTATATTCCTTGAAAGAGTGTGATGACCTGTTTACCTACTAGAAGAACCTGTTTGGTACGGGGGCCCCATAGAAATAGTACCTTGGTTACTACTGAGGAGTGGGAGGTGATTTATCACAACTATTTTTTTCGGAGAGGGGGGGGGGGTTAAGAGCTTTTTTTACTTGTATTTAAGATCATTTTTACGAGTCAGAATTTTTTGTTTGTTCGATTATTTTTTAGGAAAAATAGTCTTTTTAAGTACCTCTTTATGACCAATTTATAATGCGAAGAAACGTTTTTTGACGAGGATAGAGTTTAATCCTGTTATCCCCACTCCCGTCCTTGGATATGGCCCTAGTCCTCGTCGATTAATTGTAAATCGACTCCTTTCTAAAGTGATATTTATGACAATTTAGATCGTATTATACAACTTGTGCCTGTAGTTTGGGCTGACATCGATTGTAGTGTTTTCAATGGGTTTATTTAACTTAAGTAGATGGCACAGGGTTTGCTTGTAACATGGCATAATATCCCTGTGAGTGGCATTTGCCTTGTGCACAGCATCTCTCGTGGTTTAGTATTGGCTGGTTTTGAATTGTGGGTGACAGTTTTTCGTTTGAGTATTTATTCATCTGTATGTGTTGATTTAGTTGTTCCTTCTTCATATTCAGACCATAGAGCCTTGTGGGGCCACAAGTATGATTTGTGATTTCTGTGTATTTTGACAATAAATTGAGTGACGGAGACGTTCAGTTTTACCCTGAAATTCAACTATAATGATTTTCAGACATTGTTCCTTCTAGTTGAAATATTTTGACCCAACATTCACATCAATTTCTAAAAGTTTGCCAAAATGTTTTTTTTTAACCGAAATTGGCCAATTTGATTCCCCTTTAGAATGCTAGAAAGTGTGGCTGCATTCTTAGCACATCCCTCGAGCCGGCCCTGATCTTTTGCATATGAAGTGGCTCTAGGGAAAAAATAAGTAAATATTAATAATAATAATAAATAATATATAGGATGCTTATAGCTCTGTTTAACACGCAATGCTAGAGAGTCGCCTCTCATAGCAATTTCTGTTTGATTTAAGTTTAAACTACTATATAAATTTTTTTTTGCTCGATTGAAGTTTGACCCTAACTCTTTACATTTCTTGGAGAAAGTTCTTTTTTTTGCAAAACGTTTTAAGCAAATTAATTTAATTTTTTTTTTATATTTTTATTGGTTTTAAAATTGTATATTATTGTAAAAATACAGTTTCAGTCAGAAACATTTAAGGCTTGGAACAATAAAAAGAAATAAGGAGGACGGGCGGAGTCGAAACACGGACCCCCCGCACGTTTAGCAGGCACTCTACCGCCGAGCTACATTCCCTTAATAATTCCGATGCTAAATTGTGATCATCATACAAAAACAAAAATGTAGAAAAACGAAAAAAGTCAGACGCTAAAACATTTATTTTTCAAATAAGTTGAGATTATAACTAGTGCTATGCAGTAAACATCTAGACAGTAACTTGTTGGGTAAATAAAGAGCAAGTAAAGAAATAGTGCATAAACACTTCTAAATGAAACATATTATTAAAATGAAAGTAGTAGCCTATATTGTAGATCAAGGAAATATCATGAGGTGGTTGTTTGAAACAGTATGAAAAATATCGTTATTAGCCTACAATTAAGGCTATTGAAAAGAAAGCATTTTAAGAAAACAATTCTTACTTCAAAACATGCCGAAAAATTCTAGTTAACACATTTCGAAGGCACTTTCACTAAACTTTACCCCCAGCTCTCCCCCAAATGAACAAGTATATAGCCAAAACTATGGATTTTCCATCGATTTTGCCATGCGTCACTTTTTTCTTCATCCCAAATTTCAACGCAATGATTTGGGCTAAATATTTGCACATTAGGCGGGTAGGGGTTTAGGGATTTGGGGGCATTTAGCTCAGGGATTTGGGGACAGCAAGTTGCACACATATGCACAAACTTTTTACTGAAAATATTTTGCTCCTCTTAAAATATATGGAGGATCAAATTAAGAGAAGCAAATATTTTCAGTAAACCGTTTTCAATCACTTCATAGAATTTGCGTATATGTGTGGAATTTTCTAAATGAAACTTAACCGTCAAAACCTGCCCTCTGTTGTTTTGTACCAACTGTTTGGGACAAGAAAGTTTGAATTGTGTCCCAATTCTTTAAGAAAAACTCCTGAAACACAAGGTTCACTTAATTAGAACAATAAGAAGCTTGTTTTTAAAGTATTAAAAATCTTTAGCGTAAAGAGCGAAGTATTGAGGAGGAGCAGCCCCCCTTATATAGGTAATAATTTCTGTTTGTTAAGTTTTAATGTTGCTCCTTACTTTCAGTAGGAGAAAGTTGTTTTTTATCTAATTCCCAAACTAGAAATGACACCACAAAGTGTCATTTTTGTCCCACGTAGCACTTTAGTCCGGTGCTATGAAAATATCATGGTTGCACCGGTATCTGCAGCCTAGGAAGGATAACTTAATAAAAAGCACTCAGATATGAGCACTAGCTTTCTAATGAGGCTACAATGAGTCTACAAGTCCAACACAACTAAATATAATTCCCAATAGCCTAATAGCGCTGGCAAAAAAGCGAGCCATATCGCTGCTTCAAATGCAAAAAGCGATTTAAAATAGTTTTCAAGAGGAGATGGGGGGCTGTATAGGCTACCTCCAATTTTGGGTTTTCAACCATGGAAATCTCAATGATGTACTCTTTATTTGAAATTTACGTCACGTTTGAGGGGATTCAGGGTCCATCAAAACAAATAAAAATTGTTAATAAACTATTGTACACTTGAATCTGAACTGCCTTGTCGGCCAACCGTCTAGGGCCAAACAAAAAACAGGTCGTCTCCGAATGGGATGGGAGGATGTCGTAAGTAAAGATTTAAGGGGAATGAGAACTTCTTGGGAGGGTGTAAATAAGGAGGGTTTTAATAGATTGGGATATAGGAGGGGCACACGTAGCTGTGTTTTCCTCAGGCGGCTTAGTGCTGCAGTGAGTTGTTAGTAGTAGTAGCAGCTATAGTTGAGTCTGAATAGTGGTTATTCTTTAGAATCATCCTCCATTGAGAAATGTTCCTTACTAGATTCTTATACACTAATTTTTATAAGTTTTATAATGTATTTTTATAATTTTTCGTGATTTTTATACACTGGTTTTTATGTATAAGTATTGTTACGGGTGCCTTCCAGACTATTTTACAGGAATATTTCGGGAAAGATCCAATGTTCGTTGTCACGAAAACTCGGATAAGTAGAGATATTGAGGTTCCTCGCCTAGTTTCTAGTAGGACTGCTTTTTCAGTTATTTATAGAGGGGCTAAGCTGTGGAATAAGCTTGTCCCAAGTACCAAGGAATTACCCATTAGTCAATTTAAATCTGAGCTACCTGTAGGGTTGCTTGGTAAGTATACCTTCGAAACAGATTGAGATTGATGGGATTAAATTTGACAGTAATTGTTTATTGTTTTTTTTTTTTTTTTTTTTTTTTTTTTTTTTTTTTTTTTTTTTATTGCTTCAGGATCATGATATTATGTTGTTTTATTGTATATGATTTATTTATGTGAGTTTATTTTTGGTACACGGTTTCACCCTTCTGCTTATTAAAGATTATACTTGTTTTTTGCTTTTATTTGTCTTTTTTTTCTTCTATTTTTTATTTATTTTTGTTAGTAGCACACACCTCACAAGCGACGCTTGTTTTTTTTTTTTTTTTTTTTTTTTTTTTTTTTTTTTTTTTTTTTTTTTTTTTTTTTTTTTTTTTTTATATAAACTGCTATTATTATAATATATCATAGCATTATAATAAAATGCTATGATTAGACAGTTTCTTAGAAGACGTGTTTTTAAACTTTGGGTATCTAATCCATGGTCTATTCTTCAACAGGTGACAGGTGTTGCAGCAAACATGACTACTTACTTCATCGATTGTTTTGTCAATACTTTCATAGGCTTTTTATTATCATCAGTGTCCTATGTCAGTATTTTTCATTACTTTTAAATATATGGGCTGCTTCAAGAAAACGGCAGATTACCATGAACAGATAAACTGAAAGGCATTTTTTTTTATCTTTCACTGATTTCAACTTTAGTAACTTCTGAAAAACAAAAATAGAAAAAACCACTTTTGTTAAAATTTTAGTGAGTAAGAGCACATCAGATCAATATTTTTTCTTTTACAGGATGGAAGAGAAGAATACATTTAAGTTTTGGAAAAGAGAGAAGAATGGTAGAACATATCCTTACAAAGTTGCCAGTTACATTGGAGAAACATCAAGAGGCAGAGAGTGCGCAAATACATACAAGAAATGTCCACTTACCTATGCAAAAATGCACGAAATATTAAAACACAATCTCTTTAGCAAAAACTAGAAAAGCAAAAAGTACATTTTGACCCAAGACTTCAAATTTTGGGTCGGGATAATTCTTTCCATTGGTATTTATAGACACCAACAAATAAAATTTTTATCAAAGATTGGATAGATATAATATAGCGTCAAGTTTGTCAAAATCGAAGCGTAATATAGGATTATGAACTAAATAATCATCTATTGTTCATATTGATGTTGATACAGAATGTCTGATAATCCAGGGGA
The DNA here is from genome assembly GCA_027921565.1 of Artemia sinica. Lineage (NCBI taxonomy): Eukaryota > Metazoa > Arthropoda > Branchiopoda > Anostraca > Artemiidae > Artemia > Artemia sinica. The sequence goes on along the minus strand of CM051257.1, from coordinate 51,362,194 downwards.
CTATAAGATTGCCAGATCTAGGCAAATTAAAAAAATTCTATTTTCATTTATCTAAAAAACTAGGGTCAGTATAGAATTCAGGAAAAAATGCCTACCTTGTTTTGTCGTCAACTCTATGTAAATCTTTGAGAGTCCTAAACTATGTGCCTTAATATCTCAGAATAGCAGAAAATGCATGTCTTTGCTTTCATCAACGAATAATTTAATTGGTAGGGTTACCGACAATGGCAAACCTCTATAAGGAAAATCGTTCTGCCATTCCTGCTCAGAATTGCTGAAGCGAAATGAATAAACCTCAATCATAAACCGCTTAGATTAAAACAACTTAACTAAAAAACTAAGCGAAAATTCCAGTTGTAAATATTAAGATCTGCCTGAATTTATCTTATATTTAATATTACATTTATTCTATCAATTGAAATAGTTTTAAAGTAATGCGCATTGGATTCACTTCGCATAAAGTAATGCGAAGTGGAAGCAGGAAGTTTTTCAGGAACAGACTGAGCTGGTTAGCCGTGACGCGTCAAAGAGACATCTGAGAGCTTCTTGACTGTTACTGGAGCCTGCATCTGGTCGGGGATGCAGACCAGACTTTCTTGTAGGCATTGGTCATCCATTCTTCAGCTTGTTCCCTCAAGACTGTCACAAGTGAGGGAGTTCATGTATACTGGCAAAAACTAGGAGCACTAACATAATTGCCGATTTATTATACATAAGCTTCCTTATTTTTTCCTAAGAAAGTCCAAAGGCTGTTTTCGCTTTCTACCCATAGTTTAGTTGGGAATTGATAAGGATAATAAAAATAAACTTACCAGCCAACACCTAGTTTTTCACTGAGTCCCTAGACACAGATCCCGGTCCAGCCAAACAACTGCAATGAATGTTTTAGATATTTCAAAGCTGTCTCCCAGTGGTAACATTAGGATGTTACAAGAATAGGACAGACGAGACATTTTAAAAAAGGTCATCGAAAAGTAGCAGTGCTGATTAGTACTTGTAAAATAAAACGACCAGTTAGCCAGTCTCGCTTGTTCACGATAGCACATGGCTAAAATCAGACTAACTTTGAAATGGAGAAAACAATGTATTTTTCTAAATATAGGGGGTGGGCGTCCCTCTTTTTCTCGAGCGTTAGCAGACCGCTGAAACAACGTAGAGAGATGATTAAGAGCGCATTTGAAAGCTAATGCTTACAGCTAAGTGTGTCTTTTAAATGTGTTTTAATTGCGATTGATTAAAACGCAGTATGGCAACAAACTGCATTTTTGATGCATCACACATCATGTCTATATCTATCATCATCATGACATCTTGTGCAGTTCCTTCAATTTGCCGGATATTTACGTTCCTGGAGGCTAAATTGTAAGCTAATGCTTAAGTCCAGGGACTTTCTAAGAACTCAAGACGGACATTATCGCAAAATCATAGGGGGAAACTATAGACACTCGATATTTTATCGTAGATAACAGTTAAATTACTAGAAAACAGTTTACATATCTTTTATCAGATCAAAGTTAGCAAGACATAGTCGGTTACTAGTAACGACAGAACAGCAGTGCTGAGGCCAGGTGTACTCTTATTTTTCAGCATTTATTTAAAAATGTGTTTAAACCAAGTAAGGAGCCATAACAAGACCTAAAACAAGCTGAAATAACGTCCTATATGAAGTTAAACAAACAAAGGAAAATTTCAATGAATGAATAAATGAAAACTAAACCAAACAGAAATCAAAATAAATCATTAAACCAAATTCGAAAATAATAGATACTACTAGGGATGAATATACGATACCTAAAATAAACAGAAACTAAAATGAATAATAAAGTCAAATTAAAAACAAATATAAATTTACATAAATAACAGTGAAGATACCATCCTCTTAAATCCTTCAAAGGCTCTTCAGGGATCATGGCATAAGGATTTGTGTCACTTAAGTGTAAGTGAATTTTGTCATCATAATCGGACTTATTCATGGCTAACATTGAGTTGCCCGTATTGGCTTTTAGTGATTTTTATTGGAAAATCTAAACGACTTTTATTCAGTTTTTTATTTATACAGAAGTTTAATAAATAAGCATTGAATGCAGTATTCATTAAAATGTGTAGCCGATCAAAACGAACCTTTGTTCTTAAGAAACACAAGGCTAATTACTAAGAGAGCCAGAATGTTAAGACAGAATTGCTTAAATTATCAACAACACAAAATAGCACGAATGAACGAACTTCTTAGCTGAACTTTTAGTGACAAGTAGTATTGCACAGTAATAATAGCACAATTAGATATATGTCAATGCGATGAATGAAAGCCAGGATTATTTTAATTTGAACTATATGCAATTTTATTTATTATTGAGAAGCTGCATTGTTTCGTTCTTAGATACACCACCCAGAAGCAAAATCCTTCAGAAGTGTTCGATGGCATTGTAATTTTTTTATTTATTTCTCACAATTTTTTAGGAAAATAGTTTTATATTGTACTTCGCTGTTTGTTTCAACTATTTTCTGAAATAAATATTTGAAGTTGGCTCTGAAAGTTTTCTTCTATTAGAAATGAATTTTAAACGCAACAGTGTTTACCGGTGTAGTTTATTAGATTTTACCAACCTTTATAAGTTGCCTCATATGAAGTTATATTTTGTTAGTATTTTAGTCTTATTAATTAGAGTGAAATTTATTTTAGCAAGACAAACTGTAAGATTGACTCAGAACAAGGATTTAAATGTGCCTTAGTCTATTATTGAGAAGAATTGGTGTGAGTTAACGACCTTTGGGTATAATGCTTGTAGCAGTAGCAGCAACCTAGTAAAGAGCTAATCAGGCCAGATAGAGTTTTTCAAAAAAAATTAAATAAAAAAACAAGTTTTTTAAACTGAAAGTAAGGAGCGACATTAAAACTTAAAACGAACAGAAATTATTCCGTATATGAAAGGGGCTGTCCCCTCCTCAGCGCCTCGCTCTTTACGCTAAAGCTTTTTATTGTTTAAAAAATAGAGTTGTGAGAAAGAATAGCTTTAGCGTAAAGAGCGAGGCGTTGAGGAGGGGACAGCCCCTTCATATACGGAATAATTTCTGTTCGTTTTTAAGTTTTAATGTCACTCCTTACTTTCTGTTTAAAAAACTTTTTTTTATTTAATTTTGAATGTTTTTGAATAAATGCAGGTTTTGATCTTGGCTCACCGTACATGAATAATTAAAAAAAATTTGCATATTAATTTACTTTTATTTGGTTAAATGGCTTTCTCGAAACTTGTTTAATTCTATTGACGAACGTTTTTATTAGTAATAAATATACGTAACTTACGAATTAACTTACGTTACGAACTTCTATATTCATATATTTTTAATACGTATATTAGGGGGTTCGCCCCCTTGTCAATACCTTGCTCTTTAAGCTAAAGTTCGAATTTTGTTCCAATTCTTTAAAAATGACCGGTTAATCACAAAGGCCGTTAATTAGAATAAATGGCTCTTATGAAAGTACTAAAAAATCTTTGGCTTAAAGAGCGAGGTATTGAATAGGGGGTGAACCCAATCATATATGTAATATTTTCTGTTCGTTTAAAGTTTTGATGTTGCTGCTGTTGCAGTTGAAAAACTTGTTTTTTTATATTTAACTTCTGATCTTTTTTTAAATAATGCTGGGAAGTCCGGCGTGCCCTTCATAGCAATGTCCCTTCCCCCATGAAAACTTCCTTCATGAAAAGATCCTCCCACATAACCCCCGACCCACCCCCCCCCCACTACCAGGAAAAATCTCCCCTGAAAACGTCTGTATACTTCCCAATAACCAATACTATATGTTAACATTCGGTAAAGTTCATAACTTTCAGCCCTCCCCCCGGGAAGTTCGGGGAATTAAGTCATCCTAAAAGACATACTTTTTTGATCGGGTGACTTTGGGAAAAAATGAGCGTGGGAGGGGGTCTAGTTGCCCTCCATTTTTTGGTTACTTAAAAAGGGCTAGAAGAACTTTTAATTTCCATTCCAATGAGCCCTCCCACGATATTCTAGGACGACTGGGTCGATACGATCACCCCTGGGGAAAAGAAAAAAAAAAAAACAAATCACGCACCCGTGATCTTTCTTCTGGGAAAAAAATGCAAAATTCCACATTTTTGTAGATAGGAGCTTGAAACCTCTACAGTAGGGTTCTCTGATACGCTGAATATGATCGTGTAATTTTCATTAAGTTTCTATAACTTTTAGGGGGTCTTTCCCCCCTTTTTAGAAAATCAGCCAAATTTTCTCAGGCGCGTAACTTTTGATGGGTATGCCTAAAATTGATGAAACTTATATATGTGAAATCAACATTAAAAAATCTGATTCTTTTGATGTATCTATTTGTATCAAAATGCCGTTTTCTAGAGTTTCGGTTACCATTGAGCCGAGTCGATCCTTACTTACTGTTCGGTACCACTAACTGTTTGATAAAGAGTAAGGGAGAGGTTTTAACACTGCAGAATAGGCAATTGGGAGGTCAGTGAGAATTTCGATAGCCCTGAGAAGATCCAGTTATAAAGCATAAGTTTTTGGAAGATACAACATTGTAAGAGAAAACTCGGATTATGTGTATAGCCATTAACACTGAGAATCCCCTGATAATGACACAAACATCCCGTTCCATTTCCTAAAATTCAAATAAATCGGAATATGTTGGGTCGAAGGCAGATAAAGTGTCGAGCAGAAAAATATTTTGCATGAAACATCGATGCATCTCGCTCGTAAAGCAGGCTGTCACCCTAAAGTACAAAAGTTTGCAGAGTCTGATTAAGGTGATTGACTGGGATTGGGTTTACCGGTTGTTACATTTGAAAGTAAGTCATTAAGACGAGTGGAAATGGCTTGATTTCTCTTGCTCCGAGCACTGATTTTAAATTGTGGAGGTTTCAATTCCTGCAGGTCGTGTATAACCAAGAATCAGAAAAAACAAAGAAAAGGCTATGACTCCATCTATCAAACAATAATTTCTTGACGGATTTGCAATTCCTCATGTTTGCTATTCAAACCTTCTAACCTTTTGCATTTTTCAGCCTCAGTAATTCAGTTTCTCGCAGCAATGCGCTTGAATATCCCTTGATGAAGGAAAAGTGACACAATCTCGCTGTTTTGGTGAATTGCCTTCTGTGGGTCCAAAGGTTATTGAGATGTGACGGTATGATAATCTAGTCCACAATCTAGTACGGAATTAATTTGAAAGTTCAAAAACACACAAGGGACACATTTTCCGAAGGACTTAAGTCCAAAGCCGTCGCTCCTATCCTGACAGGATTTCAAAGGGTAGCTCAATATCTATCCCTATATTCACATTATAGAACTTGTCCAATTGTCACTTTTAGGGAAATAAAATTGTCTTTAATCTTTTCGGATAAATGAAGCTTTGAGAACAGAACTGTAAAGCTCATGCATTCATTTTAAAAATAAGTGAAATATTGAACCACTTGTCTGGAACTCGAGGATGAGCATAATGATTTGGCTAGCATATATGAAAGAATGACAAGTAGGCTTTATTGATGCCAACATCCATGGCAGTTAAAATTTTCTTTGCCTTGTCTCGGCTGATTTGTCAGAAAATATCAAAGACAGGTTAGTCAATTATAAGCGCAAAGGTGACCACTGTTTAAGCAGACAATTAATACCAGCTTCAAGAGACAACCAGCAAAGGCCATTAAAAGTGCAAAGCCTAGTGTCACTCATGGCAGGTTAGCAAAACAACAGTCAGACAATTGCATCGAAATGACGATTGACAAGGCGATCAGACTAATCTTCAAAATTAAAAAAAACTACAAACTATAACTTCAATAAACTTGCACGATTTAGAAAATTTTTAATAGATATAATCGGTTTGACTAGGTTTGATATCTGTTTTGCTAGATTCCCTAAATAGGCTTGTATTTTACTAGATCTAGTAAGGTTTAACTAGGAAGGCAACCGTGTTGGAAATTTACGAAAATGTACATGGTCAACTCGACAACTAAAATAAAAATTACAGGTAAAAGAAACAATTGCGTTGCGTCATTTTCCAATCTCATTGATTAAGACAGATAACACATTACTTTCACGATAATAACATGATGAAAGCATGAAACTGGCGGAGTTGATCCCCTCAGGGTTATTGTTAAACAGAATACTTGAAAGCACTCAACACGCCGCAAGTCAACTATAAACAAAACCACCCACCACAAATCCCCCCCCCCCAAAAAAAAGAATCCACAGGTCCCTCCTTCTTCTTTCTGATTCTTCCGGAACTTCTTCGGACTAAGACTCTCTTTGAAATCAAATTATCGGCCACCACACTTTCCTATTACCCTAACGACAGGACGAGGACCCCTACCTGTTAGAGGAACAAGTCACGGAAAGTGGTTTCGGCGTAGGGTACGTTCGAATTTTTGAATTATTCATCCAACAATAACGAAGAAACTGGTGCATGGGACGCGACCAAGCTTCCAGGGAGTTTGGCTCTTGCAGGCTCTCGACGTTTATTGGCGGAAACAACATCAATCCTTCAGAAGAAAAATGTGCCTCGGTGGCATGGTTGCGAACTAGTAATGAAGACTATAACAACCGTCACAGGAGTAACTGGGGTAAAAGGGTACGAGGTGCAGTTACGAGGGCGCAAATAGTAGCCATTGATCGGTTCCAACCCCAGGAAGAGGCAAAAAGAGAGCAGTTGCAGACAAAACCTGGAGGCGAGAATAGGGTAAAGGTTTACAGTGTACATACATGGGAAGAAAAAGATATCAACTAATTATGGGGGAGGGTACTTCGGCCTGTCCTAGCATTTTAGCACAGAAAAGGCTAAAGCCGCGATGACCTCTCGTAGCTCATTTTCCATCGATGACCGCTTCGTCCAAAATATGGCAATAAACGGCAAAAAAAATATAAGCAACAAAAAACCTCAGTCCTTTTCTCCATAATGAGAATAATGATAATGCTAGTCCTGTCATCCTTAATATAATATGCATACCTAGGTTGTGACTTATATGAGATAGAAACACAATATGATGTGAAAAATTACAATAAGATGGAAGGGAAGAAGTATTGTTACATGTGAAATAGCAAAAGTTTGAGGAGGAATTGGCAAGGTTCTCTTTCTGCTCCGCATTGAGCTTCTTTATTTGAACAATCTTTTGACATAGCCAAAGTCGCAGTGATAATTCTAGTCAGTCAAAGGATACAAAACCTCTTTTAAATCACTACCTTAATCCACACCAATTTCCCAAACAGTGGTAGGATTTGTGGCTATACTTTTGCTCCCATAAACGACAGCTTGTATATTTAATAAAAATATTTTTTGGTAAATATATATATATCCAAAAACTGTAAGTTTCTGGAATACCAAAGTTTCTGGAATACCAAAGTTTCTTTTCTTGCAGGTTCTTACTACTATTTTTTCTTTATACAAAAATCACTTTATACTGTCTGACAAAAGGATAAAAGGGACGGGCACTCATCGATTTAATAATTAAGACATTCATACTATGCTTGGGAAAGTCTTTTATTTGATAGAAAATTACATAAACATCTGCCCACCTTCACAACTTAGTGCGCGATCAACATGAACATTAGAAAATACATGACCACCAGGAATGTTGCCAATATGATGTCGCAACCGTTCCCATCCTATAGAGTCCACAGACATTGTATCGATATACAAGACAAGGCTTAGGGCACTAATGTTCATGCAATGACACTTGGAAAGGATAGATGCCGTGATACCTTGAAGAATATTCGGCTGCTCTAATGGTTTCAAGGACACTTTCTTCTTGTATGAAGAAGTGTTCAAGGATCTGAAATGTGGAAAAAAAAAGTTATTACTAAGGACAGAGTTTGTATAAAACAACGATCAGAGCTCATATGGTTTTCAACCTAAATCGGTATCATTTTACCATTTGGACCATTTGGACTCTTAGCCCCCTTCCAAAATCTGGATTTTTACCATTTAATTAACAAACAAAGCTTTTTTTTGTACAAAATATTGAAAATATATTCATAGGATATGTAGCCCCAACACTTTAAAAGTCTGTAAAATACAAAAAAAAAAAGATTTTTGCCATTTATACCTCCTCTTCAAAAGTAAAATCAGAAGTGATGTACTTTTATTGTTTATTCCTTGAAGTCCTATGTAAAAAATAACTGTTCACCCAAAAATACTGCCCAAAAGAGGCCAAAAAACTTTTTTACGATTGGCTTGAGGCCTATGTTGCTGAATTCTTGGGCTAAACCGACCTTGAAAATTAAAACAGGAAACGGTTTCAGATTCACCCGAAAATGGGGTCTTTAAAAAGTAGAAAACGCTATTATTTTCTTTCTCAAATGGCTTGAAATGTAAATTCGTAATATTTTTGACAACAGAACCCTAACCACAATACACTTATGTTGTTTAGAAAACTGACTTCCAAAGACTGATCAAGAAAACTGATTGAAAACATTGTTTTACGATCTGTTTGGAACTTACACTTTCAAAAAATAGGTCCAAAAAAGGGCCAAAGAATTGCTTCCTCAAATGGCTTGAAAAAGATCAATTTGGAAATTATGGGGTATGTAGACAGGGCAAAGGGAAACAGCTAACTTTGGAAGGAACGTATTGGCTGTGACGGAAAAAAATTGTGTCACTAGGAAATGCAATCCATTCGTCACACAAAAATTCGATTTTTTTTTTTAACTAATCGGCCTTAAACTTGCTGGGCATGTTGAGATGAAAGAGAATCTCAACGAAGAACAAAATTATTGACTCCAAGAAATGCTTTGACTCCATTCATTTGCATCACCCAAAATCTTTTTTAAGAGATAGACACATTGAACAGTTTTGAAATGACTTAGAAATACATTTATTTAAGTCACGAACTGTTACGACGAAACAGAACAAGAAAAAGCTCTTTTAAATCAAATGTTGGGTAATATACGTCTATAATCAAGGATATCCTTAGAATAGGAGGTCAGAATGACTTGGACCCCATTAATGACCCAATATTAGTACGATCTTCAATCCATTTGATTCAAAATATCCATTCCTATCTATTTCAAAGTGTATAGGAAAAATTATTAAGAGACTATAGCACAAATCTACGGTTGGTCTAAAATCTCGGCATAATAATAAAATTTTATCTGAAATCTTAATTGCAATCTCACATTGTAATTCTCAAGCAAAAAAAGCTGAAAATGTTGACAAATAATCCTAAAATTACAAATAATAAAACTATGTAAGCTAAAAAATAAACAGAAATTAATTTGTAAAAAGTTCCGAAAGAAGTTTTCCAAATAAAAGAAAAGAGCAATATTAATATCTAAAACGTACGGAAATAAGAAATATAAAGTCAAAATTGAAACGAACAGAAATCATCATGAATAGATAAAAGAAACATATAACAAACAGGAACTAAAATGAATAATAAACTCATATTTAAAAACAACAGTTATCACTATGGATGAATGGATGAAACCTAAATCGAACAAAAATTAAAATAAGTAACCTAGTCAAGCTTGATAGAAACATGAACTAGATTTACCACTTGGACAATGTGAAGTGTTGTAGCAATATTGGGGATGCAAAACTTCGCTTTTGCTTCTTCACCATCGATTAATGAAATAGTTGCCAGTCTCTCAAAACTTACAAAAATTTTGTATCCCGAGAAGATTTTTTTCTTTGAAAAATGAAAGAAGATGATAAGTTTATTAAAACCATCTCAAAATGTGACGGATGTCCTTAAAATAAAATTCATTTACTATTTCCTATACAATATAAAAGTGCACCATTTACACAAGCTAACGCTTTACCCTAAAGAGTAAAATATAGCACGATCTACCTCCTTATTTTTGAAATTGCCACGCATAAAAGGTAAAGCCACGTTGCTTTGCCTCTAATTATAAAACTTGTTAGCTATTCCCGATGTACGTATTTGATGGCAAACATAATTTGACTTAAAATCTATCACTACTTTGCATTATTACTCATTACTGTTCCGCAAGTACATTATGATCACAAACTTTAGTGCTTTGTACAAACTTAAATACCTTGAAATTTATCGGAAAGAAATAAAAGGTAGAAAAGTATGTAGCCCCTCGTCCCTGAAGATAGACAAGCTCTGCATTTCTTTTTACAAATCACTCTTTGTGATCGATGAATAACCCCCGAATTATAAAACTTCAAAGCCAGCTAGCACCAGAGCTGTAACCGTCGGTGGTCCTAAAATTTCTTGATTAACGTCTCCTTTTTCTCTGATTTAGTGCTTGAATGACTTGGCCTTTACAGGCCCAGGCGCCATTGTGAAGATTAGCACTGTGTATAGGTTGTATATTTAATTAGTTATGTTCAATTATTATGAATAAACCTTATTTTATCTTGGCTGTGGTATACCAAATCTCAAGTGAAAGCACTCCGGCGCGTAAGGTAGGTGGTGATCAGAAGAGACAGACGCATCTGAAAATTCCCCACTCTGTCCCCTTGGCTCAAACTTACTTGTCCATAAGAATCAAGCAGATCTGAGTACTTCCCTATAAAGGTAAAAGAGGGGAGTAGGCATCTGAATATTGCCATTCTCAGTTCCTGACGGTCCTTGACACTTGCCCAATACCAATGCTGTGGCCTTAAGAAGGTTTACGGGGCAGTAGCCCTACTTCTGTTTGTGGCAATCTCTGTTCTTTTAAGTTTGAATTTATTGTTCATTTTAATTTCTATTTGTATTAGGATTCATTTATTGATATATAGCGGATTTAATATCTTTAATTTTGATTTTATTGTTCGTTTTAATTCCTCTTCGTTTTGGAACTCATTCGCTTAAGTTTGAACTATTATAGACTATGACTTTATTTCTTTTCAGCGTTTAAACGTCTTTAAACGTCATCTATTCCCAGAAGCAATGTATAATCAGGGATACTTCTCTACATACATAATCTCTTTGACGATTGACTTTTTTTTTTTATCAATGAACCAGCTTTGTAATACCCTCTTTATGAAATATCACCACCAAGGATTTGGAACGAGCTGCGATAGTTTCCCTGAACTCTTCAGCAGTTTTGAAGCGCTGCTCCCTAACTCAATTCTTGAATTTAGAGAAAATAACAGGTGGTGAAAATTGAGTTCAGTACGACATTCCCGAACCGGAACAACAATCACAGCAACAGAAACACAATATACCTCAAATCCCCCCCCCCAAAAAAAAAAATTCAAACTAATATTTAACAACAGCATGATTGTAGTAACTGTTTTTTTGGGATTAGAAATTGATGGAACGGCAACAATACCTATTTCAGGTTCTTATCATAAAAATTTTTGTTATTCAAAACGGAAGAGGAGACTTCTGTAATTATTCTGACCCATGGATGGCCATCCTCACAAGACTCATGTAACCCTACTGCTCCTTGAATAATTTAAATGTGACATTCCCGAACATCAACAATATAATAGTCTTGACTTAGCAATGAGCAACATCCATCTTCTCCCTGAATTTCAGAATAGGATTGAGGGAGGGGGAATGCTTCCAAACTAACGAGGAGCTCAAAGAAACCGTCACCATATTGAATATGTCTCCCCATAAAAGCTAGATTTATCAGAGAGTCAAAATCTTTTCCGAGGAGAATAATACAAATATAATTGTTATTTTTACCTTACAAAAGGAGCCACAGATTCTTCAGGAGCAATTCCACACTGATGAGTTGCAGCTGGCAACGCCGCCGAAGTAATAAATGTTGGATTTGCGCTTGCAAAATTAAAGATCTGTAACAAAATGTCTAAACTAAATGTTTGTACTTTGAACAATATTCGTATGTAAATAACAAATCCACATTCGATTTTACAGTTTAGTCAAAGACACAAAGTTTGTGCTTTCTATTCATATTTATGCCGATGGCACACGCCAGGACTTGAAAGCGAAATTGTCCTATTGCTTGAAAAGACGCGATTGAAGAATTTGAACGCTCCTTATCGAACGCTCCATAGTCTAGCTAAAAAAAAAAAAAAACAGTATCAGCTTTTTTTCTTTGGCCGCTGATTATAATGACAAAAAATAAGCTGGATAGGATTAAGTCGCTCGTAAGATATTTAATCTAAATGATAATTAATAAGATACTAAATGATAATTAATAAGATCTAATAGTTAAGGGCACTCAGGAAAAGTGCTGAAAAGTCAACTAAAATAAAACTGAACTTTTCAGTTGCTAAGCAACAGAGGGTTGTAAAGAGTCCCAACATAAACGATTTTAAATAGCTGAAATTATGCTAATTGGCAGAAGATCTCCAGAATTTTTTTCATAGGACAATTTTGCTCTGAGGTCGCGAAGCCTTCAATTTGTCGGTCGACATATACGTCCTCTTTTGACGACCAACGAATCTGTCCTTTCTCCTATTTTACAACATAAATTTTCGTTTAGGAGTAAAGATTGAAAATTTAAATAGAAATGGGCAACATTGTGATTTATCATCACGATTAGAATATTTTACTTAATTTCTCAGCTAAAAAATACTTTAAACTTTCCCAAATATGCCCAAATTTAAGGGGGAGGGGAATAGATATTGAACCAAGATTAAAATGAAAAAAAAAAAAAAACATATTAAGATCTAAACTACAAAGCAAAACTTACATTATAGTTTCACTCCTATAAAATAAATGTATTGTTGAAACTCATCTGATTCTTGACTGTTACTTACTGATGTTTAATTAACAATTAAGTGCGAAATATTAGATGGCAGAAGGAATTTTTACCTTCATAATATTGCCGAAGTTGGCAATCTTCTTTGCATAAATGATGCACATAAGACAGTCAGAGGGTCCCGCTCAAAATTAGGCTCTTTTTCTTATGGAATGAAAGATCTTCAGCCGAACTGGCCAGCCATGACAAAAAAACCAAGAGAGAGAAAAATCTCAGTGAAAAAAAATAAACAACAAACGAGACTGCGGCCAATGGAGAAGACGAAAAATGTAAAACAACGCGAATATTTCGCCTGTATCAAAATTATTTGAAAAAAAAAACTACGTTTTCTAAAGAGTTAAAGAGGCTGAGTCACAAGTTCGAACCTTAAAACGTACAGGGATTAGGAGGTACAGTTGGGGGGCTGCCGCCCCCAAACCCCCTCTTTTGCAGCCTCTTTTGTTAAGACTTTTTAAGTCCTGTAGCCTGCAATCAGTTGGTCGTACCAACAAGAATGAAACTGTTTCAATGGCATTTTTTTTTAATCTTCAGAGAATTTGGCAATGACAACTCAGTCTGTTACAGTTATAACTACAAACTTGTCTCTGTGCCAGGTATAGTTATGCATTCAGTGTGATTATGTATGATGGAAAAATAGATGAACCTGAACCTACCTGAACCTAAACTGCTTGTTTATGCTGAGCCCTTCTCCTGTTCCCTGTTTTTTCTGTTCAAAATTGTTAATTTCATCACATTAAAGCTTGTTATCGGTTAGGGAAAAATCTCCTGTAAAAATTCCAGCAAACAGGCTCAGTACTGTTTCTAATCAAAGGGATGCAATAGGATGTTCTTACGGTAAAAAATTCAAGCAGAGTTCATTCGTGTTGCAAAGCATTTCTTTGCAAGGGAAAAAGCGGGGGTTGAGGGGGGCGGCAGACCCCCAAAATAAAAATGTTAACAAAAGAGGCTGCAAAAGCTGGGGGTTTGGGGGGCAGCAGCCCCCAACTGTACCTCCTAATCCCTGTACGTTTTAAGGCTCGAACTTGTGATTCAGCCTCTTTAACTCTTTAGAAAACGTATTTTTTTCAAATAATTTCTGCACGTTTTTGTACAGTTTATTACTTATTATTGCTTGACTAACTGTTATCTGATCGTGTCAGGAGTTAAAGTCAGGACCCCAAACCCCCCGCTTTTGAAGATTCCTGTGTTAAGGCTTTTAATTCCTGAATACTCAAATCAAATGCACAGTAAGATTTTCTTTTTTAACTTTTCTTCGAGCATGCGGGTATACGGCATGTTATCAAAGCAAAGGAGACTTACCTGTAAGCTGAAGGCCGACTGTGATATTCTTCTGGAGACGCCTGTTGAGCCGAAGGATTTAATAGATTGGATTTAAAAAAGAAACAGAGTTTCTTTTTTAAACTTTAAATTTAAGAGATACTACTTTAAATTCAATATATAAAAAATTTACTCTGACGGGGAATCGAACCCGGGTCTTCCGCATGACAGACAGGAATAGTGACCAATGTACTATCAGAGACTTGTTTAGTTATTTTTATTGGCTTGGCAACAGAAAAAAAAACCAACGGTTTTTTGTCAAAGTCTCTGCAATCAATTTTCGACGCAAGCAAATACAAAGTAAAATTTTTCGTTTTTCGACAAAAAAAAACTTCTGGGAAAGAGCTGGAATTTTTGGAAGCTTGCAGTCGGTCTTGTCAGTTTAAGAGAACTATTTTGATCTAATTTAATAATGAAATACTGTGCTTTTAGGAATTTCAAAAATTAAACATGGGCTTTTATGGGAAAACGAGGTTTTTCGTAAATGTAAATTCGGGGGATAATTTTTTCGGTCTGAAAATATCAAAAGGCAATAACAGGTCAAATTACACTTCGAATGAGTCCTCATTCACCTGGATCCGCAAGCTCCCAGGCCCTAGGAAAGCTTATCCTCTAAATTTCAGCCCGATCGGACAACGTTAAAGGGGGGCTGTAGTGGGAGGGTTGAAACTTCCGGCCCACTTTCCTCCTTGAAAAACGAGGTTTTTCGTAAATGTAAATTCGGGGGATAATTTTTTCGGTCTGAAAATATCAAAAAGGCCCTAACAGGTCAAATTCCGCTTCGAATGAGTCCTCATTCACCCGGATCCGTTGCCAACTGTGACCTGTAGGCGTGGGTGATAAAAAAAAAACTTGATGAACATTAAGTGGCTATATTTGGTTTTTGGAAAACAGGGAAGGAGTGATCGGATTGAGCTGAAATTTTGAGGATAAGCTCCCAGGCCCTAGGAAAGCTTATCCTCTAAATTTCCGCCGGATCGGACAACATTAAAGGGGGCTGTGGTGGGAGGGTCGAAACTTCCGGCCCACTTTCCCCCATGAAGATAAAGTCGGAGGGGGGGGGGGTGAGTGAAATTTTGCATGCTTCTTAGTTTGAACTTAGGCTACAAAATGCGATCACCGCCGTCTCTCTGCGACCGCTAGGACCGGAAGTCGCTTAACATTGTGGTGGGTCGCCTCTTTAAAGAGGCACAAGTGTGCCTCCTTGACAAGGCGTCTTCCGCACGAGAGAAAAACAAAAAGAACAAGATAAAAAAACAAAATAAAACTAAAAACAAATAAAACCACCACCAAAAAAATATACAGTTGGCGCCAATTGTATATTTTTTTGGTGATGGTTTTATTTGTTTTTAGTTTTTTTTTTATCTTGTTCTTCTTGTGTTTCTCTCGTGCTGAAGAGGCCTTGTTTTGATACAGGCGAAATATCCGCGTTGTTTTACATTTTTTGCCTTTTTCTCCACTGGCCGCAGTCTCGTTTGTTGTTTTTTTTTTCACTGAGATTTTCTCGCTGTTTTTTTTTTTTTTTTTTTTTTTTTTTTTTTTTTGGATGGAGGGGGATTTAGCGAAGAAGTATTTAATTACTGCCTTTATAAAAGTCACCATATAGTCAAAAATACATATTTAATTGAACTTCTTTGGGTTTCGGGGGTGAGAAGGATTAAAGCCTTCTCGAAAGCACATACAGGGTCTCGCATTCAAAAATGATAAACTGTGGCAAGGTGATAGAAGGCATCAATTTGAATCGATTTCATCCAACCAGATATCTAGGAGTCGTTTAGTATTCAGTGCATTTATGGGCTCACCTTCTTATCATTAAGATAAATGAGATTTCTCATTAAGTATCTAGCATACTTAATTTTAGAGGGAGTATATATTCTTGGATACATTACTCTGTTAAACATCTTAAAATGTAAATATTTTCTACTCGGATTTATTATCTTTTTTTAGAACATACTAACTTATATGATAAGCCCCAAAATTTAATTCTTGGACAAAGCTTTTCTCTAATTTCCGAAATAAGATAAATAAAATCTCATTTTCATAATAAGATATTTGGCAAAAATTGTTTTGTAAAGGTTATTCCTTGTCCACAAAAAAACTTTTACTAATAAATGTTATTATTTCGGTCTACTTTTAGTACCCAAAGGGGTGTTTTATTTTTTCGAGGGAGGGGACAGAGGGAGGGGGGGACGCATTCCTTCTTACCTTTTATAGGATGAAAATAAACTAGGAATAAATAAATAATAATTTACACTATTTAAAGCCGCTTACAATTAGTTGAGCCGTTCAGAGGCCAAACATAATGGCTGCACTTTTCAGTGCTTTAAGGTTTTTTAGCATCAAAGAACTTGGAAAAACTTTTAACTTAGTAGATTCATCGACATGTATCTCAGTAATACCGAATAACAACAACAAATTTAGTTCATCCTGAACTTTAACTTAATAGTTAATTGAACACGTAAGCAAATCAAACAATTCGTGGTAACGAACTTTAAGTGAGGAGCGACGCGGCTCAATAGTAACCGAAACTCTAAAAAACAGAATTTTGATATCAATAGACATATCAAAAGAATTGGCTTATTATGCTGATTGGCTTATTAGCTGGAGAGGTATGGGTGGGCTGGGGAGGTAAGGGTGGCAGCGGCTAAGGTGGGGTTGGGAGGGAAGGGTATGGGAGGGGTGGGGTAGTTGAGTATGAAGAATGATGGAGACTGGATTTGTTGTTATTATTTTTCTTTTGTATTTTCATTTATCCATTACTATTTTTAATTCAGTTATTTATTTATTTATCTTTTTTTCATATATATAGGTTAAAGTTTATTTGTTTTTTTGTCTTGGAATATCGGGAGAGGGCTCACTTGAAAGGA
>CM051257.1:51042865-51340365 GCA_027921565.1 Artemia sinica | reverse complement strand
AAACGTAGCAGCAGAAATTACATGAGGATGTCCACTAAACCTTGAATGGGACGATATCTGTGCCAGAAAGTACATAATGTGGGATGTGGGTGATATAAAATATTCTTTAGTATTGGAGTATACTAAAAAGTTAAAACTAATAGAGTCGTAGGCGCCAAGATAACCTTGTGACTTGGCCAAGCTTTACTTCTCGGCTGTGTTCTGTATAATACACGAGTACCATTTCAGCAGTATTGTTAATATAAAATATGCTTTAGCATTGGATTATGGTAAAAACTTGAAACTAATAGGGCCGTAGGCGCCAAGAAAAGATCACGTGAGTTAACTTAACTCTCACTTCTTGGCTGTGGTCACTATAATAGACAAGTACATAATGTGGGCAATATAAAATATTCTTTAGCATTGGAGTATTCTAAAAAGTTGAAACTAATAGAGTCGTAGGCGCCAAGATGACGTTGTAACTTGACCTAGTTTTACTTCTCGGCTGTGTTCTGTATAATATACAAGTACAATTTGAGCAGTGCTGTCAATATGTAATATGCTTTAGCGTTAGAGTATGCTAAAAAGTTGAAACATATAGAGCCGTAGGCGCCAAGAAAACATCACGTGACTTGACTTAGCTCTCACTTCTTGGCTGTGGTCACTATAATAGACAAGTACATAATGTGGGATGTGGGTGATATAAAAATATACTTTCGCATTTGAGTATGCTAAAAAGTTCAAACTAACAAAGTTGTAGATGCTAAGAAAATAATTTTAATAAAGAAATTCAGAACAATCCTTAGAAATCCTTAGAAATCAACTAGTGAGACGATTATGGATTTGAACCATCTAGGACCACAACCACCAATGACCCTAACCACCGAGGACCTCAACCTCCAAGGCCCCCTCTCTCCAACCTCCAAGGGCCCCCTCCCTCCAAGTTTTTGGGGGCCCACCCCCCATTTTTTTGAACTGTTTTTTAGTTTTGTATTAACTTTTTTTAAACATTGTAATTTTTTTTCAACTTTTTTTTACATGTGTAGAATGACATGAAACATACTTAAAACATATAAAATTCACATTTAATATTATCCGAATTCAAAATGAGTATGGTATAGATATTGTAGTCGTGACTTTTTCTATTAGAAAAATAATATTTGTAGTAGCACTTTTTTTTGGACTGATTTTTTTGGACTTAGAAAATTATTCAACTTTTTTTGACATAGTTTTTTTTTTCATCTTTTTTTCAAGTTCCACTTCTGTTCTGAATATTCAAAGAAACAAAGTTCAACTTCTCTTCTGGATATTTCCATGGAAGTGAAAAAATGCCAAAATTTGATTCTGAACTACGAAAATATTCCAAATCTTACATTTCAATGAAAAAAACTCCAAAATGAACATTGAAACATTAACATCATGTAACACCGACAAGGTAAACCACGACACAACACTGCAAAAATGTTCCAAGTCTTACATTTCTACGAAAAAATTCCAAAATGAACTTTGAAACATCTTCAGAATGTAACAATGACAAGTTAAACCACGACAAAACACTACAAAAATATTGCAACTCTTACACTTCAACGAAGAAAATCCAAAATGAACTTTGAAACATCGAGAGAATGTATCAGTGACAAGGTAAACCACGACACAACACTACAAAAATATTCCAGGTCCTACAATTCAACGAATAAATTTAAAAATGAACTTTGAAACATAAACAGAATGTACCAGTGACAAGGTAAGCCATGACACAACGCTACAAAAATATTCCAAGTCTTACATGAAAACAACAGAATTCCAAAATGAACTTGGAAACATCAACAGAATGTCACAGTGACAAGGTAAACCACGACACATCACTACAAAAATATCCCAAGTCTTAGATTTCAACCAAAATTCCAAAATGAACTTTGAAAAATCAACAGAATGTAACAGTGACAAGGTAAACCACGACACGACGCTACAAAAATATTCCAAGTCTTACATTACAACAAAAAAATTCCAAAATGAAGTTTGAAACATCCACAAAATGTAACAGTGACAAGATAAACCACGACACAATACTATAAAAATATTTCAAGTCTTACATTTCAAGAAAAAATTCCAAAATGAACTTTGAAACATCAATAGAATATACTAGCGGTAAGGTAAAACACAACATAACGCTTCAAAAATATTCCAAGTCTTATATTTCAACCAAAAAAATTACAAACTGAACTCTGAAACATCAACAGAATGTAACAGTGACAAGTTAAAACACGAAACAACACTACAAAAAATATTTTTTCGTTGAAATGCAAGACTTGGAATAGTTTTATAGCGTTGTGTTGTGATTTACCTTGTCACTGTTACATTCTGTTGATGTTTCAAAGTTCATTCTGGAATTTCTTAGTTGAAATATAAGAGTTGGAATATTTTTATAATGTTGTGTTGTGATTTACCCTGTCACTGTTACATTCTGTTGATGTTTCAAAGTTCATTTTGGAATTTTTTTCGTTGAAATGTAAGACTTGGAAAATTTTGTAGTGTTGTTTCGTGGTTTACCTTGCAACTGTTACATTCTGCGTCGTGGTTTACCTTGTCACGT
The DNA here is from genome assembly GCA_027921565.1 of Artemia sinica. NCBI lineage: Eukaryota > Metazoa > Arthropoda > Branchiopoda > Anostraca > Artemiidae > Artemia > Artemia sinica. The sequence goes on along the minus strand of CM051257.1, from coordinate 51,337,793 downwards.
TACATTCTGTTGATTTTTCAAAGTTCATTTTGGAATTTTTGGTTGAAATCTAAGACTTGGGATATTTTTGTAGTGTTGTGCCGTGGTTTAGCTTGCCACTTTTACATTCTGTTGATGTTTCCAAGCTCATTTTGGATTTTTTCCGTTGTAATGTAAGACTTGGAATATTTTTGTACTGTTGTGTCGTGGCTTACCTTGTCACTGTTACATTCTGTTGATGTTCCAAAATTCATTTTGAAATTTATTTCGTTGAATTGTAAGACTTGGAATGCTGTTGTAGTGTTGTTTCGTGGTTTACACTGTCACTGTTACATTCTGTTTATAAGTTCATTTTAGAATTTATTTGTTGACATGTAAGAATTGGAATGTTTTTTGTAGTGTTGTTTCGTGGTTTATCTTGTCACTGTGACATTCTGTTGATGTTTCAAAGTTCATTTTGGAATTTTTTCGTTGAAATGTAAGACTTGGAATATTTTTATAGTGTTGTGTTGTGATTTACTTTGTCAATGTTACATTCTGTTGACGTTTCAAACTTCATTCTGGAATTTTATAATTGAAATGTAAGAGTTGGAATATTTTTATAGTGTTGTGTTGTGATTTACCTTGTCACTGTTACATTCTGTTGATGTTTTTAAAGTTCATTTTGAAATTTTTTTCGTTGAAATGTAAGATTAGGAATATTTTTGTAGTGTTGTTTCGTGGTTTACCTTGTCACTGTCACATTATGTAGATGTTTCAAAGTTCATTTTGGAAGTTTTTCATTGAAATGTAAGAGTCAGAATATTTTTGTAGTGTTGTGTTGTGGTTTACCTTGTGATTGTTACATCCTGTTGATGTTTCAAATTTCATTTTGGAATTTTTTCATTGAAATGTAAGAGTTGTAATATTTTTGTAGTGTTGTGTCGTCGTTTACCTTATCAGTGTTACATTCTGTTGATGTTTCAAAGTTCATTTGGAATTTTTTCATTGAAATGTAAGACTTGGAATATTTTTGTAGCGTTGTTTCGCGGTTTACCTTGTCACTCTTACATTCTGTTGATATTTCAAAGTTCATTTTTGAATTTTTCGTTGAAATATAAGACATGGAATATTTTTGTAATGTTGTTTTGTGGTTTACCTTGTCACTGTTACATTATATAGATGTTTCAAAGTTCATTTTGGAAGTTTTTTATTGAAATATAAGACTTGGAATATTTTTGTAGTGTTGTGTTGTGGTTTACCTTGTCGTTGTTACATCCTGTTGGTGTTTCAAATTTCATTTTGGAATTTTTTCATTAAAGTGTAAGAGTTGGAATATTTTTGTAGTGTTGTGTCGTCGTTTACTTTATCACTGTTACATTTTGTTGATGCTTCAAAGTTCATTTTGGAATTTTTTCCTTGAAATGTAAGACTTGAAATATTTTAGCAGTAATGTGTTGTAGTTTGTCTTGTCACTGTTACATTCGGTTGATGTTTCAAAGTTCATTTTTGAATTTGTCGTTGAAATGTAAGACTTGGAATATTTTTTGTAAGGTTGTGTCATGGTTTACCTTGTCACTGTTACATTCTGCTGATGTTTCCAAGTTCATTTCAGAATTTTAACGTTGTAGTGTAAGACTTGGAATATTTTTGTAGTGTTGTTTAGTGGTTTACCTTGTCACTGTTTCATTATGTAGATGTTAAAAAGTTCATTTTGGAAGTTTTTTATTTAAATCTAAGACTTGGAATTTTTTGTAGTGTTGTGTTGTGGTTTACCTTGTCATTGTTACATCCTGTTGATGTTTCAAGTTTCATTTTAGAATTTTTTAATTGAAATGTAAGAGTTGGAATATTTTTGAAGTGTTGTGTCGTCGTTTACCTCATCACTGTTACATTCTGTTGATGTTTCAAGGTCCATTTTGGAATTTATTAGTTGAAATGTAAGAATTCGAATATTTTTGTAGCGTTGTGTCGTGGTTTACCTTGTCACTGTTACATTCTGTTGATGTTTCAGAGTTCAGTTTGGAATTTTTTTGTTGAAATTAAAGACTTGGAATATTTTTGTAGCATTATGTCGTGGTTACCTTATCACTGTTAGATTCTATTGATGCTTCAAAGTTCCTTTTGGAATTTTTCCTTGAAATATAAGACTTGGAATATTTTTGTAGTGTTGTGTTGTGGTTTATCTTGTCACTGTTACATTCTGTTGATGTTTCGAAGCTCATTTTTGAATTTTACGTTGAAATGTAAGACTTGGAATATTTTTGTAATGTTGTGTCATGGTTTACCTTGTCACTGTTACATTCTGCTGATGTATCCAAGTTCATTTTGGAATTTTAAAGTTGTAGTGCAAGACTTGAAATATTTTTGTAGCGTTGTATCATGGCTAACCTTGTCACTGGTACATTCTGTTGATGTTTCAAAGTTCATTTTTAAATTTATTCGTTGAATTGTAGGACCTGGAATATTTTTGTTGTGTTGTGTCGTGGTTTACCTTGTCACTGATACATTCTCTCGATGTTTCAAAGTTCATTTTGAATTTTCTTCGTTGAAGTGTAAGAGTTGGAATATTTTTGTAGTGCTTTGTCGTGGTTTAACTTGTCATTGTTACATTCTGAAAATGTTTCAAAGTTCATTTTTGAATTTTTTCGTAGAAATGTAAGACTTGGAATATTTTTGTAGTGTTGTGTCATGGTTTACCTTGTCACTGTTACATTATGTTAATGTTTCAATGTTCATTTTGGAATTTTTTCATTGAAATATAAGATTTGGAATATTTTCGTAGTTCAGAATCAAACCTTGGCATTTTTTCACTTCCATCAAAATATCCAGAAGAGAAGTTGAACTTTTTTTCTTTTAAAATTCAGAACAGAAGTGGAACTTGAAAAAAAGATGAAAAAAACTACGTCAAAAAAGTTGAATAATTTTCTAAGTCCAAAAATATTCAGTCCAAAGAAACAGTGCCACTACAAACATTATTTTTCTAATAGTAGAAATCACGACTAAAATATTTATATCATTCTCACTTTTTATTCGGAAAATATTAAATGTGAATTTTTTATGTTTTAAGTTTCATGTCATTCTAAGACACGTAAAAAAATTGAAAAAAATTACCGTGTTTAAAAAAAGTTTAAAAAAAACTTAAAAAAAAGATTAGAAAATGGGGGATGGGCCCACAAAAAGTTGGAGGGAGGGGGCCCTTGGAGGTTGGGGAGAGGGGGCCCTAGAGGTTGAGGTCCTTGGTGGTTGTGGTCCTTGATGGTTCAAATCCATAATAATCTCACTAGTTGATTTCTAAGGATTTCTAAGGATTGTTCTGAATTTCTTTATTATAATTCTTTTCTTAGCATCTACAACTTTATTATTTTCAACTTTTTAGCATACTCCAATGCTAAAGAATATTTTATATCACTCACATCCCACATTATGTACTTGTCTATTATAGCGACCACAACCAAGAAGTGAGAGCTAAGTCAAGTCACGTGATCTTTTCTTGGCGCCTACGGCTCTATTAACTTCAGCTTTTTAGCATGCTCCAATGCTTAAGCATATTTTATATTGACAACACTGCTCAAATGGTACTTGTGCATCATACAGAAACACAGCCGAGAAGTAAAGCTAGGTCAAGTCACAAGGTCATCTTGGCACCTCCGACTCTATTAGTTTCAAGTTTTTAGCATGCTCCAATGCTAAAGACTATTTTATATTGCCAACATCCAACATTATGTACTTGTCTATTATAGCGACCACAGCCAAGAAGTGAGAGCTAAGTCAACTCACGTGATATTTTCTTGGCGCCTTCGGCCCTATTAGTTTTAACTTTTTAACATACTCCAACGCCAAAGCATATTTTATACTGATAACACTTCTCAAATAGTACTTGTGTATTATACAGAAGGCATACGACTCTATTAGTTTCAACTTTTTAGTATAATCCAATGCTAAAGAATATTTTATATCACCCACATCCCACATTATGTACTACCTGGCATACATATCGTCCCATTCAAGGCTTAGTCGACATCCTCGTGTAATTCCGCTGCTGCGTTTGGTACCCTTGCCTTTGTGTCATTGCTGCTACCTGCTCCACCATCAAGCTCCAATAGTGTAAACATAGCACTCATTTTCTATGCTAATTTCTTGTCAAATAATAGAATATAAGAAATAAACTCTAATACCGTATGCAATCATTAAACCCAACTATGAATCTTTTACACGCTCAGCTTGGTTGTTAACCAGATTGGCTGTTAACCTCGGAAACCTGTCTGGCAGGTAAATCTGTCTTTGTAACTTTGATCCAAAAATGGGTGTTGACTCAGAAACCTGTCTGGTTGCTTTATAGAATCTCATCCCTGAATATCTACTTCCAAAATATAGCGTGTTTGGTGGCATTATGCAATCACTTGTGATAGTAATTGATACGTTACTACTAAAGTGTATATATTTTAATTAGTTAACACAAATAAAATTGGTGTCAGGTTTTCTTAAGATGTAAATACGCGATGGGCTTTTAGCGCACAGATTCAAGCAGAATTAAAAAAGGCAACGTGTTTCTGCTGCCTATTTGAAACTAAGTCAAGGTTTTAAGGTGTCAATTTTCAATGATCCCAGGACCTACATGATTGTCAACGTAAAAATATTCGAAGTATTTGTACGATTAGCACTGCAAACATTTTTACGATTACTTCTAACTTAGCTTAGATATTTTATCATGAGTTCTGACCTTAGTCGGATCTGGCATGGGCTATAAATTAAACTGTTTCCCATCCTTTCAGACATTGTCATCTATAGCCTAAGAGGCAATGGTACGGAATCTGAAGATGTCGGCACTGATTCTAACAGTTCTGACGAAGGTGGCTCTAATCAAGTTCCGATACTTTCAAACGCTTTGGCTGGAACATCTTCGCTTCCCAGCAATTCTGGGTCTTCTGTTCCGACTCCCCTTGTTTGTTCAAGTTCCCTCTCTTTTCCTCATGTTACCAAAGTGGTGCAGCCACCAAAACTTACGTGTATACAAAAAGTCATCATAGAACAATAGGAAGCCTGTGACGAATCTTAGGCTCGTGCATTTTATGCGTGCAATATACCATTTGCTGTGGTCAAAAATGAATATTTTGCAGAGGTGATACGAGCTACAAATACAGCTACGAAGGAAATTTCGCATCACAAAGTGCGAATCAAGTACCTGGATGAATGCTTTGCTGAAAGCACTTATGACATTAAACTGAAAATTCAGAACTGCAAAACAGCCAAAACCCTTTGTGCCAATGGATGGACAAATCTTAGACGGGAACCCATTGTTAATTATGTCCCTGTCACTGACAAAGTTCTCTTCCTTGAATCAGTAGAAACTGGCAGCAAGCGGCACACTGCGCAGTTTGTAGCTGATGAATTGGAACGAGTTACAAAAGTTTGGTGTCCTGCTATGACTGGAGACTGGAATGCAAGGATAGAGATTGACGCCATTTGCCTTGATAATTCCTAGTGTAAATAAAACTTGTTACCTCGTTATTGGAGCAAAAATATCCTCACCTTCAAACCATTGGGTGCACCCCTCACATTTTGAATCTACTTGTCCATGACACAATGAAAAGCTTAGACCAGTGTGTCAATAATATCTTTAAAGTCACTCACATTTGTCAGGTCTCATCAAACGGTTCAAGTTGCCCTTAACGAAAAGCAGATTGCACTTCTTGGCAAAACTATCAGCCCAGAACTACCTATCAAAACTCGTTGGGGATCTATCTACCGATCTATGTGCTTCTTGAAAGAGTCATGGGAACCTTTACGGTTTACGTCAATCGATAGAAGGTGTGATAAAAATGAGGCTATTAAGGTTATCAGAAAAGTGTTTTTTGATGATGTGAAACCGGATCAATTAGACTGTACCGTTTCTGCCAGTCTCAAAGAACGAGGAAAGAAAAATCCACAAATACCTAGAAAATAGGAGGATATTTGCATACGTTCCCGCCTTGGGTGCAGCTACTCTACTTGATCCGCTTTTTGGTGTAAACTCAATGACACAGGATAAGTTTACGGATGCAGTAAGTCGAATCAATGAGCTTGCTAAATTTTCCTACCAATTTCGGAAGGATGGTGGTGATTCATTTAACGAGAGATCTGAAGCTGATTTTGTCGGGGTCTTGAACACACAACTTTGCAGCCACATCTTCAAAAGTGGCCCATTTTCCAAATCATTGCACTTTGAGACTGCAAAAGCTGTCGAGTCGGCAGCTTGTTGGTGGGCTGTTTTTTTTTGGGAATTTGATGCTTACGAGAGTGGCTGTAAAAATCTCAACAATCTGTGTTACCGTAGCCTCCTGCGACAGGCTCTGGTCAGGTTATTGACTAATACAGACCCACAGTGGAAACCACATCAAGCATGAAACAGCGAACAAAATTCTAATGGTCCATCAGTTACTTAATAGCCAAAAAATGAGCATGACAATGCAGCTTCAAAAATGCCTGGAAATCGACGTGAAAGACTGGAAGGGATGTTCACGCTGCCATCATGTATTTCTATTAATAGTTCACTGCCACGTGATAGTAAAGATGGTATGGTGGAAGATGATTTGCCAGACGTAGCGTTTGAAGATGCATCAGATGATCAGGAGGAGGAGGAGCAGCAGCTCTAGCTTATCTCTTGTTATCTCTTATAAAGAATTATCTGAAACCTAAAGTGCAATTTTTTTTTATTTTTTTCCCCCGTGTAAACGAAGTACGAACTAAACAAATAAAATAATGCAAAAATAATATTTTTCTTACCAATCTGTCAGAGAAGAGGGAATATTTTCCTTTAAATTCATAAGTATTTGAAACTTACCGCTTATGCGGTAACTTATGGCAACTTATCAAAGTTATCGGTAACTTATTCGGTAAGAGTAAGTTTCGAAACTTACCAGTAAATCTTGCTCACTACTGAGGACTAAACAGGTTTGATGACTCAGGCACTTCTCAATTATTAATCTAAGACCAAAACTTTGGTCAACACATCCTATATCCTTCCTAAGATCACAGTGTCCTTCTCTTAAAACTTCATGTACAGCATTTATAAGTCTAAAAAGTATCATCATACTAAATAAGTTGCTTCCTACAGAAATCGTTACTAGGTACCTCCCCTTTTTCAAAAATCATTTTCATAGTCTTCAATAATTGATCTCGAACTTCACAACCACCATATTTAAAAAGCTCATTTACCACACTACCACCACTGGGGGAATTATTATTTTTTAATTCTTTTAGTACTGTCAGAAATTCTTCATCACTAAATAAAGCTTCCTTCGCTTCCAAAGCGTCACAAAACTTATTCATTCTTCTCCGAATCTTTTCCTGCAGCTTTATCCCATTTTAGCACATTCTCAAAAATGACAGAGCATTCTAATATTCTAAAAAGAATGGGATATCATTATATATTAGACAATCAATCAATATAACAGTCAAATTACAGTCAGTGACAAATAAATAAATTGCTCAAAGTAAAAATCGTTTTCAGTAAAGCACAAAACACGCTTCGGCCTTTAGAAGGCTCAGGGTCGTTAGCCCTACTCCTATGTGTGGTAGCTTTTGTTCATTTTAAATTTGCTTAATTATTCATTGTAATTTCTATTCTTCTTGGGTTTGATTTATTCATTGATAGTGCTTTTTGTTCGTTTTAAGTTTGTATTATTACTTTTTGAATTTATTTCTACGTGTCTTTGGTATGCGTATGAGAATTTCATTATGAACAAATCTTCTATCTTGCTACTATGAATCAAGCTTCTTACCTTTGCTCATAAGACTATCAAACACAAAGATTTTCGAATACCCCACAGATATTGTCCCTTCATATTGCTTCACAAGTAACTCACTGAAAAATAATAAGAGAAGGATTAAAATCGATTTCATTATATTGACAATGCAGCTTAATTTTCCAGCCCCCACCTCACAAAAGGAAATATGAAGTGTCTTCCATATGAGCAAAGACTTGAAATTATTTCCTTTCCAGCTTTTAAGTTTAGAACAGGTCGGAGACATACCTTCAGAATGGTATGAAGTATTGAGAATGTCTGGAGTAGATCCTTACTAAAAATGTCAATCATTACTATAACAAGACACCATAGACACAAAAACATTATCCTAGAAGACCTAGCCAAAATAATGGAGCAAACAACTTCAATCAAAGTCTGATAATGCATGGACAAATTTACCGAATAGAGTTTCAACAATGGCAAATTTAAAACCACTTTTGTAGACCTTCGAGGCTATTCAAAAATCAACAATAGCCCTTATGATTGTCCAAACAAGTAGTCAAAATATTCTACAAGCTGCATTTCAGTATTTTATTCCTATTAATGTACGTTATAATGAAAAGACTTTAAGGTTGCCAGTATTTTGAATTAATAAATAAAGCTTTTAATTTAGTAACAACATCGGGGTTCTTCTAGGGGGATTGGCTAGTTCTTCCCAAAGGAAAGCCGTCCATACAATGTATGTATGGTTCTGTCAGGGAGGGGCTAGGGGGAGCAAATCCACCCTAAGCATAGAGGCCTAAAGACCCTAAAAACTTAATCAAAAGAGGGAAATGAGAAATGAAGATGTTTAAATTTGATAGCTTAGATTTGAATAAATGGACGTTCTAGTGTCATGTTTAAAACTATAAAGTTTACTCCCGAGGTTCTGTTTAAATGATTCAACTTATAAATCAAATGCTAAGCTAGATTGGTCAACGGGTAAAGGCTTCGGCTAGTAACCAAATGCTTGCTGTTTTTATTAGACATTTCGAAGCAATGAAATTCTCTTTTCATATTCTTCTAAATTAGCATAGGATATTTTTTTTAATAAAGGACATCAAGCAGTCCAACTTGAAAGTTCACTTTAAATCTTATAATAATAATGATAATACAAAAAAAAAAAAAAAAAAAAAAAAAAAAAAAAAAAAAAAAAAAAAAAAAAAAAAAAAAAAAAAAAAAAAAAAAAAAAATATTGAAAATGCGGGGAAAGAACAAAAAATAGATAAAAATTATAAGTACCTCAAGAATCTTGACAAAAACTGGCGCTAGCTCAGACATTTGAGGAATAAGGATTTGAAAAAAATACACAAAAGTTAGACACAAAAGCAATCAAAGCTCCCTTGCAACACATAATTCAATACCTTAAACTGAAGATTGTAGTGAAAAACCAGTTAACGACAGAAAGATCTAAACTGAATTGAACTTTTGTATACGTTATTCATACAACCAAAAGTAGGAGACCATTTTTTCTACCCAGGACCTGATCTAGGGGGAGGGAGGCTGGAGGGGGCAAGCACACAGGGCAGACCGTCTGAGTGGCGGTAAAAAAAGCTAAAGAAAAAATTACGGTACGAAGAAAAAGCTTCCCAAAGGAAGAACTAATTCAACGTCTGAAATTATCTAGATTACAATACCCGTGTGTTTTGTCAAGCATAGTTACACGTTTTTAGCAGCCTCTAGCCTTTCCTTCCTGTTTTTCTGTAAGGGTTCATTTGTGCATTGAGATAACAGAGCGATGTAATGGGTATGGGTGAGGCTTCGAGGTTTGTCTGTTGTCCAGCTAGGTAGACATACTAAGTAAGTCCCCTGTTAGTAATTTTAAGGGTTTCTAGGGGCACCATTTCGCAAAATGAAGAGAAGCAACGACTTTGTTGTTTTTAAACAAAAAAACAATAGAGGTATTTTCCGAAGCTTATGGAATATATTCCAGTATATATTTCTAATAGCACAGTGACACTTTTATTTCGTTTAATCAGTAGCAATAAAATTAATACTTACGTCATTACTCCACGTTGAAACAGTTTTGAAATGAAAGTGGTAAGCTTTAAGCTACAGAAACTAACATTAAGTTTTTCTAACAGCTAAAAACTCACCGGAATTGGTATTGTTCATTTTTGAAGACATAATTTATCTTGGATCAAATAAAAAAGAAAGAAAGTTTTTTTTCAACTGAAAGTAAAGAGCAAAATTAAAACTTAAAACAAGCAGAAATTATTCCGTATATGAGGGGGGGCGCCCCCTCCTCAATCCCTCAGTCTTTATGCTAAAGTCGTTTAGTGTTTTTAGAAAAGCTTCTTATCATAGATAGCGCAATAGCGCTGCCTAAGTAAAGAACGATGTTGGCAGAATGTATTATTTATTTTTCCGTACCAGGGCACTTCGTATTGAAGGAGTTGTCGTAGAAACTTCGAAAAGGGCTCATTCGAATGGAAATTGGAATTGCTAGTGCCCTTTTTAATAGTCGAAAGTGATTGGAAGGCAACTATCAACCCTTCTTCACCCACCATTTCCCCAAACACATTCAATCAAAATTTTGAGATATCCATTTTGTTCAGCGTAGTTGATTTCCAGATGGAAATTATGTTTTTGAGGAGGACACTCCCCAACAGACCTCCGGGCAAGGGTTGTAAGTTATGCCCTGGGGGCATATAAAGTTTTTTATAGAAAGCGTTGTTTTGAAAACTCCAAAAAAGGCTAATTTGATTGGAAGTTCCAAGGTCTAGTGCCCTTTTTAATAGTCGAAAGTGATTGGAGGGCAACTAACCCCCCCTCTCACGCCCACCTTTTCTCCAAAAACATGCAGTAATTTTTTTTAGATAGCCATTTTGTTCAACGTAGTTGAAAGTTCTGGAAACAAGGTCTTTGAGGATGACACCCCCCCCCCCCCCCACAACAGCCCTCAGGGCAACGGTTGTAAGTTATGCCCTTTGGGCATATAAGGTTTTTATAAAGGGCCACTTGATTGGTAATTCAAAGGGCTAGTGTCCTTTTTAACAGTTGAAAGTAATTGGAGGGCAACTAACCTCCCTCTCACGCCCATCATTCCCCAAACACGTGCAACCAAAATTTTGAAATATCCATTTTGTTCAACGTAGTTGAAAGTTTTGGAAATTAGGTCTTTGAGGATAGCCCCCTTAGAGCCCTCAGGGCAAGGGTTGTAAGTTATGCCCTGGGGGCATATAAGGTTTTATACAAAGCGTTGTCGTAGAAACTTCAACAAAAGCTCATTTGATTGGAAATTGAAAGGGCTAGTGCCCTTTTTAATAGTCGAAAGTGATTGGATAGCAACTAACCCCCCTCTCACGCCCGCTATTTCCCCCAACACATCCAATCAAAATTTTGAGATAGGTATTTTGTTCAACGTATTTGAAAATTCTGGAAAATATCTTTGAGGATGACAAACCACCCAACTCCCTCAGGGCAAGGGTTGTAAGTTATGCCCTGGGGGCATATAAGGTTTTTATAGAAAGTGTTTTCGTAGACACTTTAAAAAGGGCTCTTTCGGTTTAAAGGGCTAGTGGCCTTTTTAATAGTTGAAAGTGATTGCAGGGCAACTAACCCCCCTCTCACACCCACCATTTCCCCAAATACATCCAATCAAAATTTTGAGATAGCGATTTTATTCAACGTAGATGAAAGTTCTGGAAATTAGGTTTTTGAGGATGACAACCCCCACTCTCCACCACAGCCTTCAAGGCAATGGTTGTAAGGTATGCCCTAGGGATATATAAGGTTTTTTTTATAGAAAATGTTGTCGTAGAAACTTCAAAAAAGGCTCATTCAATTGGAAATTGAAAGGGCTAGTGCCCTATTTAATAATCGAAAGTGATTGGAGGGCAATAAAGGCCTTTCTTACGCCCACCATTTCCCCAAACACATCCAATCAAAATTTTGAGATAGACATTTTGTTCAACGTAGTTGAAAGTTCTGGAAATTAGGTCTTTTCCAGCATTGTCGTAGAAGCTTCAAGAAGGACTCGTTCAATTGGGAATTGAGAGGGCTAGTGATCTTATTAATAGTCGAAAGCGATCAGAGGGTCAATGTCCCCCCTCCCCCATACCCATCATTTCCCCAAACACTTCGGATCAACATTTTTATATAGCAATTTTGTTGAACGTAGTTGATGGGTCCAGAAATTATGTTTTTTGAGTAGTACAACCCCCACAGCCCTCAGGGCTAAGGTAGTAAGTTCTGCCTGGGGGCATATAATGTCGTATAGAAAGTGTTGTCGTAAAAACTTCAAAAAAGGTTCATTCGATTGGAAGTTGAGAGGGCTATTGCCCTTTTTAATAGTCGAAAGTAATCAGAGGGACAATCGCCCCCCCACGCCCATCATTTCCCAAAATGTTTCCGATCAACATTTTGATATGGTCATTTTGTTCAACGTAGTTGAAAGGTCTGGAAATTATGTCTTTGAGGATGAAAACCCTCCGCCCCATAGCCCTCAGTACAAAGGGTCGTAAGCTATGCCCTTGGGGCGGATAAAGTTTTTATAGAAATTTTTTGTCGTAGAAGCTTCAAAAAGGGCTCATTCGACTGGAAATTGAGAGGAGTAGTGCTTTTTTATTATTAGTCAAAAGTGATTAGAGGGCAAATGTCACCCTCCAAGCCAATCAGTTTCCCCAAACATTTCTAATCAAAATTTTGATACAGCCATTTTGTTAAGCCTATCAGAACGGTCTGAAATTATTTCTTTGAGGATAATAAATCCCCCCAGCCCTCAGGGCAAGGGTTGTAAGTTATGCCCTGGCGACATATAGGGTTTTTATAGAAAGTGTGGTCATTTAAACTTCAAAAAGGGCTCATTGGATTGGTAATCAGACGCTCTAGTGCTCTTCCAAGACTCAAAGTGATCAGAGGGCAGCTGCCCTCTCCCCCCTACACACACTTCATATTGTCCCGAAATGCGTCTAATAGAAATTTTGAGATAGACATTCTATTCAAACTAGTCTAAATATCATATAACAAGGCTTTTGGGGTTGAAACAAATTCCAAAGATTAGGGGGCAATGGTTGTAAGTTATGCCCAGGGGGTATTAAAGGTTTGTATGGATGGGATGGTTGTTTAACTTCAGAAGAGGCTCAGTCTTTCTCCCTAAAAAAGACTATGTCAATATAAAACGAACAGAAATTAATCAAAAAAACTTTTTTTGCACAAAATAAGTTTTTCAAAAAAAGTAAAGAGCTCCATTAAACCAAAAATGAACAAAAATAGAATCAAACAATCTACCAAGCATACAACTACCATAAATCAGTATCAATAAATAAATGAAACCCAAACAAACAGAAATTAAAATAAGTCAAACTCAAAACGAGCAAATATTAATCTGAGTAGGGTTCTAAACCCTATGCTTTCTAAAAGCCAGAATATAAACTTTACTTTACTGAAAAAAATCTTTTAAATGTTTTTCACTTTTACAGCTTAAAGAAATCAAAAATTAATTAAGATTTTAAGGAATAAATATCAGCATATGTATATTAAACTAATAATGCACATTTTTTCAGTAAATTCATTTGAATTTTTTTCAGTAAAGTACAAATTATATTCTGGCTTTTCGAATGAGCCCTTTTTCAAGTCTCTACGACAGAGATTTCAATAAAAACCTTATATGCCCCCAGGGCCTAACTTATAACTCTTGCCCTGGAGACTGTGGGGGGAGTGTCCTGCTCAAAGGCATAATTTATTGAACTTTATACTACGTGGAACAAAATAGCTATCTCAAAATTTTGATTGGATTTGTTTGGGGAAATGGTGAGCGTGGAACTAGCCATTTCAATTTCCAATCGAATGAGCGCTTTTTGAAGTTTCTACGACAACGCGTTCTATAAAAAACCATATATGCCCCTATGGCATAACTTCCAACCCTTGCCCTGAGGGCTGTGGGGAGGTTGGCATCCTCAAAGACCTAACTTCCAGAACTTTCAACTACGTTGAACAAAATGGCTACTATAAATTTTGATTGGATGTGTTTGGGGAAAAGGTGGGCGTGAGAGGGGTGTTAGTTGCCCTCCAATTACTTTCGACTGATAAAAAGGGCACTAGCCCTTTGAATTTCCAATCGAATGAGCCTTTTTTGAAGTTTCTACGACAAAGCTTTCTATAAAAACCTTATATGCCCCCAGGGCATAACTTACAACCCTTGCCCTGAGGGCTGTGGGGGAGTGTCCTCCTCAAAAACATAATTTCTACCTGGAAATCAACTACGCTGAACAAAACGGCTATCTGAAAATTTTGATTGGATGTGTTTATGGAAATGGTGGGCGTGGAATGGGTGTTAGATGCCTTCCAATCACTTTCGATTATTAAAAAGGGCACAAGCCATTCCATTTCCAATTGAATGAGCCCTTTTTGAATTTTCTACGACAACTTCTTCGATACGAAGTGCCCTGGTCTAAAGAAAAAAATAATAAATAATACATTGTGCCAACATCGTTCTTATATGCCCCTGGGGCATAACTTAAAAACCTTGCCCTGAGGGTTGTGGGGGAGCGTCCTCCTCAAAAACATATTTTCTATCTGGATATTAACTACTCTAAACAAAATGGCTATCTCAAAATGTTGATTGGTTATGTTTATGGAATTGGTGGGCGTGGAAGGGGTGTTAGTTGCCTTCCAATCACTTTCGACTATTAAAAAGGGCACAAGCCACTCCAGTTTTTAATTGAATGAGCCTTTTTCAGATTCCTTCGCAGAGTGTAGAAGGAAGCAGATTCCTTCGCAGACTGTAGGGAACACCATGAAGCGCGTATTGTTTGTCAAGATGGGTCTAACTAATATTAAGGATTCAGACATAGTTAGTGTTCAGCGATTTAGAGTTGGAACAAATAATGCTCAAAGACCAGATGAAGTTGCCCCTGTTCTCGTCCAGTTTCGATCAAAAGAAATAGCTCGCCCATGTGTTTAAAGCAAATAAGCAGCTTAGTGGCTCAGGCTTATTTGTAGCTGAGAACCTTACGAAACGTAAGCGCTATCTTCTGAGCGAGTTTGGAAATCGCAGTGTGTGGTCTGATCAAGGCCGTATTTTTGTGCGCGAAACTGAGACGGCTGCAATCAGGCGTATCTGGTCAATTGGTGACTTTTTATAGTTTTATATATGTATATATATATATATATATATATATATATATATATATATATATATATATATATATATATATATATATATATATATATATATATATATATATATATATATATATATATATATATATATATATATATATATATATATATATATATATATATATATATATATATATATATATATATATATATATATATATATATATATATATATATATATATATATATATATATATATATATATATATATTTCTGTTATTTTTCTTTATTTTTTTCTCTTTCTCTTTTTTCAAGCGCTATTTCTTGTTTTTTTTTTTATATGAAAAATGATAATATCTCATCAAGACCGATTTAGTCTTCAGGACTATTTATTAAGAGGTATTGCCGGCGATGATGATATACCGATTGTTGAGCTAAAGCCTATAAGGGAGAGTGATTATATATTCGGTTGCCGTACATTCATGATATAAATGAAAAGAGTCTGCGACTATGTTCTTGGAATGTTCACGTGACTACAAGCTACCTGGATATTTTAGAATTAATTGAACCCGGGCACTTTGTATCGAAGGAGTTGTCGTAGAAACTTCGAAAAGGGCTCATTCAATTGGAAATTGGAGTGGCTAGTGCCCTTTTTAATAGTCGAAAGTGATAAGAGGGCAACTAGCCCCCCAAGCCCATCATTCCACAAAACACATCCAATCAAAATTTTGAGAGAGCCATTTTGTTCAGCGTAGTTGATTTCCAGATAAAAAATGTTTTTGAGGAGGACACTCCCCTAAAACGCTCGGGGCAAGGGTTTTAGGTTATGCCCTGAGGGTATTTAAGTTTTTTTTATAGAAGGCGTTGTCGTAGAAACTTCAAAAAAGGCTCATTCGATTGGAAATTCAAAGGGCTAGTGCCCTTTTTAATAGTCGAAAGTGATTCGAGGGCAACTAGCCCCCCCCCCACGCCCATCATTCCCCCAAACACATCCAATCAAAATTTTGAGATAGCCATTTTGTTCAGCATAGTTGATTTCCTGATAGAAAATATGTTTTTGAGGAGGACAGTCCCCCACAACCCTCGGGGCAAGGGTTGTAAGTTATGCCCTCGGTGCATATAAGGTTTTTATAGAAGGCGTTGTCGTAGAAACTTCAAAAAGGCTCATTCGATTGGAAATTCAAAGGGCTATTCAATCAAAGTTTAAAGATAGTCATTTTGTTCAACGGAGTTGAAAGTTCTGGAAATTATGTATTTAAGGATGACAAACCCCCAGAGTCCCCAGGGCAAAGGTTGTAAGTTATGCCCTGGGGGCATATTAGGTTTTCAATGATAGAGTTGTCGTAAAAACTTCAAAAGGCGGTCATTCAATTGGAAATTGAGAGGGCTAGTGCCCTTTTAAATAGTTGAAAGTGATTGGACGGTAACTAATCCCCCTCTCACGCCAATCATTCCCCCAAACACATCCAATCAACATTTTCAGATAGCCATTTTGTTCAACGTAGTAGAAAGTTCTGGAAATTAGGTCTGTGAGGATAACAATCCCCTCATAGCCCTCAGGACAAGGGTTGTAAGTTATGCCCTGGGGGCATATAAAGATTCTATAGAACGCGTTGTCGTAGAAACTTCAAAAAGGGATCATTCGATTAGAAATTGAAATGGCTTGTGCCCTTTTTAATAGTCGAAAGTAATTGGAAGGCAACTAACACCCCTTCCACGCCCACCATTTCCCCAAACACATCCAATCAAAATTTTGAGATAGCCATATTGTCCCACGCAGTTTAAGTTCAGGAAATTATACCTTTGAGCAGGACACTCCCCCCATAGTCTTCAGGGCAAGGGTTATAAGTTATGCCCTGGGGGCATTTAAGTTTTTATTGAAATCTTTGTAGTAGAAACTTGAAAAAGGGCTCATTCTATTGGAAATTCAAAAGGTCTAGTGCCCTTTTTAATAGTCAAAAGTAATTTGAGGGCAACTAACCCCCCTCTCTCGCCCACCTTGTCCCCAAACACATCCAATCAAAATTTTTAGATAGCCATTGTGTTCAGTGTTGTGGATTTCCCGATAGAAATTATGTTTTTAAGGAGGACACTCCCCCACAGCCCTCAGGGCAAGGGTTCTAAGTTATGCCCTGGTGGCATAAAAGGTTTTTATAGAACGCGTCGTCGTAGAAACTTCAAAAAGGGCCCATTCGATTGGAAATGAAAATGGCTAGTGCCCTTTTAACAGTCAAAAGTGATTGGAAGGCAACTAAAACCCCTTCCATGCCCACCATTTCCCCAAAATATATCCAATCAAAATTTTTAGATAGCTATTTTGTTCCACGCAGTTTAAAGTTCAGGAAATTATACCTTTGAGCAGGATACTCCCTCCACAGTCTTCAGGGCAAGGGTTATAAGTTATGCCCTGGGGGCATATAAGGTTTTTTTTATTGAAATCTTTGTCAGAAACTTGAAAAAGGGCTCATTCGGTTGGAAATTCAAAATACTAGTGCCCTTTTTAATAGTCGAAAGTGATTTGAGGGTAACTAGCCCCCCTCTCACGCCCACCTTTTCCCCAAACACATCCAACCAAAATTTTTGGATAGCGATTTTATTCAACGCAGCTGAAAGTTTTGGAAATTAGGTCTTTAAGGATGAAAACCCATCCCCCCAGGATGAAAACCCATCCGCCTACCATTTCCCGAAATACATCCAATCAAAATTTTGAGATATCCATTTTTTTCAGCGTAGTTGATTTCTAGATAGAAATTATGTTTTGAGGAGGACACTCCCTCACATCCTTCAGGGCAAGGGTCTTAATTTATGCCCTCGAGCATGTAAGGTTTTTATAGAAAGCGATGTTGTAAAAACATCAAAAAGTGCTGATTCAATTGAAAATTGAAAGGGCTAGTGCCCTTTTAAAGGTCGAGAGTGATTGAAGGGCAACTACCTCTTACGCCCACCATTTCCCCAAAACACATCCAATCAAAATTTTGAGATATCCATTTTGTTCAACGTAGTCGAAAGTTCTGGAAATTAGGTCTTCACGGATGATAACCCCATCAGAGCCCTCAGTGCAAGGGTTGTAAGTTATGCCCTCGGGCATAAAAGGTTTATATAGAAAGTTGTTGTAGAAATTTTAAAAGGGGCTCATTTGATTGGAAATTAAAATTGCCCTTTTTAATAGTCGAAAGTGAGTGGAGAGTAAGTGACCACTCTCTCACTCCCACCTTTCCCCAAACACATTTAATCAAAGTTCAGAGATAGCCATTTTGCTCAACATAGTTGAAAGTTGTGGAAATTATGTATTTAAGGATGATGACAAACAACCCAGAGTCCCCAGGGCAAAGGTTGTAAGTTATGTCCTGGGGACATATAAGGTTTTTAATGATAGAGTTGTCGCAAAAACTTCAAAAGGGGCTCATTCAATTGTAAATTGAAAGGGCTAGTGTCCATTTTAATAGTTGAAAGGGATTGGATGGTAACTAACCCCCCTCTCACGCCCGTCATTCTCCCAAACACATCCAATCAAAATTTTCAGATAGCCATTTTGTTCAGCGTAGTAAAAAGTTCTGGAAATTAGGTCTGTGAGGATGACAGCCCCCCCAGCCCTCAGGGCGAGGGTTGTAAGTTATACCCTGGGGGCATATAAGGTTTTTATTAAAACCGTTGTCGTAGAAAAACAAAAAAGGGCTCATTTGATTGGAAACTGAAAGGGCTAGTGCCTTTTTTTATAGTTGAAAGTGATTGGAGAAAAACTAACGCCCCTCTCACGCCCACCACTTTCCCAGACACATCCAATCAAAAATTTGAGATAGGCATTTGGTTTAACGTAGTTGAAAGTTCTGGAAATTAGGTCTTAGAGGATGACAACCACCCTCACAGCCTTTAGGGTAAGAGTTGTAATTTATGCCCTGGGGGCATATAAGGTGTTTATAGGAAGTGTTGTCGTAGAAACTCGAAAAGGGCTCATTCGATTGGAAGTCGAAAGGCCTAGTGCCCTTTTTAATAGTCGAAAATGATTGGAAGGCTTGACATTTTTATAGTAAAGATCGATGTGGGTATAATGTACAATTTTTTTGTTGTTGTTGTTGTTTAGACCAGGGCACTTTGTATCGAAGGAGTTGTCGTAGGAACTTTGAAAAGGGCTCATTCGATTGAAAATAGAAAGGACTGATGCCCTTTTTGATAGTCGAAAGTGATTGGAGGGAAACTAATCCCCCTCCCACGCCCACCTTCCCATTTGACTTTATGTTTAAAAACTAGATGTTGCCATAAGATTAAATCAAAATGCACTGTGTTAATGCTAATTCCCAATAAGGCAACTCAGCTGTATCCCAAGAACGACTGAGGGTATTATATTCAAACTGTCAGGGCTGTTTCTTCTCTTAAAATTTAACCAAATCAAAATAGCGTAAGTGTATCCAAGCTATCAAAGAAAGTAAACAGATTTTTTTGCGAATGGTATCAAGTTTTCCATTTCAGGTCAACTAGAGGAGCTATGAAACTAAATTAAACACTACTATTTGTGTCGAGATTTTTAAGAGGGTGTGTGTTGTTAAAAATTGCTGAAAATTTTTCTCGAGCATACAAATAGCAGGCCAAACTATGAATTCTTTAAAAAAAAGAAAAGATTTAAAGTATTATTTTCTTTTTCTCTGAAAAGACTCTGTCAATATAAAACGAACAGAAATGAATTAAAAATTTTTTTCCACACAAATAAACTTTTCAAAGAAAAGTAAAGAACTCCATTAATCAAAAAATGAGCAAAAATAAGATCAAATAAACTGCCAAACGTGAAACTACCACAAATCAGCATCAATAATAAATGAAACCCAAAACGAACAGAAATTAAAATAAATAACCGAGTCAAGCCCAAAACGATCAGAAATTAACATAAGTTGGGTGCAAACTCCTATGCCTTCCCAAGGCCAGAACATAATTTGCATTTTACTGAAAAATATATAAATGTTTTTACTTTTATAACTTTAATAAATCAAATAATATTAACATTTTGATTACTAAATATCAGTATATGTATACTAAACTGATAATGCACATTTATTTGTATTTTTTCAGTACAGTGCAAATTTTGCTCTGGCCTTAAGAAGGCATAGGGGTTTTGCGCCCAACTTACGTTAATTTCTTCTCGTTTTGAGTTTGACTCGGTTATTTATTGTAATTTCTGGGGGTTTTGGGTTTCATTTATTTATCGAAGCTGATTTGTGGTAGTTTCACGCTTGGTAGATTATTTGATTTTATTTTTGCTCCTTTTTTTGTTAATGGAGTTCTTTACTTTACATTGAATAACTTATTTTGTGGAAAGTTTTTAAATTAATCTAAAGGAAAAACATAATAAATAATACATTGTGCCAACATCGTTCTTATATGCCCCCCAGGGCATAACTTAAAACCCTTGCCCTGAGGGTTGTGGGGGAGTGCCCTCGTCAAAAACATATTTTCGCGTGGAAGCGGTTTTAGTTGCCTTCCACTTAAGACTATTAAAAAGGGCACAAGCCACTCCAATTTCCAATCGAAGGAGCCCATTTCGAAGTTTCTATGACAACTTCTTTGATATAAAGTGCCCTGGTATGGAAAAAATAATAATAATACATTGTGCCAACATCGTTCTTTATTTAGGCAGCGCGATTGCGCTGCCTATGATTATGGCAAGATTCTTGTGTCTATATACTGCAGTAAAATGAGAGCATCAGTTGTGCAGTGTCGCCAGTGTCAGGGAAGCATCAGGAGCATGGTCTTGTAGTCTGATCAGACTTTGCCATGGTTTCTTGTTTTCAGGGAATTGTTACCAATAATGCAGTACAACGCCAAAGAAACATATCCCCATGGAAAAATATGTTTGCGGTTGTTAGGCACATTTTATTTGTGCTGTTCCCAATAGACAGGCTTCAAACATGAGCACTGAAGGGACGCAACTGTACAAATAATGCCAAAAAAGTCACAAATCATTCCTTATGCTGATGAGATTGATTCTTTATAAAGAGTCCGCACAATTTTTATTATACCAATATCAAAACTCCACTGAGGTTTTTCTTTTTCTCATTTAATAGAACTGAACACAACAACAAATGAAATTTTCCTCGCGATTTGTAGAATTTTTGTTTTCTCTGAAAACGACAGTCCAACGAAATCTATTATTCAAGCAAATTAATAGATGCCGCTTTACATTCTTCCTTATGCATAAACAGATGTTTTGTAGATAGCACTTAGAGCTAAAACGTGAAGCTGCTACCTTAAAACTGTATTTCTACAATTTAAGAACAAGGAAAACTCGATCCTACCTCGAATGGCATCGCTGTCATCATCTAATTCAAAAATTTCCTCACCGAGAACCCTAGAATCTGGAAAAGCTATTTCTCTAGATATCGAATCCATTCCCCTATAGAATTTGAAATTTTCTCCTGATGTATGTTTGAATTATAAGAAGAAAAGATCATGAAATTATAAATTGTGTTTACAAAATACCTGACAAAATGAAACGCAGAAATATCGACAATGTGAAGGCTAGACGGCCTATTAAAAGGAATAAGTTAGCTGAAGGTTTATATGGAAAGTAAGTCATAGTAATTTTCTTTTGTATAAAATGAAACAGGCCTATCATGCTTATGAAAAAAGTTATTTGGCCAAGCTAATTTTTGTGAAAGCTCTGGCTATACTGTCCTAGTTATTAAGCTTACATTTAAAGTAATAAACTTGGCAGCTTTCTAGATTCCTGATTTGTAAAATTCTTGGGTAGGCCTAACAGTCCAGAATTAGGCCACCACTCTTCTTAATAAAATAGGCTAGGCCTATATATATAGGCCTATATAATAAAGGTAGGAGTCCAGGCTACCATTATACTCCTCATTTGATGCTCTTCAGATCTTATGGTGGGTTTTTGACAATGTGTCCCATCCCCTCCTTATTGATTGTCCCAGACAGACCTATGGTCCTGGGATATTTAAAGAAACTACTTGAAAGAAATTACTAAAGCAGTAAAATTTATACTTTACAATAGGCTATGCTATTAGCTAATCAAATTATCATGTTTTCCATTTTCATCTACTTTCTAAAATCATTTCAAATAATATTTTAGTAAGTTAATTTGCCTAGTAGCCTAATTCTTTATGAAGGGTTTTGTGCTAGGGTATACTGGAAAGAGCTAGGAGAACAAAACTTTCAGTACTCAATCCTGAACCTAAATCATGACTTAGAAGATCTACTGGTAAATATTTAGTGGTTGGCCAGTGCTGGGTGACCCACCATTCTAGATTAAAGGACCCTCAGAAGGAACCCTCTTAATAAAATAAAAGTAGTACCTTGATTCCTTATTTTATGCTCTTTTCAAATATTATATTCATGTTTCTGACAATGCACCCTAGCTCCTGATAGTTCTATGTGTAGCCATAGGGTATGCACAAAACTTAAAGAAAACAATAAAATTCTGGGGCTACTTTATAGTATATAGGCTAGGCATGTTTTTATGGTAGGCCTAAACCTTTATATTAACAGAAAATTTAGGTAAATATTTACCAAATCATATTATTGAGTTAGGACGAAAGTGAATATACCACTTGATGCCTTTTTTTATGCTCTTTACAATTATAATAATCATTTTTGTCAGAAATGAATTTTTAGCCCCACCCCTATATATACCAATTCAGGGTATATATTTGCACATTAGGGGGTGGGGATAGTTTTATTTCTGATGTAAATGAGAGGTAAGTTTAAACTTTCCCCCCACCCTTAATGTACAAATATATACTCTGAATTGGTATATATAGGGGGGGGGGCTAAAATTCATTTCCAACAAAAAGATTATTATATTTGTAAAGAGCATAAAAAAAGGCATCAAGTGGTATATTCACTTTAGTCATAACTCAATGATATGATTTGGTAAATATTTATCAAAATTTAGGTAGCCAGAAAACAAACTTACCTCTAGAGTGAGAATTCCTTCTTAAATCCAGGATGTCTCCAATTAGTGCCCATGAATTCACAAACTCATCATCATACAAGTCCTTACAAATGAAAATTCTAATGCAGCTGATGATAGTAGATCTTGAAACACTTCTCTATCCATTGTAGACAAGGTCATCCTCAACATGAATCACTGCCATAAGGAAGTACTCAACCAAAGAAAGCAGTAAGTAAATCAAGATTTCTCTGCTCTTATAGCAAATGTTGACCAACTACCCAACAAAATTAATGAGCTGAAATCTTTGATATATGCAAATGATTATGATGTAATACTTCTTACTAAGATGTGTCCCAAGAATTCAAGAAACTAGTTTCTTGATTTGCATTTCAGTTTGCAAGGCTACCATACAGTATCCAACTTGTCATCCAATTATTGCCACCAAGGAACACTGGCACTGATCAAAACCTCTTACAACATCCCCCAATGAGCTACTCCACTAGATGCCCCTGTGTTGAAACTATTTTCTTCAATATTTCAGTTACTGAGAATAAAAGCCACCCTCCTGTCAGTATTGGCTGTGTGACCATCACCAGAGGAAACTAGCAGAGCTCATCTGCAATATTACAGACACCCACCATGGAGACCTAATAATTTGCAGGTGACTTCAACCTGCCTAACATAACCTAGAAAGACCAGTTCCCTATGTCTCTTCTGGTCCTATGATCCCAGTCATTGACATTGTTCATGATGTTCTTCTCCACCAAATCATCAACCAACCAACACATTTTAGGGATGGTCAGCAACCAAACCTTCTTGACTTGATATTTCTCTGGCAACCAGAAGCTCTTCTATCCACTTCATGCATGCCCCTAATTGGGAAGAGTGACATGTTGCCATACATATCAGAACAACTTTCCTTAGAACAACAAATCACTTCATCAAGAAGACCTTCATTAATTATGAGAAGATTCAAATGGATCTTTGCAGTGTTGCATGGGATGACATCTTGCTCTCTAGAACAGCCATGGCAGCACTTCAAAGAATTAATAATAAACAAACCAAATCAGTACACTTCAAGTAAACTTATCCCCAGACCAAAAACACTCTCAGTAACAACAAAAGAGATTAAGAGGGAAATCAACCATAAAAGCAGATATTGCAAGAAATTTAAACAGCACCAATCACCTGATTATAGAAAGAAGTTTTGCAATAGCTGGAACAAACTTAAAAACTTGATGTGGGCCTTGTATATGAATTTTGAATCTAAACTTGTTGATGAAGCTAAAAGACTAGACTAACCCACCAAGTTTTGGCAGTGCATCTCTAGCCAAGACCACAATAGACAATGTATTAACAAACTGATAACCAAAGCAAGATGGAGAAGTTACAGTGACTAATAAAGTTGCTAATTTACTGAACCAGCAATCTGTCTCAGTTTTCACCACTGAGCCTGATGGCCCTTTACCTTCCCCACCAAACTATAATATATAAAAGCCCAAATAGAGAGCATCATGGTATCATCTACAGAGGACCTTAAATTTATAAAAAAAAAATTTGAATCCCAACAAGTCATCAGGACCTGATAATATACATTCCAGGCTACTAAAAGAAATTGCTGAAGTGATAGCAGATCCCCTCACAAGGATCTTCCAGACATCACTTACTACTAGAGTTCCAAGCAGACTGGAAAGTAGCCAAAATAACTCCAGTATTGATTGAAAAGATGACCACACCAAGCCTGAGAATTATTGGCCTATCAGCCTAACCTCAATTTTGGTTAAGATGCTTGAATGCATAGTTAATGATTCATTGCTCAAACATTTACCCACAAACAAGATCTTGTTGCCCCAAGCAGCATGGATCCCAGTCAGGAAAAACAATTGAAACAAACTTGTTAGAATCATATGAAATAATTACAAACCTGATTGACCAAGGACATCTAGCAATGCTACTAGACTTTGCTGAGGCCTTTGACAAAGTGCCCCATAGTTGACTGCTCTTGAAATTGTCTGGTGCTGGTATCATTTCATCCCTGATAGCCTGGCTGATGAATATCCTCACTAACTGCAAGCAGAAAGTCTGTTTATTTGAGATAGGTGGCCAGCAAATCTACTCTGATGAGTCCATAGTAATAAGTGGGGTACTGCAGGGAACTGTATTAGGCCCAACCCTTTTCCTGATTTATATCAACAATATTTCCAATCATGTGGATAAACATTGTGCATTTGTTTGCTGATGATGCCAAACTTTTCGGCATTGCTAACCCACATAAAATCCAACACAATCTAGACAGGCTACAGAATCAAACAGTTTGTGGTAACAAACAATAAGTAATGGAGTGACTCAGCTCAATAGTAACCAAAACTCTAAAAAACAGAATTTTGATACCAATTGATAGGCTACATCAAAAGAATCAAATTTTTATGTTGATTTCAAATATATAAGTTTCATTAAGTTTAATCTTACACATCTGAGAAAATGTATGTCATTTTTGAAAAAGGGAGGAAACACCCCCTAAAAGTCATAGAACTTTAATGAAAATCACACCATCAGTTGACTCTGTCTTACAACTTTATTTTTTAAAACAATAAAAACTTTAGCCTAAAGAGCAAGGCATTGAGGAGGGGACAGTCCCTTTCATATGTAGAATAACTTCTGTTTTTTTAAGTTTTAATGTTGCTCCTTACTTTAAGTTAAAAAGAACTTGTTTTTTTTTTTAACTCAAGACTGACTTGTCCAATTCAATACAAGCAAATGCTGTATTTTGCACCTTGCACCTAATAACCTAATGGCTACCTATTCAATTTTAATCCAATCACTAATATAAGGGACCATCTAGTGAAAAGAGAAGAAGAAAGCGACATTGATGAAGGGTTGAGGTTCCACAGCTATATCCAGCATGTTGTCTCCCAAGCAAACACTGTCCTTGGCCTATTAAAAAGGACCATCACTAGCCAAGAGGCAGCAATATTCATAAAACTTTCAAGGCTCTTGTTAGACCCCATCTTGATTTTGGCATGTGTCTGGCTGGTCCTTCTTAATAGCAAGATGTTAGGATCATCAAAAATATCCAGAAGCAACCAACAAAGTGCATGAAAACCCTAAGGTTGACTTCATATGAGGAACATCTCAAGCAGCTCAAGCTACCTATCCTTGTCTACAGATACATGCATAGTTATATGATGCTGACTTATAAACTCCAAAAGGAAAACTCTGCCATCTCCAAGGGCAACCACAGTACCAGATATCATATCACAAGAGGACATTCAAAGAAGCTACAAAAATTAAGCTCCAAATCAAAAATCCATCAAATGTATTTCTCAAGAAGAGTAACTAACCAGTGGAATGAATTGAATGACTCTACTGTCAGCACTCCTTCCATTCAGTCTTTCAAACATCAACTTGACATGGAGTGGGAGAAGAAGTAGTGGAGGTTTGACTGGGAGTCATCAACTCAAGAGCACTACAGGTCTGGAGGACCTTAAAGCTCTCAAATGGATTAAGGTAAGGTGAATACATAGCCCATATTATATATTTCCCATGAATTTATTGATTTGATTCATGTATAAACTGGTTTTAATGGCAGTGATGCTAACACAGGTATATAAGCCATATCTAAAATAAAAGAAAAAGGTATCATATTTGAGGGTCCATAAAGACCTTAAGATAAAATTTGCAACAGAAACAAATGTCATATTTGGACTAATCAGATAAAATTCTGATTCCAGAGGTAAGTTTGTTTCTTAGCTATCTGGATATTCTGTTAATATAAAGGTTTATTGTTTTTATTAATCACATTTATCATGTTTCCTTCTGCTATTATCCACATTTCAAATAATCGTTTATCAAAAGTTCTATTGTAATCATTGATGCAAAACTGATTTTCATAATCACCTCCCCTGATGGTTCCAGATACATTCTTAGGAGTCTATAGAAAAAACTAAAAGAAAACACCAAAACAATGGAATTCTTACTGTATAATTACTCTTAGTATGCTATATAAAAAACTAAAATAAAACAGTGAAATTCTCACTCTATAATTGCAGCATGTTTTTATTAATCAGTGACAGAACGATTTTCATTAGATCAAGAATATAGTAAAACCATTCAACAGAGAAAACATGATATATCATGAAATGCAATACAACCAAGAAATATATTATTAGGGCTAAATTTAGGGCCATCAGGAGGGTGGAGTATGTTGTCATTAAAGCAACCATGATACTTAGAAAGAACATGAAATAAGGAATCTTTTAGATGTGGCAAATATCAATATATACAATATGAGGCAAGTGTTGTGAAGCAGTAAAATTGTATATAAATAGTCCAGGATATATGGGTAACTGGTAAAGTTTTATTTGAATGGCTTCTTACTGTCTTAGAAAGTGTTCAAGTTAGGTGAATGACCTAACTCTACCCTTTCCTTATTTTTAGGGCTTAGAATATTGCATAGATAGCAGGTCTGTATTTATCTAAGTTTTGAACAAAAACATTTTACCTTAATTTTGGGCTTTCAATCTCTTTTTTTTGTTGGCTTTAGTTTTAAAATACAATTCCTATGATTTCAGCAAAATTTTAAGTCATATCAAGACTTTTTTTTCTAAATTCAGAAAAAAATTATTTTCTTTTTTTGTTGTTTCTAGGTCTAAAATAAAATTTCTATGATTTCAGCAGAATTTTAAGCCATATCAAGGCTTTTTTTCTAAATGTAGGAAATAGATTTTAAATCTTTAAAACCTTATAAATCAGGATTAAGCAGAGGTGTAAGGCTTAAAACAATTTCCTTGTGCCTCATTTTAGCAGTAAATCTATTTCCCAAGGTTTAGCTTTTATAACACAAAGATTGTAAAAGGTCCGTCCCCTTTGTAGGTGGGAGGGCTTGAGGTAAGCACTGAAGAAAACCTTGGACACTGTCCAAGTACTGAAGTAATTACTTTAACAAAATAAGAGCACCATTTGACTCTCTTTTCAAATAAAATATTTGCTTCTCTGACAAAAGTGCCCCTCTCCCTCTGGATAGTCCCAGATATAGCCCTAGGCTATATACATGAGTGGCCAAATTACTCAAATGATAATTATTTTTAAACTGATTTTTAGCATTTTCCATGTAGATATGCTAGAACATATGTAGGGACTTTCCTTTCCTGAATTTCTAAATAAATTTCTGTTGTGCTTTAATAAATAATAAGAAAAAAAATATGCTTTTTGATGATGTGAGTTTCACTTAAACTAAATATCTCTGGCACAAAACAGGAGAAGTTAAATGGTTTTTCTAAGATTCCTAGGAAAGTAGTTGTAGTTTTTTAGTTTCCTGTTGTTTATTTGGTTCTCTTATCCAAGCTCTACAAGTTATTAAATAATAGTAAATAAAATATTCAACTCAAAGCAAGGAGCAACATTAAAACTTATAATGAAAAAAATATTACATATATATATTAGGGGTGTTGCCTCCACCTCAATACCTTGCCTTTCATGCTTTTTATTATTCAATTCTTGATCATTTTTTAAAAATAATGTCAGGAAATCCAGTTCCCCCCTCCATGAAAAATTCCCTTCCCTCATAGAAAATTCATATGAAAAGTTTCTCCCACGTAAACTACCCCCCCTGTGCCAGGAAACTACCCCCAGCCAATTCTTTTCTCACCAAAAGTTCCCCCCTGGAAAATTTCTTGCAGATGATTTTGCCTGAAAAATTCTTTAATTTGGTTGTTTTTCAAATCATGCCCTCTTTTAAGAAAATTTCCCCAGAAACTGCCCCCCCCCCCCCTAGTGGGAAGTTGCTCCTGCAGAAAATTCCCTCATGGAGAATTTTTCCTGTAGAAAATTTCCACATGAAAATTTTCTACCATGAAAAATACCTCCCCTGCATCACACAAAATCCTCTAAACAATTCCAACCAGGTAAAATTTTCCCTGGACAATTCCCCTTAACACCTCCACATGTAAAATTGAGTTAGCAAAGAGAAAGTAAGACAAATATAAGAAAAAGACAAGTGGAAAATTTTCCCAACATAAAATTTCCCCTGGAAAGATCTTCCTCCCACAGAAACTTTTCTTCCAATGGAAAATCTCCCAGCAGAAAATTCACCCCCCCCCCCCAAAAAAAAAAAAAAACACAAACCAACAGCAAACAGCTGTCTATACTGTGCAATAACAAATACTAACTTGCAGACCTTTTTATAACTTATATACTTTTTCCCATGGGCTTTGGGGTGCCATGTTATCCCAAAAGGCATGGTTATTCAACAATGCTGAACAAAATGGGTGTCTCAAAATTTTGATTGGATTGCTTTAGGGAAAAGGGGGGCATGGGGAGGAGTGTAGCTGCCCTCCAATCTTTTTTGTTACTTAAAGAGAGCACTAAAACTTCTAATTTCCATTCAAATGAGCCCTCTCCCAATATTCTAGGACCATTGGTTCAATATGGTGAACCAGGGGAAAAACAAATCAAACAGAAAAAACAAGTAAATATGCATCAATCATCTTTCTTCTGGCAAAAACCAAATTCCACACTTTTAAAAATGGCAGCTTTAAATCTCTGCAAAAGGGTTCTCTGATATGCTGAATATGATGTCATGATTTTCATTAAGATTTTTTGGCTTTTGTGCATGTTTCTCCTCCTTTTTTGAAAATTAGGCAAAGTATCTCATGCTCATAGCTTTTGATTGGTAACATTAAACTTAATGAATCTTATATATTTAGAATCAGAATAATAAGCCAATTCTTTTTATATATCTATCAATGTCAAAATTCCTATTTTTAGAGTTTTTGGGTTTCTATTGAGCCAAGTACCAGTTGTTTACTCCTTATTTACAGTTGTTTATCACAAACTTTTTGATGGCAAGACTGCCCAATCAATTCTAGGCTAAATATTTTGGCCTCACAAGCTAAAAAGAGGGTGATTCTTTAAGGTATTGTAAGGCCCTGATCAGATTTTCAGGTTTCCTTCTAGTGTCATATGCATTTTAAATTAATTTTGTGCAATATGTTTATCCAATTGATCTCGATTTGTTTCCAATGAGAAAATGCTGTTGGCAGATTAAGAATATAAATAGGCCTACCTTTTAACAAAAACATACAACATATCAAGCAATGAAAAACAATGGATAAATAAGTTAATTAAAGTAATACACAGAGCACTTTGACAGTGCTTCTCCTTGGACAATTATGCTGAACACAGATTTCCCATAAACATAGACAGTGAGCTCCTAGTCTTTGGTATGATTTAAATAGTTGCAACTGGGTTAGTTAGGGTTTGCTAAGTACAATGGAGGAAAACTATTTTAACAGTTAAAAATATGAAGAAAAGTAACCCTTACATCCTAGCCTATTTGATTACAATTATTCTGCTTCATAACACTTGCCTTATGCCTATGTTGAACACATCCATGGTAGAGTCTGTCTGTGATCTAGATAGCCTACTTTATTCTAACTTTTCAAAGCAGTGTCCAAGATTGGGAAGCAATTTTAAAGTTTAGACTTTAAGGTTCAAGTGTGTGTCCAAGTTTAAGCATGAAATGTCTTTCCTCAATTAGGCTCCACTGACAGCTATCAGTGAATATAAAGTTGTTAGTATTTTGCATGGTTAAAATATTCAAGCTGATTGGTACTTTTTAAGAAAACTTAGAAAAATCCAATGTTAAAGGAATCCACTTTCTTGGTGGTATAATAGATATTTTATAGTGATTACATTGTTGACTTCTGATAATCAGTTTGATTACTGGATATATTGCTCTAGTGCTATATCTGGGACCATTGGGGAGGGGGGGCTGGTGTATTATCAGAGCAGCAAATATCATACTTGGCACAAGCATCAATTGAAGAATTGAATGGTGCTATTATTTGTTGTTATTGTTTTTCCTTCTGGAGCGACACTCCTACATTGTTACCCCTATATCCACTCCTTTTCTATTTCTAAGACTTAAAAAAAATATGGAAGACAGGGTGTAAATTCTTATCCTTGGAAAAAATTCCTTAGTTTTGTTTGATTCTGCTTTTCTTCAACTCCAGGTTTAGAAAACACAGTTTTAGAATTTACAAGAATTTTATGCTATAGTAGGATTTTTTTAATTTTTTTTTAAATCAAGACATTTTTCTAAATTTTTTAACACCTTATAAATCAGGATCTAGATAGCTTATTTTTAGTACATTTCCTTGGGTATTGTGTGTGCAGTAGATTGATTATGAAAGTTTGCACAAGTTGGTCAAAGATCAGTGTCATTTGGAGGGCGAAGGGATGAAAATAGATGCTTCAAGTTTGTTCCAAGGATTAGTGTAGGCTTTAGAAAATTTCTAAAAGTTTCATTCTTATAAATTTACTATTTTACAAATTGGCATACTTTAACTGATGACATAGGCCTACTTGTAAGAAAATTTAGACTAATCCAAGAACAAGAAAAAGACAAATTAAAATTTCTAGGTGGTATAATGTAGCTATGAGGATTCAACTGTTGAGATGTTGATTAGCTGTCCAACTCCTGTGTATCTTACCAAGTAAATACCCTTGCTGGGTATCTAAGGGGGAGCGCAATACCCAGTAGATGAGGTGGATATTTTATGCCCTGTTCTGGTAATCTTGGTGTAAGATTCCTTTTCTGAGCTAGCTACAATAAGAACAATCAAGTAATATCATTTGATAATTTCCTGATATAATATGTGCTACTTTGACGATTGTGTACTTTCCTTTGTTTCTATGTTTTGAAAACATGACTTCAGTAATTCAAGTTGGATTTAAGCCATATTGAGTTGTTTTTATTTGGGGCATACATGGATATCTAAATTTTAGAAACTTTTTAAATTAAGATTTAGCAAAGGAATGTTGCTTAGTGAAATATTATTTGATCATTTGTGAGGTACATCTATTTCTGAAAGTTTCACTTTCAGAGCACAAAGTTTGTCTAAGTTCATCAATGTTCAGTGCTGTTTGAATACTTCAGAAGACCTTACTGGGCTCTCAGCATGGCTTATGCTCTGGATCCATTCCTGGAAGTCTCATCCCTAACATAACTGCTTTCTGCAAACCAAAAACTCCATCTGCATCATCTAGAGTTTTACCCAAAAACTAATAAAAACCAACAAAATCAGCAAATTCGGATATAGCCTAGGGGTGGAGTGTAGTTAAACTGGAAGCAATTTTGAAAATGTAATAAATATATATTTTCTGAATGAAGTAAGATTTTTTTTTATCATTGCTTAGCTCAGAACAGGACATGTGCAATACTGTTACCCAATTCTGTGTCTATATTTTGATTCTAATATTATTGTAATTTAAAAAGTACTCATCTTATTTTTCAATTAAATTAAAAAAAAAAACATTTTTTTCAACTGAAAGTAAGGAGCAACATTTAAATTTAAAACATACAAAAATTATTCTGTATATGAGGGGAACTGCCCCTTCCTCCTCCTCACTATTTATACTAAAGTCTTAAAGTTCTTTAATAATACTGCTCATTCAAATTCAGCAGCCCTTGTATTTGAGTAGTCTTTCATAAAGAATTGTGACAAAAAGTCAAACTTTAGTGTAAAGAACAAGGATTGAGGAATGGGCAGCTCCCCTCATATACATAATAATGTCTGTTTGTTTCAAGTCTTAATGTTGCTCCTTACTTTCAGTAAAAAAAAAAACTTTTTTATGTTTAATTTTTGATCGTTTTTCAAATCATGCCTGGAAAATTGTCTCCCCTCATTGCCTAAAATTTTCCTGGTAAAATTTCCTCCCCCAAAAAATGCTCCCAGTGAAAATACCCCCAAAGAAACCCCCCTCTCCTGAAAAAATTTCTATATTTTCCAATACTAAATACTATGAGTGAACAATGGGTAAATTATATAACTTACAACCTTTCCCAGGACTATGGGGTTCATGTTTTCCCCAAAGGTATAGTTATTGGACCTTTCAACTAAATGGCCATTTTAAGATTTTGATTGGATGTCTTGGGGGAAAAGTGGCGTTGGAGGGGGGCTAGTTTCCTTCCAATTCTTTTGGTTGCATAAGAAGGACACTAAAACTTTTTGATTTCTGTTGAAAATGAGCCCTCTCCTGATCTTCTATGACCATCGGTTTGATGCAATTACCTATTTTTTATTATGAGTGATTTGCAACTTCAGCTAGTTTGTGTGTCTGTTATTAATATCTGATATGTATTTGAAGCAAAATACAATTACTTATGATCTCTATCACAGAAAGTGACTTATTTTAAGTCTGGTGCCTTAACTGTTTATCCAGTTTGATTGGCATCCTCCAACCATTCACTGGTCCTGCTGTTCAAGCAAAAATCCTATCTTATAAATTTCAGTATACAGCTATGCTAGCTGGTCTTGTGAAATTTTACCTTTTGAAATATACCTTTTGAAATTTTGCTTACTGCCAAATTTTGTGTAAAGATCAGTCAATATCCCAAAGTAATTGAAAGTTCAAAATTATAACTTGGTTATAATTATTATTACCTAAAAAAAATTATTGGCTAACATGAAACAATTTTGTTGATGCTGCTGTTTTACTCATCACAATTTTATGGACTTTATCACCCAGCAGAGTCAAGGATCAGTTATTTTAATGGATTTATATTTTGGGTTGAGGCTGAGTCTTGAACTGGGTCGTAGATGGGTCGATTTGATGCATATAGGTAGCAGTAATTGAATTATGCAAGACCAAGTTGAAAATTCCTAAAGATAGAGGTTTATATTTAAGGGAAATGGTGGTGACTTTTAGTCGGAAGTAAAGGATTTACATTCTTTTTCTGACAGAGGGTAATTTCAACTTATTTAAAGTTTTAAACAAGCAGAATATAAAGTTTTTAGATGATATGTTGGTGATATATTTATTTAACCTTAACAACAATTTACATACACAATTCAATATGATGCACCCAAAACCAAACGGTTGATGTGGGATGAATCAGGTAAACACACATACATATAACGTCATTTAAATTCACTCTAATGAGAAAGAAAGGAAAAAAAAAAGGATAAAAAGATAAATAAAAGTAACAATAATACTACAGGTGCAGCAACTACATACCATGTTCATACTGTGGAGTCATACTCACCAACCAACAATTAATTACAACTTAATTTAAATCAAATCAATTTTCCTCCAAAACAAACAAAACCAAAATTCAAACTTGCTTCATTATTTTTCTTTCAGTTTTCCTTTAAAATCATTAAAGTGTTCTATCTTCTTCATTTCATCTTTCAAATCATTCCATAATATTAAACCCTTCATGATAAAAGAAAACTTGGACCTGGTAGAAATTACAGGTGGAGTATAATAATCATTCCTACCCCTAGTATTATGGTTATGTATATTCCATGGCTATAAAATAAACCATTTAAACATTCCAGATGGAGGTTCATATCATATTCATACATAAACATTAATATACAAAAATTATGGAAGACCAAATGCTGGCAATATCTTAAGATCTTTATAAACTTCTTGAATCTATTCTCTTTCTGATTTATCTGATAATACTTCAATATATATTTGTTTTAAATAATCTGCACAGAATTAACAGTTGGAGGAAATGTACTCAAACATACAGAAGAACAATATAACATATAAAGATGGATTAACAAAAAATAGTGAAGCCTAAGAATTCTAGTTGGAAACATATGTTTAAGTTTGCGAATAATTCCCAAATTACGCGATGAAGTTTCAATATGGGATCGGAAACTAAGAGTCTGTTCTATAATAAACACCAATATACTTTACTGATTTTTGATGTTCAGTCATACCATCCTCATATGTTATATGCTGTATCCATGGATAATATTTCGATGTCCTCGAAAATATGAGAAAAATGCTCTTAGTTGGGTTCACCTTTAGCTGACTCACTCTCAGCCATCTTGAAACTTGATTAAGTAATTCTCTTACACTGTCTAGGAGAAACATCTCTGACTTTGTAACCACCACTAAAGAAGTATCATTAGCAAACATAGGCCCTTTAGCCACACCATCCTTTTCGAGGATATCATTCACTCTTGTTTCCAGTTTATTTACAGACACTTTTACAGCTCTACTTTTCAATCTTTTTTTTTCAGGGGTTTTCATAAAGTCCAGTAGTCATCAAAACTCAAGCGAGGGCTATTCATTTTATGATTTCGAGCAAGGTAGTGCTTTATCACTATGAGAAATGTATCATGCTCCTTGAGAATTGGGGCGATTTTAGCAGAGAATATTTCTGTCCTAAAGGCAAAAGCGCCCTAACATTGATGTTGGGTTTTGCATTGAAATTATGATGAGCAACAGTATTGCAAACGACGCGTCAGTCTCATCATATGCTGCCAATGGTTGTGCCTATTGAAAGGAAATTCATATGAAAGATGAAATAAAAAAAAAACAACTAGTAAAATTACCTAGTAAAAGCTATTAGTACAGAAACATTTTTTAATTTAGAAAAGACCCAAAGGTGGGTGCAATCTTGATGAAAACTATACCATTAAATTCAATAGATCCGAGATCCAAAAAGAAATTTCATTCTTCTATCTAGGAAGATGCGGAATTTTGTATTATCCTTTGCAAATGTGTTCATGTGTTTTTTTTTTTTTTTTTTTTTTTTTTTTTTTTTTTTTTTTTTTTTTTTTTTTTTTGTGTGTGTGGGTCATTTAAACTAATGTGTCTAACCCTTGGCCGTAGAACACTTGGAAGTGACTTGTTTTGGATGCACACTTAAGGTTTTGGTCCCCTTTTTAAATAATTAATTAAACAGTTTTCCAAAGAAAAGTAAATAAAAATATTACAGCCTGAAACGACTAGAAATTAAGTAATAATAATTTTAAAGTTGGCTTATTATTTTAATTTTTATCCTGTTATTCTTCTCATCTCAAAACATCGTAAAAACGGTCGTGATTAAATTTCGGAGTGATTTTTTTTTTTCTGGTAATTTTGAGTAAGAAAATGGAAAAATATTAGTTTTACCGTTTCATATTTTATAATAAAAGTAAATCAAGATATTTGAGTTTGTTGAATAAATCATAATGTCTTGGAAATGAAGTAGTGCATATTTTTTTTGTCAATTCGATTGGTATTGGGAAACAAAATGTTAGTTCTGGAATGTTTTTACTTCTGTTTTTCTATGGAGCAAAAATTTCGTTCACTTTTTAGCATTTTCATCGGTACAAGAGGTTGAATTTACCGTTGCGACTTGAATTTCGTATGGAATGTAGCCTCTGTAATCTATAGTTATTCTACAGCTAGTCTCATTATTCCACCTCAAACCGACTGAAAATAGAAGAAAAAAAATAGACGAATTCAGGTTATGCATACCCTTGGACCCTCCCTAGAAAAGCACAGACCATTTTTTCTTGTTGTTTACGACTAAATGCTAGCACAAACTAAAATACTAGGTCAGTAAGGTAAAAAGATTCTAATGCCTTATGAAGATGGTGATCCCGTCTAAGCTTAATAAGAATAGGATGGGACAGAAGGTACCTCATTTAAGCGGTATTTGAGGATCTTTGAGATGAGACATAGGTGATATCTCCGTTCAAGACTTCTCTATGAGAAATCCAGCTTCATGGCCTCATAG
Organism: Artemia sinica; assembly: GCA_027921565.1. Classification (NCBI taxonomy): domain Eukaryota; kingdom Metazoa; phylum Arthropoda; class Branchiopoda; order Anostraca; family Artemiidae; genus Artemia; species Artemia sinica. The sequence goes on along the minus strand of CM051257.1, from coordinate 51,301,576 downwards.
TAGCAGAAGGGTGGACAAGGTATTGTCAACTTAATCTTGACGAATGCCAGCTAACAAGCAGAAGGGGTGCCTTTTGAAGTCACCAGCAATTGTGAAGGAAGTTATTCCTTCTAAGTTCCTTGAGACTAGGGTGGGCATTAGTATACCCTTTTTGTCGCCTATGAGACCATTGTGGATTTTTGGGATAAGCCATGGGTGATATCTTTGCATCTGTCTAGTGATATCTGTTTTGGCTACCTAAGCGTAGCCATAATCGCTCGACGGAATAATGGCGAGACCAGGCAAGGTGTTTCAAGTCACGGTACCCAGCAATCTTTGTGCGAAGGAACAGAAGAGACCCGACAACTAAGCAAGAACAGGTGAATATTGGTAACTTAACCACTAACGAAGGTCAAGGAAGGTGAATCCCAAAGTCTGGGTTGGACACCTAGGGTGGGATTACTCAAAAAATTTTCGAAGTCCCATGTTAAAATTTAAAGGTATGGAGCTGTCGTCCTGTTGGAAAAATCTGTTGCGTGTTGAAGATCCATTGGCTTAGGAACGGCATATATATTCTCTATGCTGATCGAAAATATTCAATGCCATAACTCTTTTTTACCTTGGCTCATCGTAAATATTCTAAGTAGCCATTTTTAAGTGACGGTTCTGGCCTCTCTTGTACCCGGGGCAAAATCTTAATAAGTGCTCCCCTCCCCTGCCTCCCAAAAATTTTCAAGTCAAATTGTAATGCAATTTTCGTTTATGAATAACATTTTCCATTCGTTTAAATCTGACTTCTCCTACTTTTAGCAACTTCAGTTGCTTTGGTATTCTCATCGAAGTAACTCTATTAGCTTCTGTTCCCTACGTGGACCACTTGCGACAATTGTATTTTTAGTAGTGGTGGTTTTATTTGTCTTTAGTTTATTTTTTTTTTATGCTTGTTTTCTCTTGTGCTGAGGACGCCTAGTTTACATGCAGGTTTACATACAAATATCAACGTTGTTTTATCTTTTTCTTTACTGGCCCCAGTCTCGTTTGTCGTTTTTTTTCATTGAGTTTTTTCTCTCTTTGTTAATTTTTTGTCATGGCTGGCCAGTTCGGCTTAAGATCTTTCATTAGTACTTTAAAAAAAATTCTAATTGTTCTGATTAAATGAACCTTGTGTTTCAATGTTTCGTATATGAGGGGACAACCCCCTCATATACGCAATAATTTCTGTTCGTTTTAAGTTTTAATGTTGCTCCTTACTTTGAGTTGAAAGAATGTTTTTGTTTTTTTTTCTGATCGTTCTTTAAATAATGCCGGGAAATTTGTCTCCCCCTCCACGGAAATCCCCCCCCCCCCCACGAAAATATCCTCTAAACAATTCAGTTCCGGAGAAAAAATTTACCCCGGACAACTACCGTTAACATCTGCACGCGTAAAATTGAGTCGGCAAAGAGGAAGTAAAACAAATAAAATTAATTTCGTACAGGAATTCTGAAAAGTTCCCCCAGTGCAAAATTCCCCTGGAAAGTTCACCCCCTGAAAATTTCCCGCCTCACAGAAAATTCTCCACGTGAAAAATCCTCCCGGCAGAAAATTCAACCCCCCTCCCCCCGAAAAATGTCTGTATATTTCCGAATAACGAATACTATACGTAAACAATGGGTAAATTTCACGAATTACAAACCTTTCCCAGGGGCTAGGAGGGGTCATGTTATCCCAAAGATATAGTTACTGGATCTTTAACTATGTGGAACAAAATGACTATCTCAAAATTTTGATCAGACGACTGAATAAAAAGGGGCGTGGGAGTGGGGCTAGTTGCTCTCCAATCTTTTTGGTCACTTAAAAAAGGGCACTAGAACTTTTAATTTCTGTTTGAATGAGCCCTCATACACTGAATCTGATGGTGCTATTTTCAATAAAATTTCTTGACTATTAGGGGATGTATCCCCCCTTTTTCGAAAATTCGGCAAATTTTCTAAGGCTCATAGCTTTTTGATGGGTAACACTAAACTTAATGCATTTTATGTATTTGGAAACGGTTTTGTAATGACTTTCATCGTTTTCTTTCTTTCCAATGGATTCACTTGTATCGCAAAGTAAACACACACATTTGTCATGTACCTGGGTAAAAAAGTAATCAGTTTCCTGTTCAACATGAAAATGGTAACTTTTTGCTTTTTTGCTGGAACCAGTGGAGTCCACTAGAATCAGTATATCATGACGCTTTGTAGAGGTACACAAGGGAGGCTCTAAAGAACTGCTGTTACTGCAATCTGCAACGGGTTCAACGATACAGGCCAAACCTTCGTCTTTAATTTTTCCACCTGTTTGCAGAAGATTCTCTTAGGCTGGGAATTCATACCCACAGGCCACATGTATAATTTGTGGGGAAGTGCTATTATTAAGATTTTGCACTGAAAGTTTCTTCTTTAGTCGTCTTCCTCGTTTTCATGGTAAAATTATCCAGTGTTAATTGGTGCTTATTAGTCATATTTATATTTTTATTAAAGTTAAACTAGGTAAACATCATTAAATTTGGGAGCCAAATTCACAAAATGCGACATTCGAAAAACAAAGGTCTTAAAAAATCAAGAAAAAAAAAAGAGAAAATAAAACCGAAATAAAGTGGATATTTCTGCAATAGGTATATTTTTATAATCCGTATTTGTAATAACCTATAAGAAATAGTTGCAGTTCACGTTGCTTCTCATTATAAAAAAAGATTTTAAGCATTATAGGTGCCTGTTGTTTAGGCTTTTCGAAAGCGGTATCCGTAGCGACCAAAATTAAAATCGTTATGCAAACATAGGAAGGCGTACTGACCGATTCGATTATGCTGCCAATTGTAATCCCACACTGTAAAAAGTTAACAAATATGCCAAACTGTTTACAGAATGTAGAAAACACAAGATAAACAAAAAAAACTCCTAAATGAACACATTGACTGAATTGTGGATGCGTGGCTCACTAGTTTTGTTTTTTTGTGAGTCATGGGTTCCCGTCGTAGGTTATGTTTTTTTCGTGAGTCATCATTTCCCGTTATATAGTGATGTTGACCGAAAGGAACTGTGTGTACCCAGTTAATGAAATTAGCGTATCTTCATTATCTGAGAAACAGCTTAAGGGATGGAGTTGATATTTTCAAAGGGAGCCAAGTCGAGCCAGTCGATCTCGAAATTTGACATAGACAAGGGAAAGACCTTGTATCCTGGCTATCAAAATTACATGTGTGGAACGTTTCAAAGGCGACTTGTGAGGATCGATCAGCAACTTTCGGGATGTTGGGGAGTCAAGGGGACTTTTTATTTTGTGTTCGGATGGAGAGATGTTAGCGTCAACAAATCAGTAAGGTCGATCCGCCTAGAAGCTCTGGAACTGTTAACTCCAATGTTAATTTGGATTTGGCCCTGGTGAAGTATTGAACTAAATCAAAAGACGGTATATTCACCCAGGGTATCAAAATAGTGTCTGTTATGTATCGAGAATGAGTCGGGATAAATTTGAAACTTTCGCGGAACATTTGTAAGGTAAGGGTAGGGGTGCATTCATGATTTTTGTTCAGGGGGGTGGATACAATAAAAACTTAATAAAACGCATCCAAAATTTGTTTATGTGCATTTTTGTTACCTTTTAAGAGTCTTGCGAAACTGGGGGAGGGGGTCAAACCCTGTACCCCCTCCCCTTCTGGACGCGACCTTGGGTAAGAGGACTCAAAATACTATGCTTGTAAAAAGGAATAAGATTGCAAATACATTTTTGTCTTCTAAATATTGGTTTGTCCGAAAAAGTACCGACAGTTTTTTCTGTTTTTGACGTTGGAAACTTATTTACGAAAGCTCTTCGGTCGAAGAAATCCTTACGCATAGAAAAGACTGAATAAAGTTTGTCTCACTTGAAAATGGCCCCAAAGTTTTGGTTCCTGGTCAGGTAAATAAAAAAAACAAGTTTTTTTTAACTGAAAGTAAGGAGCAACATTAAAACTTAAAACGAACAGAAATTGTTCCGTATATGAAAGGTGCTGGCCCCTCCTCAACGCCTTGCTCTTTACGCTTAAGTTTTTTATTGTTTTAAAAAATAGAGTTGTGAGAAAGAGTCAAACTTTACCGTAAAGAGCAAGGCGTTGAGGAGGGGACAGCACCTTTCATATACGGAATAATTTCTGTTCGTTTTAAGTTTTAATGTCGCTCCTTACTTTCAGTTAAAAAAAACTTATTGTTTTTATTTAATTTTTGAACGTTTTTGAATTAATGCAGGTTTTGATTTTGGCTCATCGTACATGAATAATTAAAAAAAATTGCATACTAGTTTTACTTTTATTTGGTTGAATGGCTTTCTCGAAAGTTGTTTAATTCTATTTACGAACGTTTTTATAAGTAATAAATATACGGAACTTACGAATTAACTTATATAACGAACTTCTATATTCATATATTTTTAATGCGTATTTTAGGGGGTTCGCCCCCTAGTCAATACCTCGCTATTTACGCTAAAGTTCGAATTTTGTTCCAATTCTTTAAAATGACCCCTTAATCACAAAGGCCGTTAATTAGAATAAATAGCTCTTATGTAAGTACTAAAAAATATTTGGCTTAAAGAGCGAGGTATTGACTAGGAGGCGAACCCAATCATATACGTAATAATTTCTGTTCGTTTTAAGTTTTGATGTTGCTCCTTACTTTCAGTTGAAAAACGTATTATTTTTTTTTTTTAATTTCTGATCGTTTTTTTAAATAATGCTGGGAAATCCGGTGCCCCCTTCATAGCAATGTCCCTTCCCCCATGAAAAATTCCTCCATGGAATGATCCTCCCACATAACCCCAGACCCCCCCCCCCCCCGATACCAGAAAAAATCCCCCTGAAAACGTCTGTATACTTCCCAATAACCAATACTATATGTAAACATTGGGTAATGTTCATAACTTTCAGCCCTCTCCCCGGGGACTTTGGGGGACTAAGTCATCCTAAAAGACATATTTATTATATTTTCGACCATGCTGAACAAAATGGCTCCCTCAAAATTTTGATCGGGTGACTCTGGGAAAAATGAGTGTGGGAGGGGGCCTAGTTGCCCTCCATGTTTTTGGTCACTTAAAAAGGGCACTAGAACTTTTATTTTCCGTTTGAATGAGCCCTCCCACAATATTCTACGACCACTGGGTCGATACGATCACCCCTGAAAAAAAAAAAAAATAAATAAACACGCATCCGTGATCTCTCCTGAAAAAAAAAATACAAAATTCCACAGTTTTGCAGATAAGAGCTTGAAACCTATACCGTTGGGCTCTCTGATACGCTGAATCTGATGGTGTGAACCTTGAGTTATAGAACCTTCATTAAGGTTCTATAACTAATAGGGGATGTTTCCCTCTTTTTTTCAAAAATCAGGCAGATTTTCTCAAATGCGTAACTTTTGATGGGCCATACTAAACTTGATGAAACTTATATATCTGAAATCAGCACTAAAATCTGATTCTTTTGATGTATCTATTGGTATCAAAATTCCGTATTTTAGAGTTTCGGTTACTATTGAGCCGGGTCGCTCCTTACTTACAGTTCGTTACCACGAACTGTTTGATATGACTCGTAACAATTGTTCAGCCCAGTTACTTGACTTTAATTAATTTTGAGCATTCGACACCAAAAAAACTGGAAGATTCGGGATGCACAAAAACGGGGCCTTAAATTATGTCCCTCCAATCGGCCTGAAATGACAATTCATAAATTTCTTGGCTGGGTGGGCCTCTATGTTAAAAATATTTGAAACTAGTTTTGGATACATTGGTTCGTAACGCTTGAAAATGGGCCAACATTTGTTTCGTCTCTGATAGACTTGTAACTTCCAGGGTATGTGGATAGGGCCAGATAGACGCCTATGAAAACGGAATCTTATGATCGGTTGCATTGATATATGACCTGGAACTAGGCCAAGAAATTTTTGTCTCTCACATTGGCTTAGACTTGCAGGGCAAGTAGAAAGAGACAAGGGGACCTTGGTGAAGACAAAAGCTTTGAAAAAAAAAAAAACTGTTGCATTGATTCAAGACACCCTAAATAGGCCCAGATGTGTTTTGTCTCCGATCGACCATTAATTTACTGGGCATGTATACCGGGTCAAACGAACCAAGCAGGAAATAATTTATTTCGAAGAAAAAAAAAATCCCAGAATCCGCCAAGCATTGTTTTACTCTAACCGGCGTTAAACTTTCAGCGTAAGTAGACCTTAATGGTCTACTTACGCTGATTAAGGGGGTCTTAATGAGGACAATCAATTTTGTAAGGCCATATAGACACCTCAATTAAAATTTCAGGACCAAGAGAATCTCCACATGGGGACAAAAAAAGGAAATAAATCTAGTTGTACTTATTCGGGCTTTTTTTTTATTTTTCTTTTGTGACCAAATAGGACTTCAATGTGTTGCCTTTAATCTACATGTTTGTTCGATCAAAAGTTAAAACAACATTTTACCTAAAAAGATTATTTTAATGAAGTGGTGAATTAAGAGACCGTGTATTCTAAGATGTTTACTGGCAAGGGTGCGTTTTCAAGGAAATGTAGAAAGGTGAAAGGTTTTTTTTTTTTTTCTTATGAAGATAAACTGGTATTTTTCAAAGTCTCTGTGGGTAGGGGGGAGGTCATTTTCACTTTGTTTTTCGATTTCTCTTATAAAAATACAAACAAAAGATGTTTTCAAAAATATAGGGGTAGGGACGTCAGTTGTCCCCTTGCCCTCTCGAATTATCTACGTCCTCCCCTGTCCACAGGCCCTATAGAAGCCCTGTAGAACACAAAAACTTACGCAGATTTTTAATTCGTAAAAATATTAATTCCCTCTCCCCATCCACCTAAAATTCCTTAGCAAAACTATTAAAAATTTATATTACAAAACTGCCGTTGATTAGAAATTTTGACTAAATATTCGAATTCGATCACAATTTTAAACTACTATCCAATATTTTGATTCTTAAGCTGAAAAATTCTAAAATATTTACGAACTTTCGTAATATTTACGAATAAAAAAGTTAAGTCAGTTAAAAACAAACAACAATTAATGTAAATTTCTAAAATAGATGTTTTTCAAAGAAAAGTAATGCTCCATATTAAAAGTTTAGACGTTCAGAAATAATGTCATATAATAGTTGAAGCTTAAAAAGAACAGAAATTACTATCAATGAGTAAATGAAACTCAAACCGAATAAAAATTGAAATGAACAATTACATCAGATATGTATAACAGACGCTGCCTTAAATGAATAAGCAGATCCTAATCGGACAGAAATCAAAATAAATAATCAAAACTAAACTTAAAACAACAGAAATTATCACAAACAGAAGTAGGCCTACCACCCCGCAAACCTCCTAATGGGCAGACTTCCATTTGCGCTTTACTGAAAACAAAACATATTTTGATTTTTTTTTCTTATAATTTGACAATGATGAATAAAAAATTGCTGAAAATTCCAGGACTGAATACAATCATATATTATACAATCAGTTTACCTTCATTACTTCTTTCCAGTAATCTGGAATGATTATGTGGATTTTTTTTGTCTATGTTTTTATAAATGAAAACCACAATGTTCAATATGCATATCGTTTTTAACGAAGGGGGTTAAAAGAAGGTGGGAGGGGATCATCACTCCTATGCGTAAATTTTGATTATTCCTGTAATATTTTGTGTTGTGTGAAATTCACTGCTTGAAATTCAAATCGTTTTCAGTAAAGTACAAATGACGCTTCGGCCTTTGGCATGCTGGAGTGGGGGGGGGGTAAATTGAATGCATGTTTGGTGTATTTTTCCCATTTTGCAGGAATTTGTCAATATCCTTATTAAAAGATGAGTGTTGCAATATGGCGTTTTTAAGGTATTTGTTTTGAGATCAATGTTTTTCTTAATATTATTCAGCCTAATATCCTTATATGTTAAGTCAGCCTCCTCTTTTGACCCTTTGTTGTTGCGTGATATACTAACCTGTTGAAGAGATCTAAATGTGGACGCTCTGTAGCTCCAAATAAATGAAAACCTCATATTTTAGTTCTGGTCAGTTATCTAGAATTACTGTAAAAAGAAGTGAATCGTGAGTATTTCCACTCAGCCTTGAATTTCTTTTTGTCTCTTAGGCGTGGGGGTCTTAACTGGCAATGCCCTTTGTGTTTATATGTTTCTAGAAATATTTTACATTTAGACTTTTCTTATGGGTGCTATGTGATGAAGCTTTTGCTCATTAAACGAAATTGGATGTTTCAATTTAGATAAAATTATTTTGAAAAAAAAATCGCCGTGATAGCTATGGCAAATTAGTATTAATTTGGCCTACGTTGGTGAATAAATATTATAAGTTACCTAATCATTTGTGGATACGTGTTTTATACAACCGCTACGTACATGTTCTTTTAGTAGTTTTGAGGGAATCAGCTTTTCTTTTGGGAATCAGCTCAATTTTTTACCATTGTAGCCTAATGTGTTTCTGAATTTGTTTTAAAGATTTCCTCAAAAGAAGAAATAAAAAATAATGTATTGAAATAAGGCTATTTTTTTCAGCAACAACTTTATTTACACCAAATTCTTCGTCTTTTGGGCTTTCATTCTTATGGCTGATTTTATTCTGGAATTCAGATTTGAATTTTTGTGGGCCAATATGGCTTGTGATAAGGTCATTTTACGACTCGTTCAAGTACCAAGGATTCGTAAGTACTTTTCAAAACTCTCAGCATTTTTAAAGACTTAAACTTATTATTAATAATTAATTCATTTTATTGATATTTATAGTTTTAGACTTGCCAGGAGAAACACGTATAGCCTATTTATTGAATAATTTCAGCTATTCACGACTGTAGCCGCAGCAACAGTCTTTCTATGGGGAGGGATATTTGCCGTCTGTTTGTCAACACAAAGCTTTACACTCATTTTTGATGATTTTTTTTTAAAGAAGGATAACGATTTTACTGGGGGGAGTCAATGGCTTCTGCCTCCTAGATATGCCATGACGCAACTTGGTTACGAGGGAAAAAGAAAGATGGAAATTATTCTAAACCCAATAAATGTTGTCGTGTGTTTAAAGATGACAAATGAGTGTCATCCTTGAATCGATACAGGCAGGCTATTAAAAAAATACACGCGTGGTTATAGGGTTAGGATCTAATCTTACCTAGGGAGTAAAAAGGTTTTGAATATCCCTAATAATAAGATAAGACTGACTAAACATGGAAGGTCGAATACACCTAAGGTTCTTCGCAAGATCGCCATGGAGCTGGAGAAAAGTGAAAGATACACGTGAAAGAATACTAAGTGAGTCTTTGATCAAGTCAAAGATTTGACTGTGATTGTTTCATCAAATATGATATTTTTGGCCTTATCATACTAGTTTAAAAGTGGCTGTGGAAAAGAGGGATAATTTGACATCCATAAATTTTGAATATTGGTTAGCTTGTCTGTATACTTTACAGAAAAAACTGGTGCATAAGAAAAACTTGTTGATGACATATATTAATAACACTAGGGTGTGAAACCCATAAAATAAGTCTGGCTAACTTAATTGGCAGAGCATTAGACTGTTAATTTCAGGGCCTTTGGCCGGAACTTGTTGTTAGGCTATCTTTTTTTTTGTAAAAATTATAAGTTTTGAGAATATTTTCTTTTTTTGGTAAAAGTCGAAACTGTGCAGAAAGAAAAAATAGTAAAGAAACGATATCAGACTAAAACATGAATCCATACTGATTAAGAATTCAAGGCGGCAAGACTTTTTACATAAAGTAGTTTAACTTTATGTATAACCTGGCACCGTCTGTTGAATGAACAGATCTAATTTAATAACTGACTTTGGTCGCTGAATTAAATGATAATAGTGATCTTTCCGGTACATGGCATAATTTAAAACAGCGCTATGTTCAATCGGTAAATTTTGGCATATGAGATTTTCTTATTTTATTTAGACCACCCAGAGTACATCCCAAGCGAAGAGATTTTCAACTTTCGGGGCCAAAACCTCGAGCGAGTGGAGGGAGGTGACAAAAAGCTAGTGGAGCCAGGTTTTTGCTATCAAAAATCCCCCTGAAATGAATCTGTTTGGCTAGTCGGCGAATAACCGACCTACGATTTAATTGAGGAATGAAAGAGGGTTCTCTTTCGATTGAACCAGAAAAAATAAGGCTTAACTCCCTTAAAATGCCAAAATTCTTGCAAGGCGTTGTTTATCAAATCTGTGTGGTACTCAACGGCTTATTTTTCGGCAAAAATAGTAACTAGCAACTACAAATCTAAAGTGGCGAATCGTTGGTCTACTAATAGAACCACTTAAAACTGAGAAACTCTTAGGAAAACGAAGAAACCTGACTTATAGACCTTTAGGAAAAGATAGTTTACATTAAACAATAATAGTACCCGCTAACACATATCCAGTTAAACCTAACTAACCCCAGACCCCGTTCCCCCAGAAAGGCCAAGGATGCTATCGTCATCAATGGTAGCAAGGGTATCCCCTGAAGATGAATTGTTACTATGGACATGGAAAGAATTGGTTGTTGTTGTTTTTTTTGCATGCAGGATTTTGCAAACAGGCCTATGCAAATCCAAGTCTTTTGGAAGGGCTGAAATGGGCAGGAAGAAGATTTTCTAAGAATTATTTTTGTTTTCCCCAGAAAAATTTTGAAATTTCTGCGAAAAGGAGATTTTTCATGCTCCCAAAATTAGTTTGAAACACTCGTGAGGATTCTGCGTAAAATGTACCTTTACTGTGTTTTTGCCCCGCTCTCTCCGCTTTACTGGCTTGATCTTGTAAATACGTGTGCTTTGGGCCAATCTCACACTCTCCTCTCCCTTGTGGGTAGGTTTATTTACTTGTATTCGAGAAATATTCGTTCCTGATGGTTTTAGAAGAAAGTATGTAATGTAGATGGGGCTTTGCAAAAAAAAAAAAAAAAAAATCATGAAAATAATGAAATAATAGTTAGGTTGCAAAATCAAATTGTTCCTTTTGGCCTTAAAATGGTTTAGAAAGCTAGCCGTTTGTTTTTTAAGTGCACCATTCTGAAAATGGTAATATGGAATACCACAAACCATGAAGAAATTCACTGTAAAAAAAGAAAATAAACAAAATGAAAATATCAGATACTGCTCAACAAAGTGGTAACTTTATGTTATTAGACAACTTGAAACACTTAATAGTTTCTCGATATATATCAACATATGTGTGTGTGTACGCAGGTTAGGTGTCTTTCTCACTCTCCTCCCCCCCTCTCTTAGTTTTCCGTCCTCTCTTCTTCTTCTCTCTTTTTTATTATATTATAAGTATTTTTATCGAACTTCGTTGATTTTCAGACCACAAGGTCACGTTGCTTCCTAATTTCCTCTATGTTGCTCTGCCTCTCTGATCCTCATCTATAATGCTAGAACTATTAACAGTATTTGCTGGAGAAAAAAGAAACAATTAATCGCTCCAATTTTTTTTTGCCGTTTCTTCTTTTTTTCTGCAATTGTTAAGAGAGTGTATTTAGAGCTCACTAACTTAACTCTCTGTTGAGAATTAAGCTCACTAACTCTGTTGTTTTTGTTCCAGGCTTTCTCCGTATTTTTTATCTTCATTACGGTGACATCTGATATGATCTGCTATCTGTTTATACCAGTGCATTGGTTGTTCTTTGCAGCAAGTACTTATGTCTGGGTGCAATATGTTTGGCATACAGGTATACAAGGAGTTATTCCCTAATATTCCTTTACTAATGGGCCTGAAAAAAAATCAGGTGCTAGAACACCTCTCTTAGCGTAAATGACGTATGATAGTTGGTGGGCTCAGTATTTGTGCAGACCAATTCCATTTGTTGACATTTTCCAAATAGCTTACCCATACCCATATACCGTTTACCTCAAAGATAATGTTTTTCGAACATGCACAAACTAAGTCTAAAATCCTGCATGGACTAAAATGTTTTAGCAGCACTTGAGGTGTAACCAATTTCCTATTATATAAATATTGGACCAAATATGTGTTGCTTTTATTTGTTTCTAGTGGTGTCTACTGGGGAAGGGAAATTTCCCCCCTTGGTTAGATTTTTGTCCCCGCCTAGATTTTGGAAAATGTATTTTTTTAATATTTCCGTTGAAAATACCTTTTTGTTGGTATTGTCATAGAAAAAGAATGCAAAGTTACAGAATTGCCCCCCTCCCCCTCCTATATTTTCCTGAATTGATTCTACTGTTTGTTTTATTGGTCTCTTAAAATACTGGAAGGCATTCTAATTCTCAAAGGCAATTGTTTTCCTATTGATTGTTCACCCTAAAAAAATTACAAACATTTAATAAATTAAACTTTACTTCCTTAACTTCATTTCTTGAAACTGTTTTTTTTCTGGAGTTGACCCACTTTAGTATTGAGCCTCAAAAACATTTCGGATTTTCTATTAAAAAGAGCGCACACATTTATTTTGTCTTAGAGTTTTATTTACTTAATAATAATTTTAGTAGTTGTCTTGTAATTAACCGGGGTAACAAACTTGTCGGTCTTATCATACTCTTTTACAACCAGTTTTAGAAATTCATATTGATAATTCAGAACCAATAACAGCTCTATTCAGTTAAGGATTAAAGTTTCCTGCTCAATATGCGATTTTGTGACAATCCTCCAGCTGTAACTTGCACTGAAAGAGTAAGATATTTTTGTCATCGAATTCATTAGTCTCAGATGTATCTATTCACCGAGTCAGTTTTTCTTAGAGAATTCTTCAGACTTGCTAAAAAACAAAAAAAAATTCTTTTTTGCAAGTTTTGGTGGGTTTTCAACGTATTTTTAATCTTGAAAGAAAAAAATGCAAAAGAAGTTCAAAAATTTTGTTTCAGTAGATGGATAAAGCTAGTAGACGAATTTCAGCTATCAAAAGATAGTAAAATTATTGCCTTTTGATAAAATTTTAAATCCCCAGGGCTGCAAAAGAACAAGGTGCCAAAAAATTTCAGAAGGAACACAAACCTTTAGTTTCCAGAAAATAAAAACATTGAAGAAAGTATAGGGAGCAATCTGTTTCTCATTCCATTAGTTCTCGAGCTATGTCGACGCAAGATACATGGGATTTCATTGTTGTGACGGATTTATAATCACGGATTGGGGAGAACAAGCTCACGAGAAAAACTTTCGCTCGATCCTTTGTCAATAGAGGATAATTTGTTTAGTTTATAAACAAATAAAGAAGAGGAAATATGCCTGGCAACGATATTAAAAAGCAAAAAGGACCCAAAAGTTGCATAGTTACAAATAATGTTTATTTGAAATGATTCTTGTTGCCAATGATGACATAAAAATTAAAAAAAAAAAAATATAAGCACTAAAAAAGCAATATCAAATGAATGATTAGTTAGGTAAAATCAAGTTTTATAGCTTGTTGTAATCTTTGCTGATGGTAAGTACAACGTCATTTCCCATCTTATGAAGTAGCACTGTCTTTGTAGAATAATTGTGTGTTGTATGGTTTTGACTGCATGTGCAGCTGGTGATTGTATAATTGAAGGTGACTTTGGGATTTTTGGTGACTATAAGAATCCATTGAAGCAATTGATGGCACCATAAATCTTGCGAAAGAAAGAAACCGGTAACATTGAACTGCTGTAGAAGAATTTGTTATCACTTGGAAAATTAATTATCTTCGCAGTTTTGCAACTGACAAGATTGATCTAGATTAATTCTTGGAAATGGCTGACTCCTATTTAATGCTGGTAGAAGATAACCTGTATTATCTCCTAGAGGACTGGATGGCTAGCATGGACTAGGAAAATTAATCTCTTGGGTAAAGGAACAAATCCAAGAAGCCATAAACTTGAATCAAATAACTTGGATCACATGAACTGAGAGATGTATCATGTTTCGTTCTGGAATAAGCTAAAGACTTCAGAAGCGATTGGGAAAGTGGTGCTGCGTAAGCCAGATTATCAAAATGATGTAAATTGGGTTTTTAGGTCCTTTGATTAAAAGGAAAAAATATTTGACAGGTCTAGTTAGACTATTCGTCCATTAGCCCATGAATCTGATTTCTATTAACCTTTGTGATTGTTGTCAAATTCATTTGCTTTTTAAATCTTATATAAATTGTTTTTTTGTTTAGAACGAGGAGTATGTCTACCAACCGTTCTTCTGTGGTTCTTGTTTGTTTATGTAGAAGCCAGTGTAAGGCTAAAAGATTTAAGGCATTTGCCTGCGCACATGGATCTCTGCCGGCCTTTTGCTGCACATTGGTAAGTCTTATTTTTGGTCTTCTTATTCCAAAATCGTCAAAAATGTGATTAAGATCGTACTTAATTCCTGTATTCATGTTCTCGTTTACTTTTAACTCGGATATATATTTTTTTTTCGCCGGAAAAGGGTTTTTGAAGTAAAGTGAAGAGCGGCTTTAAAACCTAAAATAAGCAGAAATAAATTCATATGGTAAGGCTCACTTACCGTTAGAAATAATAGAGAATGAATATACGAATTGTAGAGTCAACAGAAATTTAAGATTCAAACTTTAAAATGGATAGAAAGTACCAGAAATAAAAGTTGAGCTACCGCTCCCGTTAAAAACCCCTAAATATTAGGGTGGCATTTGCATTTTAGTGAACGCAAAATCTACTTAAAATTGTCTTGTCACATTAAGACTCCTATTGCCACATTAACAATAAAGTACTGCTTGATCTTTGGGGAATTCTTCTTCGTATATTCCCATCGTTAGCTCATTTCGAATTTATGGGAAATCAGTTGGCTATTACTCTAAATAAACATGACGCTTCTGCAACAAAGATTCTTTATTCTCAAAAATTTTTTGAATATCGTCCCTTGTCCTTGGGTACATGTTTCCATTGGCCTTGGGGAGACGATTTAAAATAACGCTGAAAGGGCATCCTCACATGACATTTCTCAGCAAAATCTCTAGAAATACTTGTTGTATGTATCTTTGAATGGGTGGCTGGTGTTTAACTCCCCCTCCCGGCGATTATCCCCCGGAAAATACCCCCCCCCCCCCGTGGAAAATGCCCCCCCCCCTGTGGAAAATAAGGCTTTCCAAATTTGAGAATTTTATTTGAGTTTTATATTTTATTTCCGTAGGGGGAAGGAATTTTGGTACTTGTGTATTATGCGCCACTCACTCAAGTTTACGCTGTATAAAATTCGAGAAACACACCGGTTTTTTCGTTAGTTTCTTCGTTACTATAGTAATAAATTTGAGCTATAGATTTGCACATTAGGGGGGGGGGGGATAAAGTATAGCGGGTCTACATGCAAAATGTGTTTTGTACAATTATTCTGCATATTTAGATAGATAGATAGATAAGTGTATTTTAAAGCCAAATATACGGACATAAACACAGTAAAATAACATAAATGGAAGGCACAAATAACATAAACTTTGACCAGCGATTGTCATAAAACACTTCAATGAAACACTATTAACCTAATAATAGTACTTAATACTTCGAAAAATGTTCATTGAAAAAAAACACAACACTTGGAAAAAAACACTTTCACTTTATACTTTTTTTTAGTTAGCAAAATTTCCAGATACCTCTCTATTCTTCTGTAATTTTTTGCATATACCTAGAAAGGTATATGTACATATTCCTAGGTTACATATACCTAGAGGCCATATACCTAGAAAGAATTGTTTTCTGACTTCAAACTGTCCAAATATTTTACCCCTCCCCGTTATTTGCAAATGTACAGCCCAGATTATATATTTCCCATATATTCTGTCACTTGTCTTTGTCTTGTCTGGCCCTAAGCTGAAAAAAACTAGCGAAGAAACCGGTTTGTTCTCGAGTTTTACACAGCGTAAACTTGAGTGAGTTGCCCATAATACACAAGTACCAAAACTCCTTCCCCCTACGGAAATAAAAAAAAAAAAATTAAACTCAAATAAATTTCTCAAATTTGGAAAGCCTTATTTTCCACGGGGGGTATTTTCCTTGGGTGGGGGGGGGAGGGGTATACGCCTAGAACCTTCTGAATGATATATTCTAAGGGGAAAGGGGAGAATATTTTTTTTTTGTTTTTAATATCCTAGTCCAAATTATAGGCATCTGGAACTTGAAAACATGGCCATGGAGCCATGTGAAGGGTCCCAGTGAAGCGCAAAACTCTGTTACTCGGGCCCTGGTAATTTTGTGCCTCCAACTTAGTTAGTCTCAACTTACCTACAGCTTATCCTCTTCCATCCTCTATTTGAATTTCTAGCATTTCTGTAACGGGGCGTAAACCTTAATTCACAGGGAGGGAGAAGAGTGTAAAAGTAACTAAAATTTATTGATTCGTCAAAACGAAACCAATAATGAAAGATATAGGAAATAACGATCTTCCAGTACATAAGGCTGGAAGACAGGATTATGCTGTAAAAAATGGCTTCAGAAAAAAAGGGGATACGATCATCCCTTTTAACCCCCTAGCTCTGGTGATTAGAGCGTAACAACGATCTCTACATATACAAAAAAAGTAAGTAGCACTGAAATTTTCCCATTTTCGTTATTTTAGCTACATCAACAAACTTGTGTGTGGTCATGGTGATAGAAAATAAAAGGTTACTGTTAGGTTAGGGCGGTGCCCAGTATTGAAATGTTTCTCTATCCTCAACAAAGAGGCTTTCTTAGAAACACAACGAAAGTGGTACTCAGTCGGACTTACTTGTTTACCTACTTTTATTAGAGTATAGTGTGAAAAATACAAAAATACATGCTTCTTCCAAAATATAAACTTATAGGAGGGGGGGGGGGGGGGGCTTGTCCTTTCCATCGCTACATATTCAGCTAATCCAACTAATGTTAATTTAAACAAAAAGAAGAACAGAAATTGCTTTCTTCTTATTCTTTTACCCACAGACTTTGTTCTTGACGGCTACCTGTAAAAAAAGAGTCTTAGTAAATTGAGGAGGACATAGAGGGAATTGTTTTTGGATATTTCTTTTTTCTCAACAAAAGGGTTTTCGATCATAACGCACAACAAAAGTAGTATTTACCGGAACTCTTTGTATAGGCTACTCTATCTCAGTATTTTACCAAGAAGATATATCTAAAAAATGTATGTTGAGAAAACTAACATTTACTGGCTTTACTGACTTTGTGATTCAAACAAGGTAGTTTTACAGTTTTAAGGCTTGTTATACGACACTGTGATGTCCATCGGAATAGATTTTGCAATAATTGAAAATCTATTGATTAAAGCTAAATTGTGAAGTTTAAAGCTCAGTTAAGGCAAGATTTGGTGCGCTCTAAAAATGGTAACTGAGATTTCTGCCCTACACTACCACTAATCAAGACTTGAACGTAATTTTTCGCGAAATTCAATGCCCCGATTAGTCAAAAACGAAGAAGTTTGGAACTTTGAGACTGTTTTAAGTAATCTTGAACATCAACTTTATCGTGTTAAATGGATGTTGCTTTCTTGTGATCACCGGAGGGAAACATTTTATTTTTGGGTCAGCAGACAAGAAGTCTGCATTTGTGTTTCTCGAATACATTTTTTGGCTACAGTAGTTCAAAAGATGACGAAATTCGATAGATTTTTTAAACATGAAATTTATACTTTGATGGTCTAAACTAAATACCCTAAATCGATTACTTGAATATATTTTACAGTTGTAAGAGGGTGGACCAAATACTTGTCCTCAAGTCAAGACTCAATGAACCCAGACACCTGTTTTTCACTATGTGTTTGCTATTCAAGAGACATTAAAGCTGTAAAACTTTTCAAAATAGGAAGAGGTTGTCTCCTTTTTTGGTTTTGCTGTACCTTGGTGTTTTAAATAATATTCCTTGTGTAGACAATTATTTGTTAATTACAGTTGAAAAAACTAATTTTCGATTTATGTTCACTTTTTCTGAAGACGTAGGCTATGCACCAAAACCTATTCGGAATTACCGTAGCCGCTTACGAGATCTCTAACTAATCCCTATTCTCAATCACTATCTTTCCTCTATTCCAAAAAAATTATGACCATAGCGATGCTGCTACTGATTTATCTATTTATTTATTTTTACAATATGGGTACTTTGATTGAGTGGGATCCTTTCCTATGTTCAAAGTAACCATCCACCTTATAAACGGCCATTCCCAGGATCTTTTTACATTCCCTTTTTTTGCTAATATTTTTCCAACATGAATTTTCCACCAATAAGTCTTTTGCCCTTACCATTTCATAATCAAGGTATTGACAAGATATTCCATCTTCTATTCCGTTTTCTACTTTTCCATCTTCTACTTCATCTCAAATTAAAGTTGTGTATTTTAGATATCTTAATTTCCACTAGGTTTTCCGCTAAGTGCTCGTAATACTTCTTTAAAATATATGTATGGAATAAAGGACCCCGCTTGATGTAATAAAGATTAACTGTGAACTTTTAGTTCAAAAGGCTCGAAGTTATCTTGAATATAGAAATTTATTCCCGTTTTTTTGAAAAAATCTAACCGATGTTAACCGATTGACGTAGATGGTTGTATTAATCGGTAGTTCTGGTCTTGTTAATTGTAAGTTGTGTCTTTATATTTTATATGTATTGAATGTACTCCTCACAGTGTATCCTCAGGGAAAATAAAAATATTGTTTAGTATTGTTATTGAAGCTGGGTGGCATAGGTGCTTGGAAATGATTATTTATCGTCTATATTTGTTTGATATTTATTTTGGTCTAGACGATGCAATATTTTCTTTTTCCTTTGCTATTGCATTCTTCTTCTTTTTGAGCATCATTTATTGTCTTATTCTAGTTTTCCATCTTTCGGTTGCTCGTATCACTTTAGTAAAGTTTGTTCTCGAACAAAAATCTGTGGTTTGGTAGAATGGTTGTTATTTTGAAGACAATTCTTCTTTCTTTTTTTTCAACTGACACAATGTGTTTTTCTTTTCAGCATTGGATATCCTGTGGTAACATTAGGATTTGGATTTAAAAGTTATATGAGTTATAGAATAAGACTGGTATGTAACTTTCTGCTTTTTTTCTGTTGGTGTTTAATTTTCCAAGATATTCACATCCTTGTTTACTACCTATCTGTGAGCAATTTCACTTTTAAAGGTGTCTAACTTTTTTTGTAATGATTTTATAATTGTAATTTCTGCAATTTAATAATGGTAGGAAAAAAATTGGATAATAACAACCAAAAAGATAAAGTCCCGACCTGTATTACTGGTTATGTTGGTGACTCTCAGCCATCACTAATGTGCAGCTTAGAAACAATAGTGTGATATTACACAACGGTACCTTAAGCCCAGCCAGGATTTTTCATTGTACAGTCGCTATGTTTCATTGAAATTTTGACGAATATTACAGAAGAATAGAGAGAATTCTAGAAAGTCAATTTTTTTTTTTTGGGGGGGGGGTGTGGAATGGGTAAGGAAAGTTAAATTTGTGTGTGTTGACGGGAAATGGGCAACATATTTTTTGGCTTTGACCCTCAAAAAAGTGTAGAAAAACACTAATGCAAGTAAACATTGAAACAGGCTGGAAGTCTCTTGGCCTTTGGAGAGACCCCCAAATAATCGTTAATTGCATAAATAGAAGATCTTTCAACAACATGGCCATAAAATTGTAATTAACTATTTTCAAATCCAATAATAATTGTGCTCGAATAGAAATCTTTTTTCTCTCTCTTGCATTTGATTTGTCCATTATGCATGAGAAACACCTTAATCTTAAATAGCGTCATCTCAAATCTCTGTTTTGCTAAAGATATTAGTGTAACTGATGATTGACAAGGTCTCATAGGCAAAGTCTACATAATTAAGTTATTATAGTAAGCAAGCAGATTGATTTGTTGTGCTTTTGCTCATTGAAAAGGATTTAATAGAAACGACTTTCCAATCAAATCATTCATTATATGAACAATAGTTCTATTCACTTAATAGCAACAAACTAGTATAAATGCCACAAAATAATTTATTCAAATAAAAGTAAAAACAAATTTAACTAAGTCAAACAAAAGAATGTCTCTTTGAATAAGGGATAAAAAGAGTTACGTTGCTCAGTTTTTGTATGTAAGTATGTATTTTAGGAAGTTTTTGTGTGTCTACTATTCATTACCTAGTTACCCAAAATATTTGTTGGTATCCTTGGCAGGGAAGGATTTGTCTACTGAAGTTTAACTGTAAGAATTTGATTCTGAAATGGATAGTTGTTTGATGAGGTCTAACTTATCAAACAGTTTGTGGTAGCAAACTTTAATTGCACAGTAATCCTTGTCAATAGAAAAGAAAAAACCTAAAAATATAAAATTTAGTAGCTGTATACATATACGTATGTTTATCCACCTGTATGTATTCATTTTATCTGTAATCCTTGATTAAGCATTCAAAGTATTTTTGCACTAAGAGAGGAACTGTCTCCTCCCGCCCTCAGTATCCAAATTTCACTATAACAATAACCTGTGAATTTGTATGGATTGCACAGTTCTAGGCCAATTGTTTATCTCATTGATTTCACCTAATAAATCCTATTTTGAGCCTAAATTGTAGTTTTAAACGAAATGGGCATTATACGAACGTATGGGCATTTACTGTGGTGCCATCAGTTTTAATCTGAAAAAGAACAATTAAACGTTACATTTTTGTTCCAATGATGCCTTTCTTGATATTCTATGATCTTTGACTTGTTTCGATACAATCGACCTTGGTAAAGGAATAAAAAATCAACAAGCATCCATTTTTTTCTTTGTTT
Organism: Artemia sinica; assembly: GCA_027921565.1. Lineage (NCBI taxonomy): Eukaryota > Metazoa > Arthropoda > Branchiopoda > Anostraca > Artemiidae > Artemia > Artemia sinica. The sequence goes on along the minus strand of CM051257.1, from coordinate 51,280,949 downwards.
ATTAGGGGCTCAGAACCTTCGCTGTTTAGTTCTCTTATATGTCAGATTGATCAAGAAATTTTCAGCAAGAGCTCATGCTTTAGGGATTATTCAAAACTTGAAAATTTTGAGATCAGCATGCTTAATAGATTGTTTATAGATCATATATGTATATACACTCACATATATAAATATATATAATATATATATATATATATATATATATAATATATATTTAGCGAAAGCAAAATATATGTGGCAAAATATATATAGAATATAATATATATATATATATATATATATTTTATATGAACTTTCTGTTTTCTTTGAGTTCATTTTGACTTAGCATTATTATAAACATTTCACCCATTGCGAAGAACAAAAAGATGTGGCAAAGAGAGAACGAATTATATGAAGCTTTTAGTTGAAGCAAAGAACAACAAGAAAAAAGAAAAAAATGCTTGAAGAAGAGCAAGTGATAGCTGCAACAACAGAAAGATCAAAAAGTAAGTTCCCGTTTTTTAAGACTGTTAAAATGGGACTGAGGAAGTTCTGGTGGTATGTCAATATAATTCTGACTGTATTCTGGTAAGAAAAAATATAAGAATCCGTGGATATTTTCTTTACATATTTATGTTGTTATGTTACTTTGGTCAAGCACCTGTTTCTACATGACACCATGTAGCAACCATGATAATGTTACGCCCGGGTGATAGGGGTAAGGGCACTAAACATTGTGTCTTCTTATTTCTCGTTAAAATCTTGAAAAAAAATGGAAAAGCAAAAAGAAAGATGAATAAATGCAAAAACTGTTCAACAGTTTAATTCTATTTTTTGAACTCATTTGCTTCGTATCTGACTTGTTTTTATTGCTGTATTGTAATTTGATTAATAATTAGGCATAAAACGGTTGAAAGAAGAAAAGTTGCTGCTGTAACAAGCTATTGCCACTTTTACTGTTGTGCCTAATATATCACATATCACTTAATTAGATTGAGTTGTAAACGAGACTCGTAAACCGTCTTAACCTTCAGAGGCGAAAGATTACGTAAAGTTGCTAAGTATTCTGCCTTTATTCGTTTGCGGTATATTTCGGCTTAAAAACTTGTCTCCGTGCTAGCGGTTACGCAGCGATTATAAAAATAATGCAACACAGTGGTGACATAGTTTTGCGATTATTAGTAAAGTGTTTATGTGGCAATCAAAGTGTAATAAACAAGACAAAAGTCTAGTTATTTTTACAATGAAATACTTCAGATTCAAATAATAGGCATTGTGTCTTGAGGCAAAGTAGCGTAGCCTGAACTAGCTACGCTACTTTGCCGCATATACTTTATCTTTGTGCATATCAATTGTGTGCTTCCTTTTAAGATAGTATATAAATGTCATGTCAGAGACTCCCTTAGCCTTTAGAGACGCTCATCAGAAGTTGCACCTAATACTTCCTTTGCTTCCTTTTTTTCCGTAGGGTACCCAGAGAGATGTCTTGGAACACCCAAGTCGTCGTCAGCAAAGGACATCATGCTTGTCTTAAAACAAAGGTTGATTTCAGGATTTTTCACAAAATTAGAAGCACCTTTCAGCAGCCTACCATTTTGAAAATTGCACATCAGCCAAATATCTGACCTCTTTCACCTCAGTGGCGTAATTAGGGGAAAGGGTCCAACTTCCCCCTGAGCGGTTTCGTTTTCGCAAGGAGCCAAGAAAACCTGTCGGCAAATAAAGACAAATGACAGCTCCTAACCACGGTTTTCTATAAACTTAGACAATTTGCAGCACAGTATTAATTTTAACGGGAATTTACTTGTCTATAATAGGTAATTAAGACACAGATACAAGAAATAATATACTACTTAGTGACAATTTTTTTTTTATTTATTGTGCTGTATGTCAAAAATTACCGTGTTCACCAGAAGGTGTGTTATCCTACAGAATGAGAAAAGTGTATCAGTATTTTATGAGACTTTGGCCAGCTAGGCCAAAATCAGCTAGTTAGGCCACTGTTTCAACTCTAGGCTTTTCCCTGAAAGGGTTTCCATTGATTATATTTAGAGATAGTTTTATTAACATGAGAAAAAGTATATTTGGCACCCTGAAAAGGTATATATTTTTATTTTGATGCAATAAAATGTGCCAGCGAAAACTATATTTCTTCTGGACAAGACTTCAATACATTTACATTTCTCTCTGACTAAACATTTAAGAATATTTACAATTAGTAATCGGTATTTATCATGTATAGGCTAGTATGGTAATCATAGCAAGTCACTGTTATCTAGCAGCATAAATTCCATGAAAACCGTTGAATTAAAGTTTTTCCGGTCAAAGGTGCAGATTACTTCCCATGTAATGTAGGATACAGAGGCCCTACCAATAGAACCAGAATATACAGTAATAAGTGATTTGTTTGAATCCTGCTTCACCTAGACAGTATCTATGCAACTTTCCTGCTCAATTGACTGAATAATATACACTAAAAAATAAGTTATTTTAGTGGAACAAAATTATACCTTTGCCGTTCTCCCATTTACACACATACATACTCTCATATGACTCCTAAGCCCTAATTTTGCCTAGCTGAAACAATCTAGCAGCACGTCTGATATGTTAGACACACTGAGTGCCATCATTTTACTTACTTTTACTTTATATTAACGCTCCAATTCCAAAATACAGTGGTAATCTTGGGTCGTCTTAATGTCGCTCTTTACTTTCATTTCATAACTTTTTTTTTATTTATCAAATCTATTTAGGTATAACTATCTTTCACAGAAATATATAGAGAAATATTTATGGTTCGTTTGCTTTACTGAAAACCAAAATCAAGAGTATCTTAGGTGCAACGGCCTCCAATCTTTACGGCGAAATCAGAAGATTTTTGTGGGGGGAGCCTGGTGACTATAAAGATGAGACTTTATGTCAAAGCTTTTTTTAAGTGTCTGTTAGACCAATGTGTGGGAAACAGGAATCCCTGCCTCCAACCTACTTGTTTTGGTCTTGATAATGTTGGACTAACTACATTCTTTTAGCTGCAGCTAGTGGAGTGTCAAATCACGAATACGATACAAGCTGACAACCGAACTTACAAAATAGTATTATTTTGCGCTGAATGGAATATTTTATAATCATGACTGGAATGCTACTAACCATATCAAACCACTTCGTAAATCTGTTTGACCCCCCCCCCCCTTTCCAAGAGCTAAATTTATTGGGATGTTTGCATTATCCATTTCCAATGCAGAGACAGCAATTTGTTCGGAAAGCATTGCGCTCTGTTATAGTGTAGCTTTTCTTAAGAGAAATGTGCTTGAGAAGAAGCTTTCTCTTGTATGCTAATGCTAAGTACTAGGCTATTTGATGATGTTTTGTTTCCAAGGGGAACAGGTGCTTATTCTTTCGAGGCAACAATTGCTCCAAAGTGCATGTCTAATGAGTGTCTCTCTCTATAATAATACATGATATGAACCGTCATTTTAATTATGGCTATTATACTTCTGAATCAAAGCGTTAAAAAACATATATCAATAAGCTTGGTTCAGGGTAATGGACATATTGATGAAAGACCCCTATTACAAGTGAAATGAGATTATTCTTATACAATTCTGAAAAGGCTTATGCCAGCTCTGCCTCTCATTCAGACTATCTGTCTCGGCTTTTCTTTTTTTCCATTTAGCCATGGTTCTCAACTTTTTCATTACAGTCCACCAAGTTGATTTTAATTCAAAAATTTTGGTTTAAAAGATAGGTTTAATTTGGTTGTAATTTTCAATCATGTCCAGGTGAGGTGTACTTTTGTTAAGGAATAAGGTCTATTGAATTCTTGACTGTCCTTCTAAGCCTAATGAGTTTGAATATAAAATGACAGGTTAACAGAAGAGCATGACAAAGTTTCCCAGTCCGCGTAGGAATGAAGAACAGTAGCTTGAACGAGGGAGGGGGTATATGCCGTTCCAGGTTTGTTTACACCTCCCCCCTAAATTTTGAAAGATATGGTTTGCCCCCATTCCCCTTCTAAATTTTCGTGAATTGACGCCAGTGATGGAGAAAATGTGAATATTTCGTCAACAATTAAAACAAGAAAATCTTGAGAAAAGGAAAAGTGAAAAGTGTTTTGTTGGCGTTGGGTCCTCAATAATGTAGAGAATTTTTTTTGTTATTTATTGTCGGGTGATAGGAAGGTCGCTGTTTCGTGTGGACTGTCGGTGAGTTGACTTTTTTTCTTTATAGATTTATAAATTAGACATTGTTTAGTATTGTTTATGCCAAGTTTTAATATTAGTCTTTTATTTTATGTGGTTTCCCCCAAATAACGCGCCATTGAGCCCTTTGGGATATTGTTTTTGTTATTGTTATTTATGGAAATAAATGGAACTTGAACTTGAAAAAAAGGCCGTGAATGAAGCAAAATAAATTCAAAAGTCAAGTCTGACTAAAGAGCAAGAAGTGAGACTTCAGTATTGAAGCTAAAAATTGTTTAATGAAGAATCAAGATGTTTTAGTTAAAAGCACTCGTATAACCTTTTCCAAAAAGCATTTCAAAAAAAGTATTTCGCTTCGCTCTCTCAGAATGCACCTTATTCTTCTTATTCTCAGTTGATTTTGGTTAGTTCTAAGCGAGGGATGACTTTTCTATTGAGGAAAAATGGCTGGTGATTTCTTGGTATCTGCAAGCTGGAAAATGAATTTAAAATAAAAAAAGAAGGTATAATAATTTCTGAATTTGACGAATGTCTGAGCAAATGAGAGAAAAAATATAATAATGATGTTTGTTAATACCCAATTATAGAGTTACGAGTAATTTCGTAAAAGGCCGTGCCCCTCCACCTTGTGCTTCCTCGTAAAGTGCTCAGGTTGGGAATTTCTGGATAGATGCCTTTAACTAAGGACACATGGATCTATTTCGCTTCCCCAGGGAACTGGGGCTTTTTCTTTTGAGGCAACGATAGATTCAAAGTATATGTATAATGCAAATTTTCGGGCTTTCACTTTAGCCTTGTTGCTCAAAATTGGAGTGTTAGTTTAATTACATGGTCTTAATTGGTCTTGAGTTTGATCGGAAAAGGAAGCGCTAAAAATTCAATTCAGTTTGGATTTTTCTATGATGTGAAGTGTGGCAAGCCAACCTGCACTTCCAGCATGTACGCATTGAGCGAAATTTCAGTTCATTCAATTGATGTATCTGTTCTGGGAAACAATATTACTGCTTTTGTACATTCTTTTTTTTTCAAAATCAGGAGTAGCCTACGCAGCTTGGTAGCGATAAACAGATGAGAACTCGAAAAAAAATGACACGGTGACGATGAAACGGAGAAGAAAACTTCCTCTGAAGTTTTCAAACCTTCCCATAATTTTCCAGAAATAAAATAGAAGAAATGTTTTTCTAACCTAATAGCCTATTTTTAGCCTAGGTGGTTAGGTTCCATCTTAGAGTATGTACTTCTAGAAATGTGTGCCGTATTTTATGTCAAGTCTTTTTTTTTAAGACGTAGTAGCCCAAGAACTAAGGGTTTAGTGTTTTAAACTGCTACTACCAACTAAGTGCAGCATCAAGTCGCCGGAGGCTAACACAGTTACGCATGCTCCTCCACCATCCCAATCTATTCAAAGCCCCCCCTCTTTATCCCTCCCAGGAACTTCCCATTTCCCTTAAATCTTTCGATAAATAAAAGTTCAAATAGGGATAAAATCCTTTTAATAGACAGTGATGATGATACCAGTGGTAGAAATTCACAAAAATACCAGATATTTCGGTCACATATGCAGTGGCCGTCATCAATAGTAAAACTAAACTAAAACAATTTAAAACAATAGTTTATATACAAAATCCAATAAAACTACATATTTGTTTAATTCTCTAATTCTTTTCAAAGCAAAGGCGGAAGCTAGCCTCTTTGACCTTTTTGGATTCGGTTCATTAGCGTTCAATGACCTAACACTTGGACAAAGGTCAACTACATTGGGTGAATTGAACTTTACTCAGTCAGATTTTAATAAATTATCGTAGATAGAATTTAGCCCAGATTCACCTGTGTCACGATTCAAAGCAATGTTCTTGAATAAGATTCTCTTTATTTCAAGAGTTTCACGAAAATTTCGCTTTAAACCTCGATGCGTAGAAATGAAAGAGACATTATAGAACAAAATAAAATGGTCTGGAAAATTGAAAATATGTTCTGAAAGGGCTGAAGTAAAATCTTCAGACTTAGAATCTTGCTTTAAAGCCGAAGAAATAGAATATTTATGCTGTAACAATCTCATTTCTAAATTCTGGTTAGTACGTCCCACATGTGAGCCTCCGCAAGTACCACTCCATTCGGGGACGACCTGCTTTTCGTTTGGTCCTAGATAGCTGGCCATCCTAGTCCTAGTTTAGTTTTATTCCTTTCGAAAACTGCATATTAACTAAGCGATGTTTCTTTCAGGTTCTATTAAATCAGAAGAATCATTTAATTCAAGTATTCCTTTAAGTGTTCCTTCAAGTACAAATAATACTCATCTGTCCTCATCACAAACTCATTCATCTAATTCTTCAACTGTATTAAGGTAAAGTATTTGTTTATTATCATTTGGATCTACGAGAAATTTCTGCTTTCGAGCGTCAATTCAAAGAAATGTCTGAGAACGTGCTAATATATTTTGAGTTAGCAGCTAAGGGAGGAATTTCGCTCATAAACATTAAATATATATTGAGAACCAAATTTTACGGTTCAAATTCATCCTTGTTTACGCCAAAGGATTCTTGTAATAAAATACTAATTTGATTCTATAGAAAACTAATTGTTTCAGCCACCTAATTGTTGGGTGTCAGGAAAGACGAAATCAAGTACAACGTCCGTTTAAGAGAAGAGACGAGTATTGGCTCTGTAAAGTAATATTCTATCTAAAGACTGCCGTTGTAAAGTAATTGAAGTGCTTTTACTTGAAATGCTATTTAAGTAAAAAAAAAATTTGGCACTCGGAAAACATTCAGTGAGACTTTCGTGAAGTTTTTGTTTCTTATATCTTAAGTCAAAGAATTAGGCATTCTATTCTCTCAAACACTAATATTTCTGCTTTTTTTTTTTTTTTTTTTTCAAATAGTATCTTGACGGAAGAATAGAAAGATCGAAACCAAAATGGCATCAAATATAAGTTTTCTCCGAAGAGTTGATGCTGCGAAAAAAATCCTTTGTCTGCTTTTTTGGTAGAGTCAATATGCAGAATTTTATAAATAATTTTGATATCTCATTGCAAAACTCAATTTAAAAAAAAAGTAAAGAAGAAAATTGTTTTCGAAAAAAATAAGAGATTGAAGTTAGGACGCGTAACGCAGTAAGAAAAAGTGAGAAGTGTTTTTTCCGATATCAGTTATTTGTGTTGATAAATAAAATGTCATAACATCAAATAATTTAAATATTCTCTCTCTCCATCTCTCTCTTTCCCTCTCTCTTTTTCCCTCTCTCTCTCTCTATTCTTGTCCTATTTCATCTCTTCTCTTTGTCACCTTTCTCTTTTTTTGAAACATCTTTTGTTTCATCTCTATCTTTTGTCATATTCTTGTCTCATCTCTTTTTTGTCATATTTTTCTTTGATTTTTAGAAGCCTTAGAGTTTTTTACTTTATTTTTTTCAGTCGACAGTTCATTAGTCGGCCATCTTCTAAAAACGTATACCTGAAAAGGGAGAGTCAAGCTTAAATGATAGTAATAATAGTAAATCGGATCATGTTATAAACGAAGAAAAAAATAATAATTTGAAGGAGCATGCCCATAACGCAAGTAAAGTCTCAAAGCCTACTAGTAATGGTGTAATACCTATGGGTGATGCTGAGTATTTGGAGCGTCGAAGGTATGTATGAATTAATTTATATTCCGGGTCAGATTTTTGACCCTTTCGTTCACCCTCCTTTTATCCTTTCAACCTTAAAAAGAACCTACGTCAAAGCTGATAAATGTTTCACTTCCTTTACTTTAATCTCTCTTACTTGACTACTATGTATCAGATATTTAAGATAATTTCGTAGCTCGGCTTCCATTCCCAGTGATTTATGATAACTTCGTTTATTTTAGATAACTTCGAATATTCTGGTCTCTACGTAGGCTTGTGATGTTTAAAAGTTACAAAAAAAAATGCTTTTGAAATCTCTCCTATTGAGATAATCGAAATTTTCCAGCGATAACGTGTGGCTTTAAAACCAGATTTATTTTCGAAAAAAAATTTCATGGTTCTGCATGCAAATGGCAAGATGACTAGTGGGCTTATGTCTTTGATGATATGTATTTTTTCTGTCATCTTTTGACGAATTTGTAAGGGTTTTTCTTCAGACCAATGGCAACCTTTCTTCATAAACTTGGATTATTTTATGTCATACTCTATGGCTCGTAAAGTGTCTCCTATCTCTCATGATGCTTTGCAAGCTAACTACTCTAACTGAGTGTCAATTAGTGGGAATAAAAACAGAAATAGGTAAAAACAATCCTATCAGATCCAATTTAGTTGCCGCTGATTCAATCGTAAAATCAATTCGCAAATTGGCCAAAAACCGCTGAGAAAAAAAAACCTCAAAAGCCCACTTAAACCCATTTTACTTAAAAACGTTTTGTTCGCAGCTGCGATGGTTTTTTTTCTCCTTTTTTTTGTAACCCACATAAAACTTGACTTCAAGCAATAGATCGCGATAACCCACGAAAACATAGGTCCAAAAAATCATCGACGTCCTTAGGGAGGCCTAATTTTTTTTATCAATTTAATACTTCCCTTTTATAATTCTTTGAGGATTCCTTAAATTTAATTGTATCACGATAACTCTCAATAAAATAAAATATTTTGAGTCCACACCAAGCATTTTCGTTGCAGTATTAGACGTCAGTCACAAATTCACATACAAGATTCAAGGAAGTCAATAAAATACTAAACTAGGTGATCTAATGTTTAAAAAAAAATCGTGAACAAAGGAGAATTTTGGCAGAGAAATTTAAATTTTTGAAAATGGGTTTATAGCTGAAAGAAGAAGCGTCTGGGGCTTCACTCCTTCCTTTATTGTAAATTTTGGGACACTCTAGGAAATAATTTTGAGCAACTAAAGTTTGCAGTAGGGAAAGACAAAATGCAGCTTGGACTTAGTTCGTTTTACGCCGAGTCAGTACTTGCTTCTTTTTGGGTGGAACCGAACTTTGTACAGATTTTTTCTCTGTTTTTTTTTTTTTCCCGATATATATCCCAGTAATGATGAGTTCTTCAGCTCTCAAGCTTGACCACTTTGTTCGATCGAAGAAATGAATTAATAATGAAACTCGGAAAAACCATATTAGCAAGCGAGAAGTCAGCATTCTCTCACTTTCCGCACGAGTCAGCAGACTTGCTGCTGACTCAGAACAAACTGCATATCAGAACAAACTGCAACCCGTCAAGTGCTGTGCGAGCAGACTTACACAGTCCTTTGTACCATCTTTGATTAGTGTATTTAACAAGTAACCCTTCTTTTGCGCTTTCTTTGTCGTTGTAAAAGCAGCACAATTTGGCGTTCATTTTTGAGCGCTATGATAGCTATTTAAATAAACGAATAGGAATAAACGGTTTATGTTCCTATCCCCAAGTCTCAGACGTAGAAAACGAGTGACGAATGCAATTGAAATCTCCAACAGGAATGGCTGGTACGAGTAGATGGCAGCACGTTGAATGTGGTTGGAAGATGCTCCTTTTTGGATCTCTAGGCTGTTGTATTTACTTTTCTGAGAAGATGCTTGGACCAGAAATCTTTTCCACATATTATATATTTTCGGATTTTAGTTTCAAATCTAATTTGAATCTGGCGCCAGCTTGCTTGTGTCATAGAACGGATTGCTTGACTCGAAAGCTGAAACCTGGCTCGAATAAACGAAAGCTTGGAGGTAGAAACCTAAAACTGGTATCACTTCATGATTTAATATGGACTTCTTTTTTATTCGTTATCTGCTCGACAATGAAAACTATGTTAAGTAAGGCTCGAAGTGAGTTACTTTCCTTATGGTTAAAAAATTATGTGATGAGGAATCACTTAAGGTAAAATTGAATTTTGCGAAGGATCTGTCATCTGATGAATGGCCTATTCCCGCCTGTACCGTCCCTTTGTCCCAAAATGACGTCATAGAGGAGCTTGAGATATTCTTAAGCACTGATAGTTCTAAAAATGTATAATTGTATCGTAAATCTTAAGATTAGTTGAAGGAAAAGGGCGATAAGCCGCTAAAGGGTCTAAAAAAAACAGAGGGGATTTGGAGTTTAATTGCGTATTATTCAAAAATAATGAAGCCTGAATCTTTAGACATCTTTCGAATGACGGGAGCACATGAATATTGGATGCCTCAGTTCAAAGATCTAGGGATATTTCTTCAGTTCCAAAATTCTACCAGAGAATTAATCAATGATAATTAGTATAGCAATAATTAAGGAGGCCTGCATGTAGTGTTTGACCTGATGTTTTCTCTCTATTTCTTTCTTTGTTGTAGCCGGTATCTGTATATAGTTTTTAGGTATTTTTAACTCTAAAAAAGTGATTTACGGAAAATATAGTGGAGCTTTTGTTGGGAATCGACTGTTGATCTCAGAAAAAACGGGTTTGAGCGCGGCATTAATCTAGTTTCTGCCGGTAGAAAGTAAAATATTAAGAGTTCAGTTCTTTTTGGGTGTCCCTGCTCTTTGTAAAGGAGTATTTTCAAAGTAATAGTTTTGATAAGTCTACCATGTTTTGTCTCATGGTTGGAGGATCGAATTAAAATATTCTTAGACAGTTTTGTTGCTGGGGGGGGGGGGGGGTATTTTTTTTTTTTTGTTCAGATGCTCACAGGAGTATACGCTAGGGTGATTTATGCATGTCATCCGACAGGCTTCGCTGCTGATATATAATAAATGACTGTCTAAACTTTGTGCGATGTCAGACGTCGGTTACATGAAGTTTTCTTGCATGCAAGTCTTTTTTTCATCATACAGTAGATGTCATTAAGGTTGTGACGAATGCTTAGAATTTCAGAGATTTGTTTGTAATCATAGCTAGAGTAATTAAAGAGTGTTTATTTTTATATGTTTAATAATTTCTTCATTTAAAGAAAACAATTTGCTCGCAAATAGTTTATGAGTTATAAGTGAAATACTAATTGAGGTATTGGCCACTCCTTGGCATTGAAATGCTGGAAACAGCTTCGCCTGAATGTAAGATGTGTAAAGTCACAATAAAAATCGTGTTAGGGTGAAGTTAGACCCCATTTGTGAGGTGCTAAAAGCCAGACCAAGTGAAGAAAGGTTACAAAAAGGCGGGATAATTTTCTATTTATTTCCCTTTCTCGCTAGTAGATTGGTAGTTATTGGTGCGTTGACTCCAAGTGGCTTAGGGAGAGAATATGTGGACAGATACAAAACAAGATCTAAAAAACCGTTAACATCATTATTCAAACCTTTTTTTATTTGATATTTTCATTTTATACGCCTTTGAAGATTCCTTAAAATTAATTATATTAGTCCCGTGATCCTATTCCTGAAAATGTGTTTAGGGGATGTTCTGTGTTTCTCTTCAAGAAGCTTTGGAGATTTTGAAACGTTTGATGATGAAGCAGAAATAAAAACTAAAAGATGATATGATGAAATATATAAAATATATACGAATATGTCATAAAATTTTGTGCGACTAGACTTTTTGTGTTCTTTGGCCATTATGTTTGTTCAAATTAGTCGTATCCTCTTTTGGCTATATTAAGGTCGGCGTTGTAGAATTAATTTTGTCTTCTTTTTTCTTTCAGAAATTTAAATGATCTCGACACTTTCGATAGTGAAACAGAAATAAAAAGCCATAAATTTGTATATTCTAATTTACATCATTCTTCTAATGGGAAAAGTCACTTAAAGTTAAGCAATGGATCTGTCAGTACAGGTAAGTTTTTTTTTTTTTTTTTTTTTTTTTTTTTTTTTTTTTTTTTTTTTTTTTTTTGTGCAGTGCTATAGATTGCCTATTATTTACTCAGTATATAATTACACTAGAAGGGGCAGTAATATGTTTTTTAAATCTGACTTGCTAATTTGTTTGTAAAGTAGTCAAATTTAATATAAATTTTGTTTTCAAAAATTTTTTCATGAAGAAAGATCCCGTCGGGGGCTTAAGCTTTTTTTCTGATGGATTCATTGGGCTTGTTTTGATATAGGATCTTGATACTTGGGGTTTCTGGCTTTCCGAATAGATTCTCCCAGCTTCGGAATTAAAAAAAAAGAAATGATAAGATTGATTTTTAGCTAGCTTGTAATTTAACTAGTTTGTTCAACTTTCTGTTTTGCTTATTGTTTTTTATTCTAGGTAATGGTGTTATTCCTAGCGGCAATATCCATTCTTCATATATTAAAGACATAAATTGTACACCATTAAAACAAGAAAAGAAAGCTAAACCATCTAAGGAAAATCAGTGCAATGCTAACATTGCTTCACATAAAGATGAATATGTTCAACGGTAAGTCAAGCATTGTTGGTTTTAGTATTTACAAATATGAAATTACATTAATTAGATAAGAATATTTTAATACATGTTTCATGCATGAGAATATTTTGTCATGTCTGAAGAATGTCCTCAGACATGACAATAATGTCTGAGTTCAGTGTTTGGATTTATATGCACGAATCGTATATCAGAGAATAAGAAGTTTGAATTCAGGTTTTAAGTCCTGTGTAAAAACAGCTAAAATTCTACACTGCAAGTTTCTGGGCCTACTTCTGGCGAATAAAACGCTACTATTCTCTTGCTAACTAAATTGCTAAAATATATTTTGCAATCTCGGCTAAAGGATTCGTATTTTGCTTTAACATAATCTAGTAAAAATTGTATTGAATGGACTCGTTTTTTTTTTTTTTTTTTTTTTTTTTTTTTTTTTTTTTTTTTTTTTTTTTTTTTTTTTTTTTTTTTTTTTTTTTTTTTTGCAATAGTAAGAGAGTGCGATGAGTCGAAGAAAAAATATCGATGTTTTGGAACCTCATCAGCCGGTGAAAAAAAGCTAGTGTAGTAGCAGCAGAAGCTGAGCTAAATGAGGTGTGTAATTTTGCCATGTGGTTTCACAAATATAAACTTGCAGTCTATATTTATGTCACGTAAGAAATTCTTTGAGATTCAACGAAAATTGAAGAAGTAACATAATGGGTCTTTACAATATCATGTTGTATTCATCGAGAAATTACAAATTTAATTGAAAATTAGATCAAAAAGAATGTAGATGCATTATTTGGGGGATGTTGGTAAGCTAGGACTACAGTGCAAATTATTTTATCGGAGGCCATTTTTGAGATGAAGTTTTGGAAGAGGATGAAGGCCTCATTTTTGAACACATGCTCCTTTTTTCTTTTCTTTTTTTTTTCACTAGGCTATCAATCATACTTATTCATCTTCTTACAAACACAAGGTTTGGTGCGAAAAGAGAACGAAAAGGATTTAAGAAATGTTTGAATTGGTAGTTCTAGGGTAAAAAATGCCGCTTCCTGATAAACCATATTTTTCCGGTGAAATCAGCTAATTGGCTAAATTGGTCGTACTTCGCAGGTTTCCTCTCACGTCAGGATGCTTTACGAAAAAAAATATATAATAATCTGAGCTGCCGTCCTGGATTAAGCCAAAATGACGCGACTGTATGTAGTTTTAAGTACAAAATTCTTATTATATTGAGAGTTACGAGCATGGTTGTGACGTTTCATTTTTTTTGGGGGCGGGGATTTGTAATGTTCCTATAGAGCCTAAAATATTGATTATAACAACACCATCGACAAGTTTATTATCCTGAATTGCAATGACGTTTTCGATCAGAATAGTGGCTCTTGATTTATATTTTACTCGTTTGCTGACTGTTTACGATTTATTCGCTTAAATGAGTTTGATCACAATCGGATGTTTTTCTCTACAGTTAATGTAGTATTGCTTGGTATAAATAGCATGATGAATAGTATGATAAATCTGAATTTTGGTGCTTTAAAAAGCATTTTGTTTTTTGCTTTAGAAAAAAATTCTAAAGGCTACAGCACAAGAAATTGGGCATTTATATCAAAGTGTGGATATCATTTTATTTGGAAAATGGTTATATATATGTCAAATGTTAAGAAAAAAGAGCAAGAGATTTTTGGGAACCATTCTTGGAATAGAGCAGTTCTAGAATTTTGCCAAAGTCGTACCTCGAAAAACAGGTTTGGGCAGATTTTCTTTAGTGGCTTATATCTCAAGCCCGGAATTTTTTGGACAAAACATTGGGTATTTGATTTTTTCCTGAATTTCGAAATGAGTTAAACTCAATGAAATAAGGGAAATTGAAGATAGACTCCTACTTAAATTAAGCAGTTCAAGCGATTATACTGCCTGAATCGCTATGGAACTTAAAATCTATTCAAATTTAAATAGTAACGTAAATCAAAAGACTGTGGTGCCAGACTTTATTAAAATAGAGTATCTGCAATATCTTGGGAGTGGTTTGGGAGAGTTGGTTGAAACTAAAAAAAAAATTGATGGGGGGGGACTGTGGGTCTCGAATTTAGCTTAAAGGAGGGGTAGGGAAGGGCTAATTATATTTGTCTAAAATCTGCCTATAAGTATTGGCACTTTTAAGCCCCTGTGACTGTGGGACTAGAATCTATTCTTGGTGAAGTAGCAATGTAATTTAAAAGACACAAAAATTGCATGATTAGCCTATCACAAGAAGACGCCACATATATCCAGTCAACAATACAGGGTATCCAGGTTAATAATGTCTCAGGAACGACTTGGGAGACCGAGCTAAAACTTCCATGCGTGTTGTGTGGTTAAGTGGAACTCAAATTTTGACTTGGGGAGGTGGGGGGTAGATGTAAATTTAAAATCCATTTATTTGGACGAACAAATAAACTTTCAAATGGGGTCTAAATAAATGGATAATCCATTTATTTGGAGAAAGGCAGTGAAAAAAACACTAATTTAAAGGGTGTACAAAAGTCCTGGAATATCTCCAGGTCCGAAATATCTGGACTTTTGTACCTGTTTTTTCACTGTCTAAGGTAATAAATGGGATTTCTCCCCATTTGAAAGTTTTATTTGTTTGCGTCTTAGAAACACACATGTTGGTCTAAGAAAACAACACTTAATTTAAAGGGTGTTACGTCGAAAATATATAAATTTAAAGAAACTGCATATTCAACCTATCATTTTCAAACTAGCATATGATAAAATGAAATAAGGCAAATATTGGGAACAGCCTTAGGGATGCTGTTAACATAGTGGATTCATACCTTGCGGGATCTAGCAATAGAAGTTTATTGTAAAAGTAGAATTTTACATAATATTGTCAATCACATTCTACTCAAGCCAAAATATCAGTGGATCTGGATACGTCATATTATTTTTTTAACAATCTTTTCAGGCTTGAGATAGACGTGAAGCGTTTGAAGAACGAAATTCAACTGAACCGACAGCTTGAAAATGATCTCCGAAATCAAATATTAACATTAAATACAAGCGAAAGGAGTGCAAGAGCCGAGTTAACACAGCTTCAACACGATAACGATGGATTACAAAACAAGTTAGTGTTAAAACTGATATATAGCTAATTATGGTCTTCGTAGCATGGAGCCCTTGAGGTTTGTCTTTGTTTCAAAGGTCGGACTCGAAATCAAAGGACATCCATCTGACTATACCATTTGAAAAATGAGTTATTAAACTCTTAAAAAATCTTTTCTTTTTTCCAGTTATTCACTGAATGAAAAAAAAAAATAACGAAGAAGCACAATTAATTTAGCGAAGGTAGAGAATTTTTTTATAAAAAAATATTTATTTAATTTTATTAAAAAAGTAGCCTTAATCATTGACAAAAAAATCCCATCAACGACTTTGCAAATCTTATTACATCTATTTTATAAAGTCATAAAATATCCGATATCCCATTTAATTTCAGGTTTTTTTGATGTGCTCTTTTTCAGTTTGAAATTTACAAAATCTTCGTTGCAACATGAATAAGTAGTACGAATATTGATTTTATTCAGATTCTCGCATCCAGAAAGCTCTAAAAACGGAATATTTTTCCTTGTAGATCATTTAGAATTTGTATGAAAAGATGTAATACACTAAAATTCGTCTAAGGGTCTTTAATTAAAAAAAAACAAAATGAAAGTGGTAAAAAATTGTGCTCCTGTTTCTCGAGTATTTTGAAACTTTGAATAACCGGTTGTTCTTTAAAAAAAATCAAGTAATAGAATGAAAAGTTACGATACTGTTACTGCTACTTCTACTACTACTAATAAAAAGCTGCAGCATCAAGCTTGCCCCACACCCAAAAAGGTACAATAATTGATAAAAATTTACCTAAGAAGATCTAAATTGGTAAAAAGAAATAGAATGTTAAGACAAAGGTTATTGAATATCTAGCAGGTGAAGGTGCTAAGGTTCTGATGATTAGATGGATGAATATCTCTAATATATCACGAAAGATGTATTAATTCTTGTGTAAGTGGCTCGCTTTACGCCAAGTCATCAAGTCTGGACTGGAAGTTATGATTCTATAGTATATGAAGTTCTGATTCTATATTAAAAACTTTCAGCTTTCTCTACACTAACATAAGTACTTGTTTTGTTTTCGGGTTTTTTAATTGCCAGTTTTTTAACCTATTTTTTAAATTAAAGATAGTCAAAATTAAGTATCGTAGTGCTTTCACTAGCATAAACATTTAAAGTTTAGTCATTTTGGTAGTAGTTCTGATTTGTCAAAATGTTAACTTCTCAATAACTCAGAATTGAATCTTTTTCTTTTTTTTTTTCTTTTTTTCTGTCCTTCTTTTTTTTTTTGAAAAAAATAAACTTTGTTATAAAAGACGCTATCCTTTGTTGATCAGTAGTAACATACATATATCGCTATTAAGAAGAATTGCAGTAAGAATACAATATCGCTGTTTAAATTTAGAGTTAATATAGTATAACTCAATATTTGAGTTAATGTAATTGAGTTATATTTAAGTAAATATTTGAGTAAATATAATATAATATCTTATATTTAATTCAATAAAAGGATGTAATCGTCGTTTAGGCTCATTATAGTCTTCAAAGTTAAGTTCAATTAAACGTTGGAAAAAAAAAAAAACGGTAAAATATCAAAAGTTTATTTTTGAAAAATAAACTTTGTTATAAATTGTCTTATTATCCCTTAAACTTGTGTGGGGTAATTTAGGTCAATTGATAAATATTATAAACAAAATGTTAAAAGAAAGTATTTTTGGTGTTTGCAAGCTTTTAGAAAAATATTTTCTCGAAAAAGTTGGGAGTTTGTTTCATCCAAATCAGATTTTCATACACAATCTAATTTGGTTGATTTAGTTTTGCTAGATAGTGTCATATATTTGTTTGTTAGTTTTTGGTTAAAACATGTTATGCATGGAACAGTTTTTGTATTCTCTGTCGTGCTGCAAGTCAAAATTAATATTGCTATGTAGAATTTGAACGTTGGCAAAATCTGAAGCGTAACGAATAACTCTTCGGATTATTAATAACCCATTATTCACTTATACTCGAATATCTACTCGGGAGGTTTTCACCTCCCTTGGGTCAAAAGTAATAGTAGTCCATCGGCTTACATTTGAAGTGTTCGTCTATCGACTTGCCTATTATTTTTTTTTTTTTTTTTTTTAGAGGTAAAAGAATGCCTAAAGAAGTCAGCCCAGGTCTTCAGAGTCCTTCGTTAGGGTTGAACTATTGAAATTGATTTATCTTATTTCAGGTTGTTTGGAGTGGTGTCGGCTCGTCAAGCAGATAAAACTAGCTTATCATCCCTTGAGAAGAAACTACAAGAGAAAGAAAAGTTAGAACATCCCTTGAAGCACAGCTGGCCCAAGAAAGAAATGCCAAAAGAGCCGAAGATAATAGCTTGACTCGAAGTGGAAATAATGCTGTGCCTTCAAAGTATTTTTTTTTACTAGTATTTAAAATCATGTTTTTGGCATTTGGTCAGAAAAAAAAAAGTAAACAAACGTCTAGTAAGAAACTTCAATGAAAAAAGAAAGAATAGATAGACATCGATAAAAGATCGTCTAAAAACACTCTAAAAACTTTGAATATACATTACGTGGTCAAAACTGGGCTCCAAGACGAACATGATTTGTCTCCTTGCCGTGAAAAAAAAAATCTTGTTTTTTGATTTAGTATTAAGCTATTAGCTATGAGAAATGTTAATTTGAATCTTCGTGTGAAATTTATTTTCTCATAAAACCTGAATTCTTATAAAAACAATTGAACTCTCTTCTACAGAATGAGGTCTTTAATTCTTTTTATGAAGTAAAGTTAAAAGACGCACTTTTTTTTTTTTTATTAGCCATTGGTTGAAAGACAAAAAATTACCTCCTTTTAAGCTCAGTATGTGCTATTTTTTCTTCTGTCATTTACATTAATTTTTTCACACTTTTTTGTCTTTTGTTTTGTTAACTTTCCAATCCTGTACAAACTTTTTCCTTTTCTGACTTTTCATTACTAAGTTTTATTGTTCCTCTGATTCTTAATTTGCTTCGTTTCATTGATGGGGATTAAAAAATAATAATAATCTATTAAATAATCGCAGTGGCAACAGGTAAACATTAGTAAAAAAAAATTGTAAAAAAAGACTATTATGTTGCAGTAAAAACCTGAAATGAGTTTACTCTAGAATTCCTTCCTTGAAATAGGTGTTATTAGGGGAATTCTAGGGCTGAACAAGGGCTGGAATGTTATTAGGGGTTCCAGCCCTTGTGTTGCTGGTTATTTGGTTTGGAATTAAGGTCAGGGGTGTGACTCTGTAAACTCAGCTACAGTCGACCCAGCTCTAAATCATTAGACCTGCGCTACGCAGACAATTGGTCTGCATGTGAAAAAAGGTTTTAATTTTTTTTTTCCGAGCCCTTTGGTTAAATTAGGGAAATGTAGCTAATTCTGGATATGCGTTTTATATGACCTAAATATTACTAAAGTTTCAACTTATATTTCACTGATGTTATCGACGTTTTGATATCAATCTGTATTGTATAAAAACTTAAACTATTTGCTACTTGACATTTTAAAATTAAAGATGATAAAGTAAACAAGATGTAAATATTAGAGGTTTGTGAAAAGTTGACAAAATTGCAAATCACCTCCAAATTCCCTCATGTCGGCAGTATTTTAAGTTCTGCTGGTGTGCCCTTATTTCTGAATAGTATGTGTTTCGCCAAGTACATCCAGGTCGTCAGTAGGGTGTATCTGGCCGTATATGTATTGATCTCAGAAACGGCTACATGTATTAAGTTGAAACTTTCAGGGAATACTAAGGGGAATGTTAAACTCAATCAAAAGGCACAATATGCATCCAGGTTGTCAAAATGGAATATGTTCAATGCTTCAAAAACATTTAAGGAAGGGTATGAAGTTGAAGCATTCTGAGAATGTTGAGGGACATGTTGAACCTAAACACACCATGTGCATCCCGGTTGTCAAATGGGCTTAGCTGCAATGCTTCTGGAACGGCTAAGATTATTAAGTTGAAACTTTCAGGAAATGTTGATAATGACGTTGAACTAGATCAAAATACGCCATATCTATCCAGGCTGTTAAAATCCCATGTCTGCAATATCTCAGGAACAGATAAGGGTATTAAGTTGAACATGTTAAAATCGCATGTCTGCAATATCTCAGGAGCAGCTATGGGTATTAAGTTAAAAACTTTCAGAGCATGTGGAGGGGGATGTAGATCTTAATCAAAACACAATTATTTATATCTTGGTCGTCAAAAGGACGTATCTGTAATACCTCAAGAAAGGCTAATAGTATTTGTTTGAAACTTTCAGGGAGTGTTGAGAGGTATGTTGAACTAAATCCAAAGGTACTATGGGCATCCAGGTTGTCAAAATAGTGTGTGTAATATCTCAGCAATTGTTAAGGTTATTAAGTTGAAACTTTCAGAGAATGTTGAGGAGTATGTTGAACCTTATCCAGGGGCACCTTGTGCATCCCTGTTGTGAAAAGGCGTGTCTGCAATATCTCAGGAACGGCTAGTGGTATTTAGTTGATGCTTTCATTAGTATTTGTGATAATGTTAAAGGACATACGTGAAACACATAAAAACGGCTGGAATATTAAGTTTGAACTTCCGGGGAATATTGAGAGAGATGTTGAACGCAACCAAAAGACATTATAATAATAATAATTTATTTATTACCCACTATGAACAAAAAAAAGTGGAGTACATAAAAAATAAAAAAAAAAAAAAAAAAAAAAAAAAAAAAAAAAAAAAAAAAAAAAAAAAAATGCATACTCGCACGCTTAAACAATTATTTAGATAAAAACGACATAAATTATGGTGGGTAGTGCAGACATGCAGATTATGGGGCAGCTTTCCCGCAAGTACATTGTGTGCATCCAGGTTTTCAGAATAATATTTTTTCCACACCACACCCAGCAAACTCACGTCCAGCAAAGTTTAAGGGATTAGAAATATAGAGAGATATATATTCATTCTCATATTCCATTTTCTTTCATATGTAACATCTTACATTCTCCCAAAAGGATTCTTTTGGCTATATTATCGTTTCAACCGTATTACCCTTCAATAACCGTTTCAACCCTTGATTTCGAATTGAACGAGATGTATATAGTAACTATATGGTATGATATTTATTAACACTAAAAGCCTAATTAAATACAATCAAAGTCAACGCTCAGATCACCTTATGCAACTTAAGAATTTGAATTAGATTCGGATATTTTAATACATAAGCCGAAAAACCTGAAAAATTGGAGAAATATACATTATATTAATGAATAATAAGATTTTGTCAATAAAACACGAACGGAAATTAATTTTTTCAAAAGTTTCCGAAAAAGAAGTTTTTCAAAGAAAAATAAAGAGCCATGTTAAACCTGAGACGAACTGAAATAAAGTTATAAAATAACTTAAAACGAAGAGAAATTGAGATAAATAACCATATCAGACATAAAGGTAACGAATATTGATATTGACGAATAAAGAAATCCCAAAACGAGTAGAAATCAAAATGAATAATCAAGTCAAATCTTAAACGAAGAAAATTACTACAAACAGGATTTCGGCTATTACCTCTTCCCTACTTCCTCTAGCTGTAAAAGTTCTAAAGCTTTTTGCTTCATATGCCCTTCACTGAAAAAAAAAAAGTATATGTAAACATTTTTTTTTCATTTACAACATTGAAAAAAAAAATTGCAGTTAAATAAAATCTTGAATTGCTGAGATTTCCAGGAATTAAAATCATTATAAATTAAACATTCAGTCTGTTTTCATTTATTCTTTCCAGTCATTTTGATTATTATAGTGATTTATTCTTTATTTTTCGTCCATGTTTCGAGAAATTAAGCACACTGTTCATAATACTAGAATACTACTTAGTTTTTTTAGGCCTATCTTTTGTATTGTCCAAGGCTTTTTCTTCACTGTTTACTTTTTTATTTACATTAAGGACGTCTGAGTGAAGGTCTCGGCCAAAATACTTGCAGTTTTTCTTTTTTTCTCTGGCTGTTGAACCACCTCGTTTTCCTTCGTCATTCTGTGTTTTTACAATACATATAAAGATGCTTATAGATGATGCTTAGTTGAATTTTTTCCAGTCGATACTTCTCAGTTTTACCCTACTGTTATATATAATTTTTCTGAGAAGGAAGCAGATACAACGTAGACGCTGAGCAATCAAAATATTGGTATACTTGAAGCAAAAAGCCTGGTTTTGAGCCCTTGTTTGAAACAGTTGGGAATGTGCTAAAAATGCATCTAGCTGCTTTTTATTCGCTGTTTTTATCTGTCAGTATCAATACTTTATCCTGTTTGAAAGAGTTAAGAAATTAGTAAAGTTTAGAATCATACTCTGAACACCTGGACAGAAAGTAGTCTTTTTTTCTGTAAGCCTTTTTCGCTTTGGATTCCATTTTATGTAAAAGCCTTTCTTCTTAATGTTAACGATACAGGAAATTGAAGCCATATTATTTAGCTTCACTGATCTTTTTCTTATTTAAATCTCGGAAAAAAAAAAAAAAAAAAACTTTCGTTTTCAGGAAACTCTTAAAACTTTTTTTTTTTTTTGCTCTCCTTTAAAATTGATGAGGTTTGCTTTTAAACGCTTTCGTTTTAGACTTGATAGTATGCAAGAAAATATATACGAAAATCTTATACCACGTAATCAGACTATGTTCTTTTATGGTTATTTGCAATTCATTGTAAAAGAATTTTTCTTTACCTCTTTGATCAACCTCACGTCGTTATGACCGCAGCCGATGGTTATGAATAAATTATGAATGTGGAGATTCTCGGTGGTCTGAAATTTTCCCTCTTTTGTAAACAAACTCGTCGTTTCCACCTCGCAGCCAAGGGTTTGAAATCGTAGGCGATGTGACGGAGGTTTCTTCTGTCATTCGGAGGAGATGACCGTACTGTCTCTCAGCGTACGCTGCGCTACTTAGAGGGAAAGTAGAATCTGGATCGTACAGGTGAGGTGGTTGATGTTGCTGATAAAATCGTACCAGATGAGTCTATATTTCGTAGTCCTTCCGTTTGAGTTACATCCACTTCCTCAAAGCTGTTAAAATATATACATGGGCTCCGTGACTTACTTTTTACTCGCGGTGGGCTGCTACTCGTTCTTGGGTTTGTAACAAGTTGAGTTAGAATCTCTTGACGGATTTAGCTCAATTTTAGTATGGCTAAGACATCGTTGTTGTCACGTCTAAAGGCCTTAATTAGGATTTGCAAACTACTGAGACAATTGACAAAATCATTTGCTCAACGGTTCCCCAAGGGAGGGGCAAAATGACAGCAATCGTACTTCGATCCTCCTGGTTCTCACTTGTGAACAGCGTAGCGAACTGTTTTTGGCAATTGTTATAGAAGTGTGGACATGTTATATTCTACTTTTAGGTGTGACAGAAACAACAAATTGTAAGAGATGAGATAAAACAGGGGACGGCCTCAGCTCAGAGTTAAATTGAACTCTAATTGGCTTCATGTTGACAAAGTTCTAGGATTTAAAATATAGACCTACAGAGTTTTTCTCTAAAAAATTAAAAAAAGAATCTGATTTGATGAAGAGAAAATTATTTTGAAACAAATAGTAGAATATGAGATTATTTTTCTTTTAAATTTCTCTATGGTTTTTATTAATTGACAAGATCTAATCTCAGCTCTTGTTTGTACAAGTATGTCAGAGAGGGTTCTGTAAAGACAAAAAAAAAGACAAAATGAGCCCTTAGGTTACTGGCATACTGGTTAAACCACGCCCAAATAGTCAAGAGTTGCCTGCATTGTATAAATATCGCTTAAAAATAAGACCTATGAATTACTTTTTTCTAAAATATCAAATTTCACCTTGATTATTTTTAGGGGAGGTGAATGCACAAATGAAGCCTGTAAACTTCGCCGACAGAACCTAGAAGCAGAAGTAAAACAACTTCGTCGTGACTTAAAAGTCGTTGAAGAACGTTTAAAATCTACAGAGAACGAAGCCCTTTCTCTTCGTCAGAGGACCAGTCCTCTTCCAGGATCTCCAGTTCAAAAATCTCCAGACACAGAACAATTAAAAAATTCACTTTTAACCCTCCAAGAGAAAAATAATTATTTAGAAAATTCTTTGAGCGCTGAAAACAAGAATTAAGCTGGATTTGTTTTCTGCTTTGGGTGAAGCCAGAAGACAACTGGAAATTCGTGAATGTAAGACCTCCTCTTGTTTCATTACTTATTTTTATAACTGTGACAATGTCTCTTTTGGAACTAATAAGATTTAACTCCTTGATTTCTTGGATTATGCCTTTACATAGAAAGTGTTAAGAAAAAATAATATATCCTACATTTAGTTTTGTTCCCCAGTAATTTAATAATACTGCCTTCGTCTCTTATTTTAACGAATCATCAAAAAATATGTTGCTAAATAAGATGGATGTGTATAAATAATTAGTATGTCTGAGGCCTGATCGGCAATGAAACAGCATCTTACCCCTGCTTTGTTTTTAGTGTTTCTAGTTTGATATTCTTCCAAGTTTGCGTGTCAGCTATGGTTATTTGAGGAATCACTGCTGTTTACCCGTATAAATGGCACTTGTGACGTATTTTTTTTCTATCATTTTTCGTAAAATATTAAAATAAACGATTGGATGAATTATGATTAGTGGTGAATGAACCATTCGAAAAAGGACAACAGGCCACAAAGATTGAAACTGATGCTACTAAATTTAAGTTATTTTCCGCTTCTACAGTTTTGCACTAATTGGAGTTGCTCAATCCTGAGTTTAGGTGAACCCAAGTAGTCATTTCTGATCTATGCTATTGATTTTTATTTTTCATTAGTTCCGCATCACTTCAAATATATGCTCACAAGGAGTCTATAATATTCCATGGAGGTATCCACGTTTTTTGAAAATACTAAATACTGATTTAACTATCCGTGTTTACACTATTCATTCATGCCAAAACTGAGGAGGGTTTAGGCAGCTTGTCAACTAAATGTGTAAAAGAACATTTTATTTTTTATCTAGTTCTTCTTATGCTACATTATTTATAAGATGCGGCATAATAAAATCGTTTTGTGAGCCCCAATGTCGGCTGACTGTCAAAAAGACAAAAGACATATTAGTGAATTCTCCCAGGCGACTGGGTCTCATCGAGATTTGTCGAGAATTTTTGATTTTACTAAAAATTTCAACAGAAAAGAAAGTGAAATTTTACGTGCACTTTGTTGGTGAGCTTGTCAATCAAAGTGGGTGACACCACAGGGAACTCCCAAAGCGGCCAAATTGTTCAAATGATAATTTCTTTGAGCTGATTTTTAGTGTTTTTCGATCAGGCATGCTAGAATATTGTTAGGAACTGCCGAGCCTGAACTTTAAAAAGAAAAATTTGCTCCGTTTAATCGAAAAAAAAAAAGTTCACACTTTTTGATGATGTATTAAATGTTTGTGGGGCTGAATAATTAGCCCAACGACGCTTCTGAAAAATAGAAAAAGTCCAGCTCTCCACTGTCAGTAGCCTGGATTTTAGAGTTGTTTTGCAACTGGAAGGTAAGGGTTTTCAGATGCGTAGTACTATTAATTGTGCTGGTTAATGACAACTGATAATTTAAAATTTGCTTCCTCTGGCTGCACTTTTTTTTCGGTCTCACCCTCACGTTCATGTGTTGATACTTTGTTGTAATGTTGTAAACGAAGGTCTATTTTAAACAGCCATTCTAGAATTCTCCACGGGTTCTGTTTGTAATGTTGTAAACGGGTTGTTCAGCCATTCTAGAATTCTCAACGGGTTGTTTCACCATAGTGTATTAACATAATAACGTTACTGACACTAAAAATTTGAAAAACGAGTTCAACTAATTAATCATGAGCCCTGCACTGCAATAGTTGTTAATTTGAGTTTTTTTATATCATAATTTTTTGGTTTGCCCTATCTTTGGTTACTACAAGAAGCTTTCTTTATGCCAACCTAAAGAAAGATTACTATAAGTATTACTATATAGTAATCAAATTACTATATAATACTCATTAAATACTATAAGAAGCTTTCTTTCTGCCAACCGTCAATAACAGTAGAAAAACCGTAAACCCATTTTTCAATTTTGGTCTTCTCTGTAAAATCTAATTGGTCTTCCCGTGATGTCTTTGAAATTGCTCATTCAAGCAAAATCACTTACAGTGATTCGTTTGTAAGGGGCAGGGGGGGGGGGGCATTGGGTCATGTATTTGAGTCCTACTGGTGGTAATCTTTTGTAACAAAACTCAGTCATTGTTAGCTAAATGGGTGACACAATAATAATTAAATCTTATTTCTTTCTTGTATGTTCACACTTTTCACGTTGTCTGTATGCTTCACTGTGTTATGTGTACATGTTGTTCGGCGTACTTTGGCCGTTTTGAAGATTTTCGTAACGAAAACTGCACGGAGATTGAAAAGTCAATAATATGAAAGGAAATTAATGGATTTTTTTTTTGGTTTTTCTCACTTACTAAATTTAAAAGGATTGTAGGATTTTTTTTTTTTTTTTTTTTCTTTTTCTCGGTGGATTGAAGATGGGAGGTCCCTAATGGTTTGGTTTGTGTTTTTTTTGGTGGTTGATTGTTGACAGATAAGTTAATATATAATGATAATATATATTTATTAAATATGTATATTTATTTAATAATAATATATATTAAATTTAATATATAATTTATGCCTAGTGGATTGATTATTCACCTTCACAAGCTTTGCTTTAGGTTTTGTTGTATTTTTGTTATTTGTGAAAAACCCCTTTGCTACAAAAAAGAAGAAAGAAAAAAGAGAAAAAAGGGAAAGGGTGCACCAGTTTGTGTTTTCTCATAAAAACTCAGAATTATGAATTGTTTATATATTTTAGCCCTTCTTGGAATACGTGACCGGAGAGATACTGGAGCTGAAGTCAAAAGTAGCAGAAGTATTGGCAGTTATGCCAGGGATGGATCTTAATCTAAATATCAGTATTGGAAGTCCACTCGATTTGAGTATGGATCACGTTGGCCCCCTTTTCATCAAAGGTGCCAAGAGTTCTTTGACTTTGTGTAGATGTGTCTTAAATTCAACAAAATTAAGAAATATAATATATTTTCAGTATGCTTTTTCGAGTATAATGGAATATTATCCTCCTGACCTTAAATATTTATTTGTTACTCTAATCGTCTAGAGACTACACTGCTTTTCTATATTCTAAAGTAAAGCTGAAAATGAATTTTTTCGTTTTATTTATAAAAAAAGTGTGTCCATGTGGGTAAACATTCTACTGGATTTTAGTTTCTTGTAGTGAAATAATAGAAGTTTTTTGGCGGACAATATTACGCTATAAATGAATAAGAGCTGTGTATTTATGCACTGGTAAGGTGCTTGCGTACTAGGGATATGTTTGTAATTTGAAATGCGTTTTGTTTTTCTAGAATACGTACGATTTTCTATATACAGCAGGAATTTAAAGAAAATCCTTTTTGTTTGGGAAATTCCTAGAAAGGCTTCCGAGTATTTCATTTTCAACAAGAAATACCAAGCAGACTTAACATAGGGTCGTCGCCTGACCATTTTTTGCTGGGTTTCATTATTTTTTCTAAAAACGTCAAAAATAAGCCTATAGAGGTAAAAATTTTTAGCAATTAGCCGTTTCAATGTTGGGAAAAGTGATGATGTTCCTTTTTTCACAGAATCGGCTTCTACAGAGACTGGTCGTAAAAAAAATCAGAAAATCTTCCTGTCTAAGTAGTAGGTTTGAGAAAAACCGGTCTGAAAATTTGACTTTGCTACTGGTTTTGTTAAACGTCTTTTATCAAATGAAATGTACACTGAAGGCTGAAATTGAATCTTTGAATTTAAAAGTAGGAATATGTCTGGTTATTTTCCCATGGCTTTTCAAGATTTGGAAAGGAATTTGGCTCAACTTAGTTTATACAAGTGCCCTTGTAGTTCTCAGCAAAAATTAGATACGAGATCAAAACATATTGCATGCTTGTCAAATAATAACGGATTCATCAAGGAAGTGGGTATATACGACTTGAAAAGCATTCACTATAATGTTTTCTTCTTTTTGGCTCTGATTCTTGAAACGTGTCTTAAAAAGGGGCTTGTCATAAATCCAAATATTAACGTTCATGTTACATGGTAGTAGAGAACAAAATATTTAAGGGAGAGTGCAGTAGATAATGTGGTCTGACTATGTTCAACAGTACAGGTAAGAAGCTACAGTACCAATTATCCAAATCACTTGGCTATTTATGAGCATTATCGTTATATAATATGATATTTATTAACACTAAAAGGCTTTCTGGGCCATAGGTAATACAAAAATAGAAAGAAATTTAAAATTGATGAACAAAAGCACACTTTCAAATGTAAACTAATTGATAA
Source organism: Artemia sinica (assembly GCA_027921565.1). Taxonomy (NCBI): domain Eukaryota; kingdom Metazoa; phylum Arthropoda; class Branchiopoda; order Anostraca; family Artemiidae; genus Artemia; species Artemia sinica. The sequence continues at coordinate 51,253,134 of CM051257.1, read as the reverse complement.
GTGAATCAAAGGAAATCCCATAGCCTACCTGTACCCACCAACTTTTCCAACTTCTGAATACCAGTAACTTCTAATCATGTATAATTAATTTAGAGACTGCATAAGATAATTAGAAGAGTGGCCTTTATTTTTGTTGTTTGTGTAGGGAATTTTAAAAGGGATCCTTATGAATATACTCCCTTTTGTCTTTTTCTTTGTTTTAGCTTCTAATGCCATATTTTTGTCTTCATAAAAGCGGATCAGTTTTATTAGTAGACAAATTCCTGTAATTATTTGTGCATTGTTGAAAGATAGCTAATAGGAAAAATATATTTTGCTCGGAGTGTGGAACCTCAAGAGACTTTGAAAAGTCTATGTGCAAGAAAATAATTTTAGCTATTAATTATTTAATTTTAATAGAAACCTGCTTAACGATAAGATGAAGAAAAGTTGGAAGAAAATAAACGCAAAATAACTTCTAAAGATACAAAGAGAACAAAATATTTGCAAGAAGACACCATTTATCTTTCAAAAGTCAAGAAGGAACGACAATGGCATGTTAAAGATCACGTTTCGATGTTTTTTGACTGAACGCTTTTCTAAATCAGAGATGGACATGGATCATCCACATGATATTTTATGAATATGATTGTATGATGTCGATGTCTATGTATGATGTCGACAAAATGGGGGCCCCTGCAAAACTTCAGCTGTTCTTATAGGGCTGAACGGATGTATTGTTTTTAATGTTAATGTAAACCAATGCCTTACTGGATAATTCTTTGTCAATAATTTCGTATGTCACATCGCCTCCATTTACAACTAAAACGAAAATATGTTAATAACGAGTAATATTTCTTAAGAAAACAGTAAACAGACAATGACAGTATTTTTACTGTCTTCTTCAGAAGTTTTACCCGTATCAATATATTTTCGGTTCAGTCGTTTCATTTCCTTGTAGCCTGTGGATTAGTGAGTGAGGCTCCAATTGTGAGCATGTCGTCGACATAACACGAAAGGCTCAAAACAATATTCTCCATGGAGAAACTACCACTGGTTACACGTTTTTTTTGTCAATTTTGTTTCATATTATAATTTTCTTGTTCTTGCACTATCGACAGCTGAGTGGCGGTCTCAGGTGAAATACTGGCATTGTTGTTTTGGCTTTCACTGGCTGAAATTTGCCTTCGTTTATCTTTTCTACTTTTTTCTCATGTCAGGTTTAGCCATGGTGGTCTAAGACCTGATTTATGACAATGAAAAAAGCCTCCTCCTTGACGAGCCCTTCTTGCATAAGACCAGTATTGAAGTATGCGTGCCCTCTTTTTGCCAGTGCTCCAAAAAGCCGTAATACTCCTCTCCAATGTGCTCAGAATCAAGCGGCTTGCACAACAACTTCTGGAAACATTGATGCCAAAGCCCTGTAATTGATTCAAGATCATTTCGAAGTACAATTATATCGTTCTTTTACAGATAAATGCATTTCCCTCCATCAGAAGAGTTATAAGAAGCTCGATCTTGAAAGAGCAAAGCCTTTGGGGGCAACTCGCCAAAACACAGCCCGGCAGGACCACCTCGAACAGGGCACACCCCGTCAGGAATACCTAAAAAAGAGTTTTGCCCAATGATCTGTCGTCACAGTAAGCAGCCTCCCAGCAGAGGTAATCCCTGAAAATCCCTCGCTTGAATTATTGAAGCGGAGGCTCAACAAATACATAAAGGCTGAAAATAAAATGTTGAGATTACAGGACTAGTGGCATATTATCTTCTTTGATGGAGGTGTGAGAATTGTAATTAAAGAAAAAAGAATTACGACCAAAATTTCAATTAGTTTGAACTCAATACAAAGAAATGAAATACATCTAAAGCCGGGGTTGTTTTTTATGTTCCCTCTAATGGGCAATCTTTCTATTTGGATTTTTGCTTCCTTATTTTCTTTTATGCAAGATTTGTTTATAAAACTTGCCAACTTCGTCTAACGTATATCTGTTCGAGCCTACAAATTGTCTTCGGTCGCAATCACATCGAAAACCATCAATAAAGATATAAGTATTGTACTTGGGAAAATGTGTATTGGAAAAGCAGGATAGGATAAAAAAATGCTATTTCAAAATCAACATTCTTAATGTAAAGCCTTGGAGGGGATCCAGTTCCATTATTCCCCTCCTTCCGGTACACTACTGGGCTGTTAAAAAGTAACTTGGTTGTAGTTAGTAATTTATGCTGTATATTTTACACATAGTGTAACATTTCAGTGAATATAAGAGTTATTAACTTTGTTAGTATGAGCATACTCGAGAAATAGTCCTACACGATTATTGGGCATTAATATTGGGATTGTTACTAAATTCGCTTTTTTCAGTTGTTGTCTGGAAATGGTGGTATTAATGGTCTCTTGCCGCCGTCACTAGAGGATATTCCCACTTCTGCGGCATCTTACTTGGACCCAAATGCTGTTTCTTACACCCCTCATCTTACTAACGGAGACGCTTTTGACGCTTGATCTATGGAAAACTAACATTTTGTTCATCGGTAGAATTTGAGTAAGCTTTATCTCACTTCTATTTTTATTCTCGAACTGTTTGTATTTTAATTTATTTTATGCCCCGTTAAAAGTGTGTGGACCATTTTATACCCCCCCCCCCTCTCTCTCTCTCTCTCTCTCTCTCTCTCTCTCTCTCTCTCTCTCTCTCTCTCTCTCTCTCTCTCTCTCCCTCCCTCTTCTATCTCTTTCTCTCTCGTCCGTAATATAGAATTTAAAAGTACTTTCAATGAAACAATCAGTATCTTTGTCAATATTCGTTTAATTCTATCCATTTGTAAATCTCCCTGCTCAAAACCAGGTGTGCACCTCAGATGTTTTCTTTACGAAATCAGTTGTAAAGTGAGAGAAAGATTTATTTTGTAGATAATGTGTATTATCAATAGCGGTTTTGACATGTTGATGTGTGTTCACTTTTTAGAGGGATGGGTAAAACAGCCGTGATTGGGTACAAGAATGTCTCAGTACCTTAGTAGCTTAAATGTCTCAGCTAATGACGCACTGGCACAATTCCCCAATACCTTAAAGATTGCTTATCGTAATGTTACGACATTTACACACCGTGAAGAACTTTTTAAACTCTATAATTTTTAGGACTGACCTTTTTTTAAATATGAGATGTGCCCTTTGGTTGTTGGTACGATGATATCTCGATGTCTCAATGTCGTAAGGTCTACTGAAATAGCATATATGGAATACCTCGAGAACAGATTAGAGGTCGAATTGTGTTGGAGGGGCGATGGGGTTTAATACTTTGTCTCAAAAGGAAGGCATTTGGGAGACAAAAAATAATTTTCTTTTAACCGATTTCAGCTTTTGCACTATAAGATCTCTAATTTTGCATTTGGGACAGGGAATGAGAGAGGCAGACGATTTTGTCTCCCGATATACTGGTTCGTTGAAAAGGGCCAACTATTTACTAGACCAAGGGTACCTCCCTTGGTCCAGAAAATGATAACAAAAGTAGTAAAAAAAAAAAAAAAAAAAAAAAAAAAAAAAAAAAAAAAAAAAAAAAAAAACAGGTAGTATGTACTCGTGACGCAAGAATCCGATTTTTTTATCCATCGGCTTGAATCTTGCAGGGCACGTAGATTTTTGGAAGAAAAATAGGTTGTATGGATTCGTAGCCAAGGAATTTTTTTTTTTTTTTTTTTTTTTTTTTTTTTTTTTTTTTTTTTATCCGCTTGGAAAATACAATGCCAAGGGAGCCACAGTGAAGACAAAACATTGGAAAAAATCTGGTTACATTGATTCGTGACGTCTGACTTTCTTTTTTCTATTTTTAAAGGTAACACAACTGACCTCTTTTATAATAAATGATCTTGACATGCACTTATTTGAACAAACTAACAATTGCAACATAATAGAAAATGAAAGGTTATTTTAATAAAGTGGTAGATGAAGATACATGTATGCAAACCAATAGAAGATTAAGAACGATGCAAATTTGTAATCCATTTCATTGAAATCCCCCCCCCTCTATGTGTGTGTGTGTATGTGTTATTATTACAAATAGTCAATAATAAAACTATATCAAACGAAAAAAGAACAGAAATTAATTTAAAAGAACGCTTCCCAAAAATAGGTTTTTCATAGATAAGAAAGGATTTTTCATAAAATAGAAATTTATTAATATGAAAAATTGTTTTAGATTGACCCGTGTAGGTATGGCGCATCGAGAAAATTTCTGGAATAATTGTAGCCTACTTTTTTTTTGAAAAGTGAAGGACAGTTTATAGTATCGATTACATTCGGTAAGATTATATTGCAAGTTTTGAACTCTTTCATAATATGTACTATTTAATGGGTTTCGAAAGGTTGATTACTTCAGTTTTAATGTACATTTCGAAAGAAAGAATTGGATAGACAGTCTGTGACAATTTCGAAACTTAAAAGTAATGTTCGGTTGTGAGAGCGTGGTCATCTTTGTCGATTAAAGGCTTGCAACTTTTCCTAGTTGGTGTACCTATTATTGGTTCCTGATATGCATTTTAGACTAATACAAATAATTGACCTGCTTCTTCTTTTTTTCCGATTCGTTTGAGGGTAAGAAAATTTGTTTCCATGTGGTTACGCAGCAACTATAAATAAAAATGAGTCGCAATGGAATAGTTTCACAATTATTATAATAAAGAGTAGCTACGACAGTATGGTTTTAAAAGGTTAGGGATAGGTACATAACACTAATTAGACTTTATAAGATGGTATTTTAAGTTTTAATCTGTACGATGTTAATGATTAAAAAGAGCACGGCTCAGCTTGCTACAAAGTCAGTTTATGTATATATATATTTTTTTTTATCCCTTTTTATGCCATGGTCATCTTCCAAGATGAGGGGTTGATTCAAAATGATAGGTTCAACTGGCCGTAAAGTCAAAATAATATTTTTAAGTCTTATCCTCGGATTCATCTCTGCCTCACGATACTAATACTGTAAAATCTTCCAAATTTCCATGTTTCGCCATTACCGAGCTACTGACCGCTGATTGCCACAAAAAAAAGCAAAAGCTACGAAAACAGTAGTGTATATTTCACAACGAAATTAGTCAATCTAGCGTGTTTAATTTATGTGGTCGGTATGTATCAAAGTCAAGCTTTTTTTCTTCTTTTTTTGCTGAAGAAGTAGAATAACCAGAAAAAAAATAAATAACTCGCTATATTTGATTGAAAATCGTTGTTCTTACAGTAGACTGGATACAGTAGACAACAGAAGTTTTGACATATGTTCCTCGTCGCCTCGTATTAGTATAAGGTTGCTGTAACAACAATTTTGATAAATTGAGATTTCTAGTAGTCTTTTTGATTTACTCTGACTGTTCATGAGATGCTTTTTGTATCTATTATATGATGGTTAGACACGTCAAGTTAAAATAATCTCTCATCCTGGGAAAACCGTGATGGAAACAGTCAATTGTCCTCGGTATTACGTAGAACATATGAAATTAGAATGGAACTTTGTATGGAGGCAGGTGTGTGTTTTTCAGTAATATTTGCTTAGAGCTAGGCAACCGTATAGCAGGCGCGAGAACTTTTTTTCCCAGTGGGTTTTGAACTTACTAATTCTTGGAAAAAATCTTGCGAGTGACGTGGGAATATCCTTGTTTTGTTTTCTGTTTCAGATGTTTTAGCATCACTGGTCAATTATTGGAAGAGATTTCATCTAACCACCAGCATTATTTACAAAACGAAGAGAAAGTATTTTTGAAAAAAGAAACCTGTATGTCAGATCTGTGTCAACTTTTCTTTTTTATCCTTTGTCAGGAATTGTGCAAAAGCCGCTTAGATACGAAATTTTTGTTTGTTCTTGTGCTTTTTTTAATCTAAGACAGTCAGTATATAAAGAAGCTTCATAACAGAGGTATTATTATTTCAACCATAGATAATTGTTTTTTCTTTGTAGAATTTTTTCATATTAGGATTCAAGCCATTCTTCCTGTAAAAAAAAAAACAATTATATTTGTTTTGCACCGTTTTAGAACATTTCAATAGATCTCACAATTGGTTACAGACTTTGTGTAATTGTTACGTATGATAATGATCAGCGAAGAACTCCGATGTTGTAACATACGGACTCCGAATACGGAAAATGTACTTTGAAAATTTTACAGCTTCGTTAATTAATATAAATAATTATCAGCTCGTGCTAACTGAAAAACGTTTGCTTGAGTTATCTTGTGACCTGTTTTTTAATTCTTTTTCGCCAAGATGTGTCGCTAATTTGGAATTGCCTTTGGTTCATTTCCTCTTCGTGTTTTCATGGCCATTTTGATATTGTTATTTTTGAGTTGCTTTTTGGCTTAAAAGACTTACAGATTTTCTATGTAGTCTCTTTACCAAGTCTTCACTCGGGGGAATAGTATTGTCTTGCAATTAATAAAGCACTGATTCTCCAATAGCTTAAATTTGTTATTATTCCGCGAATTCATGAAACATGTTATAATTACACATTGGCCTCATTGTGTACACAAGGGAGGAGCATAGTGTCCCCACTCCCTTCCTGATTGACACAAAGAACCTCCTTGGAATATTCTGGTCTAAAAATGCGCTTTATTCGTATTTTCAGTCTAATCCCCTGGGGGAAAATCCCCTGATCCCTGTCTTTTTCCCCTATTGGTCAGATCTGTATTTGTTTGAGATAGTTCAGCAGGTCCTGAAGAGCTTTTGTCGACTTGATCCGCTTTAACATTGAATTGGTTTTCATTTTGAAACTGCTAAAACCTAACAACCTTATTTAAACTTGTGCTTATTCATAGTTACTTATGAGATTATTTTTGTTTTTGTATGGAACCTTTATTTTATTAATGAAGAAATTGAAGGTTTATATGCAAGGTGCACTGTTAACTTGCTGTGCTTGTATTTTAGTTCGATACAGTTGTATTGCATCAAAAAGAAAGTTAAAATTATGAGCCCGGAACAAAAATTAATCATACTAATTCTGGATTCTGAATCCTCACCATTAGAATCAATAAAGTTGTTATTCTGCCCTCAAAGGATTAATGTCAGGCATTTTTTGGAAGTGAAGCCAGATCTTTTAGTGCAAATCAAATGAGCGCATTTTGTTAATGAATAATCCTCTCATGTTTATGAAGCTTCTACGTACCTTAAATATTTGACACTCATCTGAATCCTTTTTTTCTCTGTGAGAAAACAATTTATCTGAGGAGCTACGAAGCTATGATCAAAGCGTACGAAGTCGTTGTGAGTCTGTTTTGATGTTCGTGAAAGAATTTTTTATAAATGTTGGCAAATTTCTTTATTGTGTAAACTAGGCATGAAATTGTCATCTCAAATTAAAAATGCTCTCTTATATTTGTGTTTTGGGCTTAATTTATCTCTATGGCGAATTATACTCTGCTATAATAGGGTATTTTCTTATGATTTTTCTAAGAGGTAAACTTTAGTTGCTTATTTTAACACAGACTTAGTAACAAAAGGAGTATTTAAGGAAAGCACTTACCGCATGGCTTTCTATCCCTTTTTATATAGAATTTATGCAGTAAATCATGGAAAATAGTTTTTAAAAGCCAAATATCTATAAAACAAGCAACGTTCGAGTTTGTGTGCATACCGTGTATTTTTGAAAATATCAATTCTGTGGAGAAAAAATAGTACTTTTTCTATTTATTACTAAAATGAACACTATCTTGAATGATGAAAAATGTTCAGAAATACGTCAAAATGGATATAATTAAGAAGTGCAGCTGTGTATTAAATATTACAAAACATGTACACGTGTTTAAAGAAGGGCGGCGTAACTTTGATGGCTTCTTTTAAAAAAGATTTGTGATATTCTTTCGGATTGCGTGACTCCAGCTTTGAAACTGTAGACCATGTCAGTTTCTCAACCTGAATCGGGGTAAACTGACTAAGGCTTTCACTTCACAAGTCTTCAACAACTGGCAAAATCAATTAATTCTTCTCTTATATGAAGCATTCCATTGTCCAAAAAACCAGAGCCCTAGAGTCATCTAATTTTGTTTAGATATGCTGGCTGTTTTCATCGTCTAAAATTGCGAAAAATCTAGTCGATTTGGCTAGATCAACTCTCCTTGTAGTTATTATCTACCCACAAATATCGACTAGTTTTTTTCTATAATGGGCATAAATTGGTTTCAATTGACATTGATCAGCACTTAACTGTGTGTTCAGTTTTTCCAACTATAAAGGACTGCTGCCATCTGAATCTTGCTAAAAAACTTTGCCCTCAAATATCAGCGTCTTTGTACTAAGAGTTTGACCGGTGATTGGAAAGTTTTTTCCTGGGCATTTTCTCAGTTTGTATGCCTTAATTTTTTATGTGATCATTTTCCGGCTTGATCAGAAGCAAATACCGCACAATATTTAGAAAAAATACTCTTGTTTCTCTGTAGAAAATACAAGCCAAACATATCTTTCCATACAACTAATCTCAACTACCTCATTTTCGGGCCAACCATATGAATTGGGAACTAATGGGCAGATTGTAATTATTTTCGTCAAAAACCAAGCTTCCTCTGTCGAAAAAGTTTGGCAATCTGTATCAAGCTTCTTTTTTTAGCCTTTGTCAGAAATTGTGCTAAAGCCGCTTAGACACAAAATTTTTCTTCACTTGTGTCCGCGTTTTTCGGGGTTCTAGATAGAATTCTGAGCTGAGGTTGTGGGCTCAGGCTCAACCACAACGTTTACTTCACTATCATCACTTTTTCCCTTAGCCCATAGCCGAAAAACACTGCTTTTTTGGAATTCCTGTATTTATCCAGCCTTCAGTAATACTGCACTTGAGACTTTCAACTGGACAGGCTAGAGTATGGTTGCAATCTTGAAGAACGTCAACCTCGTGCCCTTGAGTACGACTACGAATAAACTCGCACTGATTTTTAAATCGATAATAAACCCGCAAACGGGTTTTAATTCGCTGGGGACATTGGTTAGTACTATGAAGGGTAACCTGTCGTATCAAAATTATTAGCAACTAAAAACTCGCTGAAAAATTCACAGAAAATATAAAGCAGAATTGTGTCCTATCCACATTGACATGAATTATTTTCATACTTTGTCCAAAGGGACACGGCAAAGGGTTTGGGAGAACACGGAATTGAATGCAAAGATAAAACTCTTAGGCTTAAATTATGCGGTTGATTTCAGTGTCATATATAAAAGTATTAGCAAAATATAATCAATTTCTTAACTTTGTGAGAGTTCAGGGTGCAAGGATAGGTTTCGAAATTAGTATTAAGGAGAACCAGTCGCATAAACTAGAAATAAAAAAAGGGGAAGAGGTAATGTTGGGTACCGAGAAGATAAAATCTAGAAGATAGCTTCATTTAACTAGGCAGTATTAGCAAAGATGGTGGATGCAATGAATATGTAAAAACTTTTTCACAGTTGGGAAACGTTTGGAAGAATTGGGCGACAAGTCTGCGAACTAAAATTAGAATATATGAAACTGGACAGTGGTCAAGTATGGTTCTGAACGTGGGTGCTTCAAAAGGCAGAGGAACATGTTTGATACCTGTTTGACTGACCATATATAAACAACAAACTGTGTAAAAAATGTGATTCTATTCGCACCTTCATGAAAAGTTACACAATAGGACACGTTTTACGGATGAAGAATGACAGATTGTTCTTTTCGATCATCTGTCTGCGACCAAATGAAAAAACAGGTCTTTCGTAAATAAGATGGAAAGAGGTTATAAGGAAATATTTAGAGGAAATTGGAATTTCATGGGAGTGATAAAGATTGAAGGTTTGAATATATTGGAGTGGAAAAAGAGCGTGCGGAGCTGTGTTGACCTCAGGTAGCCTGGTGCTACTGCATTTTTAGTAGCAGCAGTAGTGGACTAGAATGCGGAGAAAGTTCTGCAGGCATGTTTTTTGGGGGTTGGGGGAGTTAGGGTACAAACTGTCCTTGGAATACTAAGACTCCTTCAATTTTTTCTATAAACGTTGGGCCTTTTTATTAGCCACAGCCCATACTTTTGATATTGACGATTTTCTTTTGCTTTCAAATAGAGATCATTAATCTTTTCGACAAGGCTAGAAATCTATTCTTGATTTCTCTCTATAATCTTCTTTACCAAGCAAATTCAGTTTTATCCTTTGGGAATCCCTAGGTCCCTTCAGCTCGCCTACCACCATTTGTGTGGACAACAGATAAGCCAACTATCCATTTTATGGGGTTGTATTGATCCTAAATTTTTAACACAAGGTCACTCAGGTTAGAAAAAAAAAACACTTATTTAGGATTTTTCCTGACACTGAAGTTATCGCATAGAAATTTTCAAAAACAAATAAAGTACACGAACAAAAATGTTTGAAAGCTAACACCAGTTTACACGCAGCTATTGAAATGAAGTATTAACGAAGTTACTTTAAATAGCCCCTTCCCTAGTAATATCATTGCCACTGAAGCTAATTAAAATATTTCACTTCTGGTGTGAGCTTCACACCTAATGAGGCCCCAATGCACTGTGAAGACTAAGAAACGCCGTCTTAGATATTAATCCACCCATGGTATGGTAAAAAAGAAATACAGCCAAGGCAGCAGATGTAAAGAAAACGCCAACGCTAGGCCTAAAATAAGAAAAAAAAAAAACAGATCGTAATACGCGGTCAATTCTCAAATACCGACTGCACAGTGTGATGCTGAGCTTAATACATCGTACCTGGAGCTACTGTTATTCTGAGGTATTATTAACAATATAGCTAATACATTAATCGCCACAATTTGATGCCCATCCAACTTTTTGAAAACTTTAAAGTTCAAAACAAAGGCCTTTCCAACAAAAGAAACTTTTAAGTCAAGGAATGTTGTTAATCTATAGGCTACACTACATTATGAGTCTTATTACAATATAAATTAAGTTAGGGTAATTATATTTTATCGCTTGCTAGGGTAATTATATTTTATGGAAGGTCATGATTGCAGTAAACCTGATTCAACAGTTTAATTTTTGACAAACGCTTCTGAAGGCATTGATTTTGAGCTTCTTGCTATTGTTTATAATTTTGTAATAAAAAATGTCGGTAAAAGCTGAGAGCAGTGAACCAAATTAAATCCACGTGAATTTATTTACTTTATTATCTCCACGAAGCCTTGCTCTATTCTATACCTTTTAATGAGTAAGAAAAAGAAAGTCTAATCAATTTGGAAGATACAAAACCCCTGCTAGTCTTACTTTCGTAAATGAGACATCTTGGCAAAAAACAAACACTCAAAGAGAGTAAAAACAATAGAACAAATTTAATAAATGAATCACCGCGATGACGAACAAAGGAGGAACAGAACACAGAGCTTAATACGAACTTCGAGTCAGTTATTAGACATAAGAACTGTCACATTTTCTATTTAAAACTGCCTATTTAGATAAATAAAACATTCCAGTGAATCCCTATGCTTTACTGAAGTCCAAAACCTTTAGCATATGATATGGCTTTCAAAAGTCTGTCTCGTAGCTTCTCTTTTGATACGTATTCTGGGAGAAGGAGTACATTAAAGCACGTATGAGCAGTAGGAAGCCTAGAAAGAAAACAAAATAATAGACGAAAATATTAGTTAGGCTTACCAATTCACGAAAAATAAAATACAATAGCCTCTTAGTCAAACAGCAAAATTTAAGATACAGAGGTTTACCTAAAAATAAAATTTCATCATCTCCCACGAATTTGTTCTTTCTTTGCTGACAAGTAAGTATTTTTACTCAGTAGACATACAAGAGGGAGATATACAGGATACTTTTTGGGCATTGTGGTTTTGTTTAGCATTATGTATAAAAAAAACTTGGATTTGCTATTCCAAAGACTTAAACCCACGACTGTAGTAATTGGAAATCGTGTATTTATGTCATTTCAACCTTTTTCTTTGGCTTTGTAGACTGAGCACAATATTTAAGGAAGCCAAATCTGTGAGCCAATATTTCAGCAATAGAATTAAGCCCCCCCCCCTCCACTTCAACGGGATTTCTGGCACAATCATCGATACACTACATATTCAATCTTATTTAAAGCTTAGGCATAAACTTCAAGGGAAGAGGGTGGCTCATGTACCAAATCTCTCCCCCAGACTGCCCTTAGGGGCTGAACCTCCTCTATCCAGAAACCCTTATCAAAGAAGGCTTTATTGAACGTTAAAAATCATCTTTTTAATCCTTACCGTACCAATATTTTTGGATTTCCTATCATTAACAATGAGAGTCGCAATGTCTTTGATAGTGATTTTGTTGATGACATTGTGTTTCTTTCTCACGTAAGAGAAGACTTATAACAAAACATTAGAGTACTCTCCAAGCAGAGCTGGTATTAGAAGACGTGAATAGCTGAAAGCTGCATTTGGTCAATGCATTAGGAATGACGCTACAATGGCGGGGTTCATCTTTCGAAGACCTATGGCCGCAAGCTCTTCAAAGGTCCTCGCGGAGAGGTACCGTTGTCGCCTTATATGCCAACTGGCGTAGGAGGAACCAAGTCTTAGTAAGTAGTGATCAGTATGATTTAACTATATTTCTTGATTTGGCAAAGGTCTTTAATTCTGCTCGCCATCATTTGCCTTTAAAGATATTACAAAACATGCTTTTATTATCAAATTGTATACATTTTTTGCATCTTATTTATCGCGTAGAAATCTTGTGTGTCGTGATTCACCCCGATATTTATTCGATAAGTTGTGGGGTCTCTGAAACCCAGTCCTGGGACTGAACCTATTTTTCTGTTCATTAATGACATGCCTAAGGTGCTACCGCTTTGCAAAATCATCATGTTTGCAGATGATGTTTTTTTTTCGCATATCATAGAAATTTATCAACGCTTTTCCGTAACTTTGGCAAAACACTTTTATCTAAATTTGATAGGGAAAATATAAATTTACTCTTGCTAAATGAGGAAGAATGTCTAAATATGTTATTTTCAATGACTGGATGAAATAAAACTGATCAATTCTTCTTACCTTCACATTGTTATGCTAATTCGGGTTCATAATATTAGATATCTTGGAAGTTATTTGGATGAAAATCGGTCATTTCGGAATAAAAAAACGTCTTTAAAAATTTCAAGAAATAGCCTCCTACAATTTTTTCACATGTACATCGATTTTTTCCAATTGATTAGTGATTTTTCTTCTGTAAGTCCATATTTCCTCTACTGTGTTTTCTACAAGGCATGCCATTTTCCTTCGTTACATAACCGCTTCAAATTTACAAAATACAGCATTCATGTTAATTTCTAACGTTAACAGTCGATTGCTAGTTGTGCATTTTCATTGCTTACCATGTTTGGTTTTTATTGCTAAATATTACTGTTCATTCCTGAAAATCTCAGCAATTTTGTATTTCTCAAATTTATAAAGAGAAAAATGCTTAAATGTATTTTGTTGCTTTGTTGTGATGTTTCATTATAATGAAACTGTGATTGAGGATCAAATTTTAATTTGTCAACCGAACTAAGTACATGGATTACAGGATTTTATTTAGAGACAATTAACACGAATTTTGAGCAGGATTACCATTACAGGATTTTATTTACAGACAATTAACACGTATTTTGAGCAGTGTTACCGTGACAGGATTTTATTTAAAGACAATTAGCAAGTATTTTGAGCAGGGTTACCGTTACAGGATTTTATTTAAAGACTATTATTAATAGACTTAGGGCAACGTCAAAGCCAAACGTCACGTAATAGCCCAACAAAAATTAACCAACGTCACCCTTTTCATCTCCACTTATTCCTAGCCTTAGTGACCTAGTCTTCTAACATTAATTTTTAAACCTATTCTAGCGCCCTGAACTCGCAAAACCTCTAAAAGTTCCTTCATTTTGCTCGCGCTTTCATCTAGGATGCTTAAATCATCAGCATAATCTAAGTCCAGGAGTTTTTCCTCCCCATTTGATTCCGTGGTCTCTCATTGCCTTTCCTGTGCTCCTTAAGACAAAGTCCATCAAAATGATCCATATAAAGGGGGATAGAATACAAACCCTGCTTAACTCTTGATTTAATACCAAACCAGCTGCTTACCTCATTTCCTACCGTAACCGCAGCGGTGTTATTCTCGTACATAGCACTAATCACTTTAATGTATTTGTCTGGTATACCATACAAGGACAAGATCTTCGCTAAAGCTCTTTTTCAACAAAATCGGACGCTTGCTCATAATCTATAAAACTGAGGGCCAAAGGTGTTTGATAACTCAGACATTTCTCAATTATTAACCTAAGAGTAAAAATTTGGTCGACACATTAGCTACCTTTTCTAAAACCGCACTGTTCTTCTCTTATAACTTTGTGTACAGCATCTCTCAGTCTAAAATGTATCATATTACTAAGTAATTTGCTGCCTACAGAGACCAGACTAATGCTTCGATAATTACTGCACTCACTCTTATCATCTTTCTTATACAGTGGTTTAACTAAGGTTTTCCTAAAATCGCTGGGTACTTCCCCTTTTTTTAAAAATCATATTTCTAATCTTCAGTATCTTTTTCTAACCTCAGAGCCACCATATTTAAGAAACTCATTTGCCACACTATCAGCGCCTGGAGTCTTATTGTTTTTGTAATCCTTTTAGTACTGTCGATAATTCTTCCTCACAAAACAAATCTTCCTTCACATCCAAGATATCACAAACTTTTTCATTTTCCTCTATATCTTTTCCTGTAACTCTATTTTGGTTTAGCACAATCTTAAAATGTCCTGACTGTCTCTCTGTAACTCTTTCCTTATAACTATTTGTGGCCCTGTTCCTATCTTTAACTGGGACAAGTCCAGATTGACTACTCCCTCTGAATTTACTAACATGCTAGTACAATATTTTACTATTATGCCATCTAGCTGCATCTTCCAGATCCTCAGCAATTTTATACATGACCTCCACTTCACACCTCCTTAGTTCATATTTTGATGCTTTCTGCACTTTCTTTACAATCCTTTTATTTTCATATGATCTATCACTCAGCTAATTCTTGTACAAGGCCCTTCTCCTGTCTATTAAACATAAAGCTTTTTAAACAAATATTCCTAGCTGCGCTCCCAACTTTCTTTTCTAAGACACCCTCAGCAACTTCACAAATTGTTTTCCTAAAATTATTGCATCCATCTACCACATTGTCAAATTTTATACTCTCTAGTTTAGTATTTAACTGTTCCTGAAAAGTTTTTCTCAAATTTTTCGTCCTGGAATCTACCAACATCCTAACTTCCCGGGAGGTAGTTACCCTTCCGAAATTGTAGCTTTAAATTAACACTAGACACTACTTGATGGTGATCTGAAACGTTCGGATTAATGACTGTTAGTAACTGCATTGATAAAAGAATGTCAATAGGGGAGGACAAGGAGGCACCTATCCCACAGAAAGTCTAAAGGATGCATAAATTCTTCTTTGCTCCCTGACCTTTTAGAGATGAAAAGGCTACTAGATGAATTATTTAGCTACAAAGCTTGAATATCAGGGCTGCCACAGGTTCAAGTGGTAAAAAATAGGGACTTGGGAACCTCTTTTTAGTCGAAAAAGGGACCTCTCTAGGGACCATTCTGGACAAAAAATGGACACCAAAAACTCAGTTTTCAGAAAGCCTTTGAAAGAAAAAGTAGTGACACAACACCAAATGACACTTGACTAAGGAAACAAAAATGAGAATGATCATTTGCAGACATCTCTCCAGGATAAGAGGCCAAGTAATAATTAAGAAACAGACCACCTGAGAATCACCATGTCACGGAGGGAGCTTTTTTCTTCCTTTTTTTCTGAACGCTTTACTTTATAATACAAAAAATCAGACACAAAAATATTATGAGAGACAAGGAAACGGTAACTAGAACACACAACCTATTTGTTTCCATTTTTTTGCACTGCCTTCTGCTGGAACTAAGATGTGATCAGCAACTGTTTCTTTGACTCTAACTGCTGTTGGGCGGTTTCAAGAGTAGCGGCTTCCCTTTTTTGTTCAGTACGCATCGACTGAGTCCCATCTATCATGGCCTGCGCTAGCTGTATGTCGACCATGTACTTCATTTCAATGCCTTTTTTCAGCCGGTTATGAGCTTCCTTCATCAACTCGCTGCGACCTGTTCCTTGGAATCAAGCGCTTCTTCGTTTTCTTTGAGAGATTTTTCGAAAGTCTCTATTGTCTGTCTTTTCAAAGAGATTTCAGCGAGCTACTGCTCTCTCAACCGTCCCCTTGCGTCCAAATCCTGCCACTCTTTCTCAGTTTTTCTTTCAAGGCTTTTTCCTGCTGTAGGTACAAATCATATTTCTTTCTAGGGAATTTGGCCGGTTTTATTAAGGTTTCAGTGATAGCAACATTTTGTGCCAGGTCCTTCAAATCTGCCCAACCGATCTATCACAAACAGTTTTGCATTCAAATTTCGCTCATTCATCGAAGCTCTTTCTTCACTGAGAGCTCGCCCAGAAAGGGAGAAACCCGGCTCAATGCTAGCAGACCCATGTGAAATGGTCAAAGCATTTTTACGACTCGAGACAAGTTTGGATATTTTCCTCCCTGGATCACGTTGTCCCACTTGTCGTCGATCCGGATAACTGTATTAGCTTAAACTTGTCAACTAGCATGTCCTTTTGCGTCGTGATGGGTAACTTCCAGGCAATATATAATAAATTCTGAGCAGAAACTGGCTTTGATACTTCACCGGGATACAGAAAAGTTAAAGCGTTCAACAACTGCAAAATTCTCCGCAGAGTATTTGCTTAAGGACATATCTTGCGGCCGCAGAATAATGCTTGTGAACACGCTGCATGAACGAGCGTTTTGGAAGCTGTAGCCGCGGCACAAAGTTCTCTTCATCTTCGTATGGCTGAAGCGTTAGTTCCTCCCAAGTTCTTAGTCGCTTCGGGTTTTAAAATTCGTCCAGCCAATGTCAAGACCAGGAGATTCAGCCCCGTATAGAGTTCAAGCACTAGAGGCTTTTCCGTTGAAACTTTTCGGTGAAATGTATGAAGAGGTTCGAACTATCAACAACAAACTGACACTCTGCTTTCAAGGTCGGTTGTTTGATCAGCCGGATGGTCTCTCTGTACGCAGTTGACTTCACAAGACTAGGGTTTTTTTCTTTGGAATATAGACAACGAATTACTCAAACATCAAACGCCAAGCATCTGTTCCCTTAGCCTCGATGCGGCAGGTCCTATTTATTAACTATCTGGCGGGTATGTGTTTCAAAAAGCGAGATTTAGGAATGCCAGTTTTCTCTTGAATTTTCCTGTAGTCTTCTTGTCTAGCCGACCAGCCACTAAAAAGGTAGTATACTTTGATGATTAGATCGGAACAATTCTCGCGGATTTCCTGCAAACCCTTACGAAAAGCGTTGTATACCAAATGGATCTTGCAGGTACCAATATCAAGAAGACCTTCGCTACCTGTCAACCAACGATTTTCACTGTCAATCAGTTGGACAAGTTTTTTGTTCTCGTTCGGACCGTCACAAATTAACGCTAGTAGTTTAGAGATAGATAAATCACTCTCACCGATCGTTCTGACTATTTTTGACTTCAAGTCTTCAGCTGTGACGTGTCCAATAAACACAGTTTTCAGATGTCTTTCTACCTCTCGTTTTAGCTTTTCGGACCACAATCGGATCGTCATTTGAAGCTCTTTCTTATTTTCTGAGTTTATGGTTTCGTCAAATTCGACAACATAATAACTGTTGCCAACTTCATCATCAGTCACCTTCCGGAAATGGGATCCAAGAGCTTTGTTTAAAAATAAGCGAGCTTAGTTCGCCCGAAGGAGAAGTTTTTGACCAATGAATCTCTGAACATTTTTCTAAATGCATCTGCTATTCCGTCTGCAGATTACCCAGAATACTAAGACTCAATCGTCTTCAGAGCCCATGTAATTTCTGCAACTGTTATTTCATCCCGCACTACATAAGCATCTAGGTGCATGGACAGTTTTGCTTAAACGCCACTCTCCATGGAAGATGCTGCCAAGAGACGAAGCGGATTCGGCGTTAGCTTTATGATAACATTCTTCTTATGTTCAGCAGTTCTGGCGTGCAACAGTAAAGCGCAGGCACCTTTATGAGAGACAAGTGATGTATTGCAGATAGAATAGTAGAAAGGGAACAGATTCCCCGGAACAACTCTACACCACTCTTTCATTTGGTGTGCTGTTGCATCTTTCTCTTCCAACTAAGTCTCATTGAAATTGCACTTTTCAGTTCTTGTTCAAACTGAAACGTCAGACCCAAAACCTCAAAAAAAAAAAAAAAAGAAGTGGTAGAAAAATATATAGGCTATTATCAGAAATGCATTCAAATAAAAACGGGTGCTAGGTAGTAGTCTAATAGTTCGAAAATGTATGTAAGCTCAAAATCGTACAAGAAACCTCGTTTTAACACCGCCTCCTTTGTATTTTATACTTGCATTCATTCTCTTAATTTTCTTTCCTCTGTATGCAACAAAGCAACAACCAGAAAAGAGTTTTCGAAGTAATTAAAAAAGGCCAACCGAACCCTTCCATCTCCTAACGTTTGACTCCAGAGGCAAAGGGGGTCACTCCTTTTCGTTACTAGTCTGTCTACTCTGTCAAGACAATAACGCTTTAGCCTGTGTAACAACAAGTTTTGTCTTTCTTAGACAAGTAAAAACAGGTTCCAGATATCTCAACTGAAACAAAAATACTGAAAACCGTATACTCACAGGTATTGGTAGCCTTCAAGATACGGAACTTTAAACCAAAGCAAGAAAAGGGACTTTAGGAACCTTAATCATTTTAAGGAACCAATAGGGACTTTCATTCCATTTTAGGGACTTAAGCGACTTTGCGGCAGCCCTGGAATATAAAGGCTATTTTTATTTTCACAGCAATTGAATCTGTCTTCTCTTGCTCTATCTTCAAACGAAATAAATGTGAGGCCATACAAACTATAATATGACCAATGTAAATAGGATTGGCTTATTGATTTTTTTGCGTTAACTAGGAAACCGACAAGTTCACAACATTTTTTTGGTTCTCAATTGTTACCGCTCAATGTCTACCCCTAAAGGCTAGTGTCTGAAATCGATATATGGGAATTCTGAAATCACTTTACTAAAAACGAGAAATGTTTTAAGTTGTTTTACTTTTTTTTTATTAAAACATATTCTAAAAAATGCTTGTCAAACTTATGAAAAAACTTTTTTCTGATATAGGCGTTTCTATGACAATTAATTCTATTTTCTTATTTTAATGTAACTGTACTTTTGATCAATTTTGTCTCCTTTTTAGTCAATCCTTTCAAACATCTAGAAAACCAAAGGCTAGGAAAAACTTTCAGACCTATGAATTGGTATGCTTTTTATTTCGATTAGCCATTGTTTGTGAGGGTCATCATGCTCTTTTTCGAAAGCTCCGTAAATTTTGTTTTCGTCATTACTTTTTACTTTTAACTTTTTTATGCTCCTAACCCCCCTTGAATGTTTTGCCTCTAATGATGTTTGTTGCTCTGCTATTTACGTAGTAAATGGCGACAAGTTGGTGCTGAAGAAGAAATTATTAGGGTAACTTGTTACCCTACTATCCAAGTTTTTTTTCAGCTGAAAGTAAGCATCTTGAATGTTAGAAGGGCGTATCTGAAATATTCCAGGAAAGGCTAATGACATTTAGTTGAAACTTCCAGGAATGGAGAGGGTTTGCTGGAATAAATCAAAAGTTACTAATTCGAACTATTAAATGAAAATTAGATATTTTAATTCTTACGACAGAGACATAAAAAACTGAACGAATATTCATTATATGAGGTTATAGTTGTATTTAACCATAAATAACGTTATAGTAGAGATATATGGTGAAGTCAGTTGCATCTTCGGCCAAGATATAATACACATATCTTCTGAAAATTGCTTTTCTGTGGTATGATGTCATGTTTGAATGATTCCTTCGCCTGACTCCATTTGGTTTGTTTTTTACTAGATTCCAGCGAAGAACAAGCCGAAGGCTTTTTCTATGTGCGATATATAATGAAAAATTACGTTATAATACTTTAATACATAGAACCCGATTCACTCTTTACTTATAGGCCTACTAATCAATGTTACAGAAAAGAAATTCGCAATGGTTTTCTTGAGGAAAGTTCTAACTTCTAAAATAGATACTCTTTCTTATCACCATGGAATTTATATATATATATATATATATATATATATATATATATATATATATATATATATATATATATATATATATATATATATATATATATATATATATATATATATATATATATATATATATATATATATATATATATATATATATATATATATATATATATATATATATATATATATATATATATATATATATATATATATATATATATATATATATATATATATATATATATATATATATATATATATATATATATAATATATAAATATATATATTTTGTTTATTCTGAAAATATGTTTGTTTCAGGATATCGTAAAAAATCATAATAAAGCATGATATAATAAAGATAATATAACACACGTATGCTTTGATCAGAGGCTTCTCTGGGACATTCTGCTGCCTCATCTGGGTCTGATTCTGCTGCCTGATTTTGTATGGAGCGTTCTTTTCTAGATCCAGTTGTGTGTGATATATATATTTCGTAGAAAAGACACTGGATGCAGTCATTTCTTTACAAATGAGCCCTAAAATGTTTCGCTATGATGTCTCTGTTCCCTACTAGTGGCGAAAGAAAAAAAACAGAAAAAAGAAAAAGACTGGCGAAAAATTCGAAATAAGAATTCATTGCTTCCCATTGGAAAAAGTTAATTTCCTTTTTTTTTTCATTCATATAATTCAGATTTTTGGGCGTTTCCTCCCTTTTTTAAAAATCAGGCAAATTTTATCAGGTTCATAGCTGTTGATGGGTAGCCTAACATTAAACTTAATAAAGAATGTTATGTATTTGGAATTACCATAAAAAGCCAATCTTTTTTTTATGTATTCTTTGACTGGTAACAAAATTCCTTTGTTTTGAGTTTTGGTTACAATTGCCATGAGTTTCTCCTTGCTTTCAGTTCGTTGTAGCAAAACTTTTGGATATTACTTCTTAGATACCATAAACTGAAATGTATTTTTGTCTAATCAGTTGTCATAGTACAGTGGTGAAAGGACTCTTGTTCATATATGAAGGATTCGTTCTTTACTATCGTTCTTTACTGGATCCAGCTATGTGTTATATAACATATTACTTACAAAAGGCACTAGATGTAGCAATTTCAGTGCTTCAGATGTTTCAGTGCCCCAGGTGAAAGAACTCTTCTTCAGATGTGAAGGGTTCGTAATAGCGTTACGATGGCAAGGATAAATTTTCTATATCATAGCACTAAAGTTAACAGCATTTCTTAATAAATTGTAGGAGGTGAGAAATGAACTGGAATAACACTTTCTGAATACAACTGGGTTTCGATTAATTATATTTCTTAAAGATCTTCTAATATAAGAGGGTTTATTAAGAAATTATGTTAACCGTAATTAACCAAGTAAAAAGGAATAGAAATTAACTATGCAAAGAAAATATTAGTCATTAAAGGACAATCTCAAGCTACACCAGTTGACCCAATTCTTTATCAGGAATTCCGTTGCCATCTGGCATTACTATAAATAAAAGTAACATGAGGTGATTTTTCCTTTGAATGTTTTGCCTCTAATAGTATTTGTCACCCTGATATATACCTAGTCACTGGTGTCAATTTGGCAGTAAAAACGAGGGCGGTACCACGCTACAAGATTTGTTTGCCTCCCTCCGCATAGATTTCTAAAAATATTTTTTTCGGTATTTTCATTAAAAAACGTTTTTTTTTGTTTTTTTTTCACTGAAAAACTTGAAAAAAAACAACAATTAAGTTTCCCATCCCTTGATTTTGTACATTTTTGTGCCCTAGCCTAAATTTTCGTGAATTGTCGCCACTGCTAAAGGGCCCAACCTAGACATCAAAGAACTGACTTTAGTTTTACCGCATAGGTTGCTTCTTTCAGGTATCTGACATCTGACCGTCAAACTCTTATGAGTCTTGTTGTTTCTACCAATCATTATTTGTATAAGTTACAACATTTGGGTTCTTTATACATTTATTAAACACTTTAACAAAAATAAAATAACATAACATTTAATTGGAACTAATTCATCCGACAGAATTTCGCCCTGGAGACGTGCTCCCATTATCAACACCATCACGTGTTTCGTGGAAGTTTTGAAAACATTCTTTCTTAAAACTTTCGGTTTCATCCGGCCCTCTTGGCTGCCTAATTACAATAGCTCACGGACCAGACGATGGCTCTTCTTTTTGTAATTTACACCTCTTCTGTGCGGTGGCACATACACATTGGGAACTGCGACTTCGTCTCGGTTATCGACGATTGATTTTTCCTTTAAACTGTCTTTTTCTATGACAGCATCTATTTTTACATGGTTCTCTGCATCTGAAGTGTTGGCTCCGCCACCTTTTATAGGAGAAGGAAGGAAGAAGGAGGATCTTTTTCCGAGTTAGGGTTTGGACCACGCCTCCACCAACTATTGGATGATGAGCCTTGGTCAGAATCTTGCCGTGTTTTTACTGAACATTTCTTCTTCGTTTTTTTCTTTTCGTCGTTTTTTTTTCTTGGCTTCATCAGAACTCTCTCTTTCTGGGGCTTCATATTGTTTTTCCTCGCTCATATCGCTCTCTCAAAAACGATATGAGCGCCATCTTTTGAGATGTTCTAAGTCCGAAATCAACTTGTTCACTTCTTCTGCTTGCGAATCACGAAGCGTTGATATTGTCCTGAGAATATTACCAATCCTGATGTTGATATTCAGGTTACTTCCGGCAATTTGTTTCGGGATATTATCTACGTTTTTAGAATTAATCACCTTTTGCTCGGACTGAAAAAGGTTTTTTGCTGATGTACATTCTACTTGTTACATCTTTTTCACTTCTTTATCCAAATAGGCTGCGGTTGAACTCAGCTTGGGCACTTGAAAATAAAAACTGGATAAGATCCCATCTAAATCCCGCTTTTCAACGTGGCTTTGGTATCTTTTCAATTTTTCCGTAAGTGACTGTGTGTCGTATAGAATCCATTATTTCTTTTCGTAATCTGAAACACTTTTTCGACTCTGGGGATCTATAAAATATGGATAAAATTTTGGCAATCGTGGCAATCTCTTTATCTAGTTTTTCGAAAGGATAAATCTGTCTGCTACCAGCCATCTTTTCGGTTTTTGAAAAAATAATGACCTTTTTGTCCATCTGACCCGAATTGTTATTTTTAAAGTCTACTTTTGTAGCGTCAGGTCCCAGTTTAGACATTCTTGTAGATTTAAATATATTCACCCTCTTCACTACTGCTCTCTTCTCTCCTGCAGGACACCATACATTGTTTCCCTTCTCAAAATTTTCAGTTTTGCTAAGAACTTGAGTTGACATGATAGATTGTTTGCTTTGTATTAACTGATTAACTCATAAGAAAATCACTGAAAACAGTCGTTTATAAGAAGAGATGACGGCATTTATGACGTGTGGTATGTAGCTATGACGATGTCATTCGACATCATTTTTCATTTTATCTATCAATTTAAAAAATTCATTTGGGATGACGTCATGTAAAACGAATTGCAAAAGATGCCGTGCCCCTTTTTTTTTATTAATTTAAAAAACCTTTCCACCAAACAGGTTTTTCAAAGAAAAGTGAAGAGCTCCACTAAGCCAAGAATGAGCAAAAATAAAGTCAAATAATCTTCCAAGCCTAAAACTACCACAAATCACTATCAATAAATAAATGAAACTCAAAAAGAACAGAAATTACAATAAATAGCCAAGTCAAACTCAAAACGAGCAAACATAACATGAGTAGGGCGGATAACCCCCATGCATTCTCAAGACCAGAACACAATTTGCGCTTAAAAAAAAAAAAAAAAAAAAAACTAATAACCGTGGATTGTCAGTTTAATAGACATATACTAATATTTATTCCTTAAAAGTTTCAATAATTTATTATTTATGAAAGTAAGGAAAGTGAAAACATTTCAAACGTATTTTGTTTTCAGTAAAGCGTCAAAGGAGCGTGCTGTGTTGGCCTCAGGCGGTTTGGTGCTGCGGTGAGTTGTCAGTAGTAGCAGTATTCAATCTTGTTACAGACTGACTACCTTATCTCCTTGTTACTTTATCAACACAAGAACCGGTAGCGTCAATTTAAGAAAATTTAGAAAGCAGCGAAATTTATTATCTAAAATTTAAGCGGGCGATAAAATTGATAATACCAAAAAAAAAAATCCTTTTTTTCATTTAAAATTACCCAAATAGTATTCTTCAAAATCTACAGAGGAGTGAAATCTAGGGGACACATATGCCCTCCCTTGCCCCAATTACTAACGCCACTAGCCAAGACAAGCCTAAACCACTAGCCTAGCCAAGATTCTAAAAACCAATTTCATTCATCGTAGTTAGTTAATTTTCATTACCTTCATCGCTAAAATCACTAATAACAGTGAACTTAACCCTCTATATTACCTTAATCAAACAGTTCGTGGTAACGAAATGTAAGTAACGAGCGTCTCAGCCCGATAGTAACCGTAACTTAAAAAAAAGAATTTTGATAACAACAAATACATCAAAAGAATTGACTTTTTATGCCAATTTTCAATATAAAAAATTCATTAATTTGAATCATGTCCAGCAGAAGCTATGAGCATAAAACAAGTTGCCTAATTTTTCGTAAGGGTGGGGGGGGGGGTGGTGGTGGTGGTGGAAAACAACCCAAAAAGTCAAGTGATCCTATTGAAAATTACATGATGGAATTCAGCATATCAGAGAACCCTACTGTAAGGGTTTCAAGCTCCTGTCGACGAAAATATGGAATTCTGTACTTTTTGCCGGAAGATAGATCACGGATGCTTTTTTTTTCAGGAGTGATCATATTGAACTAATGGTCCTAGATGATCGAGAGAAACCACATTCAAATGGAAATCAAAAGCTCTAGTGCCCTTTATAAGACACCAAAAAGATTGGAGGGCAATTAGCCTCCCTCCGACGCTCCTTTTTTCCCCAAATACATCAAATAAATATTTAAGATACTGATTTGATTCTGCATATTTGAAAGGCCCAAAAGTTATGTCTTTAGGGATGGAAAGACCCCCCCCCCCCCATAGTCCATCGAAAATGGTCTGTAGTTCCACAACTAGCCAATTGTTCACACATAGCTTTTATTATAGCGTGGTAAAAATTCATATTTGGGGGCGCGGATTTTGTACGGGAGTGTGAAATTTTTCACGGAGATAATTTTCCGCGTTTTTAGAAGGTGAAGGAGTGAAATTTTTTTCATCTGAAAGTAAGGAGCAAAATACAAACTTAAACAAAAAAAAAAATTCTAGGGGGGAAGCCAGTTTTTGCCAGAAGAAAGATCACGGATGTGTGTTTATTTGTCTGTTAGTCTTTTTTTTTTCAGGGGTGATTGTATCCATACACTGCGCCTAGACCATCGAGAAAGGGTTCATTTTAACGGAAGTTAATAGTTTGAGTGCCCTTTTTAGGGGACCAAAAAGATTGAAGGGCAACTAGGCTCCCTCCCACGCCAATTTTTTCACAAAATCATCCGATCAAAATTCTGAGATTGCTATTTGGTTCAGAATAGTTGAAAGGCCTAATAACTATGTCTCTGGAGTTATAATGATCCCCCAAAGCCCCTGGGGAAAGGTCTAAGTTATAAAATTTAACCATTGTTTACGTATAGTATTTTTTATTGGGAGTATGCATACATTTTTCAGGGGGGGAGGAGGGTGAATTTTTTTCTGGAGGGGGGGGCTTTGCACTGGGAGAATTTAACACGGAGAGGGAATTTTTTAGGGGGTGAACTTTTCAGGGGAAATTATATACTGGGGGATTTTGCCAGAATTCCTGTACGGAATTTCTTTATATGTCTTGCTTTCTCTTTACTGACTCAATTTTAAGCGTGGAGGTGTTGAGGGCAATTGTCTGGGGTCAATTTTCATCAGGATTGAATTTTTCGAAAGATATTTCCGTGGGGAGGAGGATTTTTCCGTTTAGCTGGAGCAAGATTTCCTGGCATTATTTAAAAAAACGATCAGAAATTAAATAAAAGAAAACAAATTTTTTCAACTGAAAGTAAAGAGCAAAACTAAAACTTAAAAACAAACAGAAATTATTACGTATACGAGGGGGTTACCCCCTCCTCGACAGCTCTCTACGCTAAAGTTCAAATTTTGTCCCGATTCTTTAAAAACGACTGCTGAAACACAAGGGTAGTTTAATTAGAACAATAAGTAACTTTCTTTGTTAATTCCGAAAAACTTTAGCGTGAAGAGCGAGGTGCTGAGGAGGGGCACACCCCCCCCCCCCTCGTATACGCCATAATTTCTGTTCGTTTTAAGTTTTAACACTGCTCTTTACTTTCAGTTGAAAAAACTTGTTTTTTTTCTTTATTTCATTTTGATAATAAAACGGCCTGGCAACTATGTAATAATCATCTACTTGGTTACGCAAATATTAGCCTTCTTTACCCGAAATTATGTGAAGAACATTGCATAATACATCTTCTATTTGTGCTGGTCTTAAAAATACATTAATAACATAGAAAGTAAATGAAATAATGAATAATTGAATACTACTCTGCTCAGAAACTGAAAATAAATAAATTCAAATAAAAAAAGTATTCTTAGCAAATAGTTACACACAGAAGGGGGGGGGGGGGTAAATTAGTTATCCTCTAAGGTTTCCTGGCATTATTTAAAAAAACATTAGAAATTAATTAAAAGAAAACAATTTTTTCAACTGAAAGTAAGGAGCAAAATTAAAACTTAAAAACGAACAGAAATTATTACGTATACGAGGGGGGTTAACTTCCGTTAGATTAAGCCCTTTATGAGTCATGCCTGCTAATACCTTTAGCCATTTAGGGCTATGTCTCGTATCCTGTGGAGGGGGGGGGGTATAATGTCGTGATTGGAACCATCAGACTATATCTGGAAATAGTACTGAATGGGGAGAGGTGCTGTCATCAACTAAGCTTTTGTTATTAACTAAGCTTTAGGTTTTAAATTTTCTTTAGGTTTTTGCCGGAAGAAAGATCACGGATGCGTTTGATACGGATTTGTTTGTTAGTCTTTTTTTTTCAGGGGTGATTGTATCGATCAACTGGGCCTAGACCTCGAGAAATGGCTCATTATAACGGAAATTAAAAGTTTGGGTGCCCTTTTTAAGTGACCAAAAACTTTG
The DNA here is from genome assembly GCA_027921565.1 of Artemia sinica. Taxonomy (NCBI): domain Eukaryota; kingdom Metazoa; phylum Arthropoda; class Branchiopoda; order Anostraca; family Artemiidae; genus Artemia; species Artemia sinica. The sequence goes on along the minus strand of CM051257.1, from coordinate 51,225,945 downwards.
GAGGGCAACTAGGCCCCCTCCCACGCCACTTTTGTTTTCCCAAAACCATCCGATCAAAATTCTGATATTGTTATTTGGTTCAGAATAGTTGGAAGGCCTAATAACTATGTCTCTGGAGTTAACATGACCCCCCAAAGCCCCTGGGGAGAGGTCTAAGTTATAAAATTTGCCCATTATTTACGTATAATATTTGTTATTGGGAAGTATGCATACATTTTTCAGGTGGGGAGAGGAGGACGAATTTTTTTCTGGGGGGGGGGGGGGGCTTTGCACTGGGAGAAGTTAACATAGAGAGGCAATTTTCCAGGGGGTAAACTTTTCAGGGCAAATTGTGTACTGGGGGATTTTGCCAGAATTCCTGCACGGAATTTCTTTATATGTCTTGCTTTCTCTTTACTGACTCAATTTTATGCGTGGAGGTCTTGAAGGTCACTTTTCACCAGTATGGAATTTTTCAAAGGATATTTCCGTGGGAAGGAGGATTTTGCCGTGGAGGTGGAGCCAGATTTTATGGCGCTATTTAAAAAACGAACAGAAATTAAATAAAAGAAAAACAAGTTTTCTGAAACACAAGGGTAGTTAATTAGAACAATAAGTAACTTTTTTTAATTCCGAAATACTTTAGCGTGAAGAGCGAGGTGTTGAGGAGGGGGCAATCCCCCCCCTCGTATACGTAATAATTTATGTTCGTTTTAAGTTTTAATATTGCTCCTTACTTTCAGTTGAAAAAACTTGTTTTTTCTTTTATTTAATTTTGATAATAAAACGGCCTAGCATCTATGTACGAAAGCTAGTACCTCCTTTACCCGAAATTATGTACAGAACATTACATAATACATCTTCTATTTGTGCTGGTCTTAACAATACATTAATAACAAAGAAAGTAGATGAAATATTGATTAATTGACTACTATTTGGCTCAGAAACTAAAAATAAATAAATTCATTTAAAAAAAATGTATTCTTAGTAAATACTTATACACAGAAAGGGGGGGGGGTAAATTAGTTATCCCCTAGGGTTGACTGGAAGAACGTTTTAAAGAACGCATTACACTTTTTAGCTGTAAAATGTGCTTCCAGAAACAAAATCAGATAATTTTACTATACCCAGTAAAAGTTTTTAGATGATCTAGTAATTTTTTCTTCTGGTTTCTAACTTCTATTTTATGTCTGGATATTTTAGCTTAGTCTTGGAATGCTAGGACTTCTGTTTTTTTTCTTTAATTTTAAAAATTCGTCTTTTTTCGTCTACTTTATATTTTTTCTTTGTCTTTTTTAAGATATAGTTTTTCTTTTTATGAATGATTCATATTTTTTTTCAGACCAAACCTACCGCAAGGTTTGCTCATGCTTACTATTTGCCCCGTAAAAACGACCCAGCATAGCTCTGTAGGGTCTTCATCTTTTTTTTTTTTTATCCAGATCGACAAATTTATTAAATAACATATTTAAGTGAAAAAATACACCCCATTAGTTAGCAAGGGGACAAAGAATCAGAATCGGGAACGAGAACAATAAAAAAAACAAGGTATTTCGGAAGACCTGAATCGACTAAATTTTCCCCGATCTCAGATTTTGAGTAAAACTGCCTTTTTTAAGGTCAAACTAACCGAAGGGTAACCTGCCATCCCTTAATTACGCTAGTCGCATCTAAATGGAATCACGCCAAATTTCGAAGACACTTTAATTAGAGCGGGTGATATATCAAAACATTGTGCCTACAGGAATGGAATGATAAATACAGGCCCCGAATGATGCAAATAACCCATTTAAAACAGAGGCTCCATGGATATATTTTATCAAAAAGATTGGAAATTTAAATATGTGAAATTAGTGAGTCCACAGTTAGGCCCGTGTTCCCAACCACTACCTCAACATCCGAATTCATACATATAAACTAACAATCTTTTTTTCTTTTTTTTAACTTAAGGCATTTTTCTGACTCATGGTCGTTTGGGATTACGGAACTTCTCTACAAGGTGATAATTAAAATTATTAAGGTCGAAAGCATGACAATTCTAACTCAAAATGCTTTAAGCACATATTTTACAAATAGAATTTAACTTTCATGAAAGTTGGTATTTAAGGATTTCTATGCCTGGTGAGGCTAAGAAAATTCTGACAAATCTGAGACTAGTCTTGCAATATAGACATCCAAAATGAAAACAAGTCAACCTAATAATTCACAAATGGTGGACACGTCTCACCTTGTGAAAATAATCACAGAAGAATTTTCCAACCGAAGGATTGGAAGTAGCAATTGATTTTTAAAATTCAAATTATCTTATTTTCAAATTTAGAAACTTTTTTCAGCAAAGAGGAAGAAAACAGACTGGACAACAACTGAAACAAAACAGCTGAAGCAAAGCAACTCAAACAACTCAAACAAAAACCCAAACTCATTCTCAAAACTGTATCAAATGTGTTTTTTTTTTCTTTATACGTATACAAATTTTTATGTTGTAGGTTGCTGTTTATTCTATTATTTTTCCGTTAAAAATTTTGCGGTTGTGTAAAACCGAAATATTCGGGCTGTATTTATTATATTTTTTGTCTTAATTACAATGAAGTTTTTCTTGTCGTTATATACCCCTATATTTTCATTTTTATTTATAAAAGTAAAAGGAGCGTTGCCTGAGAAAATTTTAAGTACTAGTACAAAAAACAAGTGGCAAATAGGAAAAACCACGATTTTGGCTGTGGATTTATAATTTCTAAAAAATAATTTGGCTCGGGATTTTACGATTCCTAAAAGATTTCACCCCCATTACTTGAAAAAAAATGAGACCTCTAGTGAGATAGATTCTGATTCTAGCCCATTATCCCAAACTATCACAACTAGTCCATTATCCTAAACCCCAAAGAGTGGGCGATCACCCTGTTCTTCCTTTGCAGTTCTCAGCCAATAAAAAATACCCTGCAGTGGCAATCAGTTTTCTTACAATTGGATGCAAATCCAACTTACTATAGCGAGAGAACTAATTAATTTCAGCTCAATTAATTAGTTGGCGAAAATTAGTGTTGCCAAATTACTTATCTAAACACTCCAGTCTTGGGGCTAGGAACATCTTAAGAATCCCCGAAGGAATTTAAAATATTTTATTTAGTTCTCCATATATCATTTCATTTCAAAGAATACTCAGGTTCACGAAAAATTGATTAATAGCAACTTAGTATTTTCAACAAATTGCAATTATATTTTAAACTAAAAATTTAGCCCTTTATGCTGAGGATGCTACATAATAATGGAAAATAAATTAAATTACTAATTAAAATTCTTAATTAAATGTAAAAGGCAATTTTGAAAATTTAACTACAAAAATCCTCTGATACTTTAAATGCTCTAATATGATTTTTGTGTATTGTCTTGTTTGCTTATTTCTGTTTCTTGCAAACTATTTGTTAATAAAGGTATTTCTATGAGGTTCATAAGACCTTTGATTCTTATATAATTTAAAAAACTTTTCCCACAAAACAAGTTTTTCAAAGAAAAGTAAAGAGCTCCCAAGAATGAGCAAAAATGAAGTCGAATAATCTTCCAAACGTAAAACTACCACAAAACACTATCAATAAATAAATGAAACTCAAAACGAACAGAAATGACAATAAATAGCCAAGTCAAACTCAAAACGAGCAAAAATTAGCATGAGTAGGGCTGATAGCCCCCATGCCTTCTCAAGATCAGAACACAATTTGCGCTTTACTAAAAAAAAAAATAACTATATTTGAAATGTTTCCACTTTTCTTACCTTCATAAATAAAGATTATCAAAACTTTTAAGGAATAAATATTAGTATATATCAATTAAACTGACAATCCACGATTGTTTTTTTTTTCGGTAAAGCGCAAATTGTGTTCTGGTCTTGAGAATGCATGGCGGTTATCAGCCCTAATCATTTTAATTGTTGCTCTTTTTGAGTTTGACTTGGCTATTTATTGTAATTTCTCTTCCACTTAGTGATTTGTGGTAATTTTATGTTTGGGAGATTATTTGACTTTATTTTTGTTCATTCTTGGCTTAATGGAGCTATTCTCTTTTCTTTGAAAAACTTGTTTGGTGGAAAAGGTTTTTTTAATTAATAAAAAAAGGGGGCACGGCATCTTTTGCAATTCATTTTACATGACGTCATCGCAAACAAATTTTCTAAGTTGATAGATAAAATGAAAAATGATGTCGAATGACCTCATCATACCTACATACCAAACGTCATAAATGACGTCCTCTCTTGCATATAAACGACTGTTTCCAGTGATTTCCTCATGAGTTAATCAATATCTGTTAATGCAAAGCAAACAGTCTATCATGTCAACTCAAGTTCTTAGCAAAGCTGACAATGCTGAGAAGGGAAACAATGTATGGTGTCCTGCGGGATAGAAGAGAGCAGTAGTGAAGAGGGCGAATGTTAGGGTTCCACCCCTGTTTCTTTTCCTTTCAGATAAATGACCTGTTTTCGTTTTCTTAATTACATTTGCTTATAGTATAATTTCAAAAGACAGGTTAAATTCTCGTTGCTAAGTTAGAGGCGTCGCAATAAGTAAGCTTTGAAGTAAGTTCTATTTTTGTACTTCCTGGTTTGGAGTCATTGAAAGATAAAGCTAAGAGGTAGAATTGGTTTTGAATGGGGATTGGGATGATTAGCTGGGCCAAGCGAAGGTCGACCCCTATGAACAGTTGCTGTATCTATTATTATTATTATATTTTTTTTAGTCTGCGTTTAGACCCCGTTCGGGGAGATATATTTATGTGGGATTATTGTGACCCTTTTGGAAGAATACAAGTAAGGTATTTTCTACAAACTGTGTATTAGTTCCCGTAACCCAGGCAGGGTAGGAATAGAGCTACGAGGTACCGTCATTATTATATTGACAGGGAGGTTTGTTACCTCCAAGGAGAGAGTTAGAGATTTTCTAGCCGTAACCCAAGGCGAATACACTTGGCTTTAGAAAGTGGCCATTTGACCCCTCGATCGCGTTATCATACCCTGGGACAGGGTATACTGTAAATCGGGTAGTACCAAACCCGATATTTGCAGAACCGGTGTTGTTGACGCGGGAATCACATTATAATTTGGGGCCGGGGCTTTCTCCTTCAATAAGTGGTGACACCCGTCTATTACCACGCCAGTGGCGTTGTGGCCTACCGGTATAACACTTGTGGCTAAATACCACGAACAGTGAATATATTTAAATCTACAAGAATTTCTAAAATAGGACCTGACGCTACAAAAGTTGTCTTGAAAAATAACAGTTCGGGACAGATGGACAAAAAGGTCATCATTTTTTCAAAAATTGAAAAGATGACTGGTAGCAGACAGATTTGTCCGTTCGAAAAACTAGACAAAGAAACTGCCACGATTGCCAAAATGCTATCCATAATGTATAGATCCCCAGAAGCGAAAAAGAGTTTTCAGATTACGGATAGATATAATGGATTCTATGCAACAGACAAAGTCACTTACGGAAAAATTGAAAAGATACCAAGCCAAATTGGAAAAAGTGATTTAGATGGAATCTTATCCAGTTTTTATTTTCAAGTGACCAAGCTGAGTTCAACCGCTGCTAATTTGGAAAAAGAAGTGAAAAAGATGCAACAAGTAAAATGTACATCAGCAAAAAGCCTTTTTCAACCTGAGCAAAAGGTGATGGATTCTAAAAAGGTAGATAATATCCCGAAACTGATTGCCGGAAGTAACCTGAATATCAACATCAGGATTGGTAATATTCTGAGGACAATTTCAACGCTTCGTGATTCGCAAGCAGAAGAAGTGAAAAGTTGATTTCGGACTTAGACCATCTCAAGAACGATATGAGCGAGGAAAACCAAAATGAAGCCCCAGAAAGAGAGAGTTCTGATGAAGCCAAGAAAAAAAACAATGGAAAGAAAAAACGAAGAAGAAATGTTTCAGTAAAAACACGACAAAATTCGGTCCAGGCTCATCATCAGACAGTTGGTGGAGGCGTGGTCCAAACCTTAACTCAGAAAAAGATCCTCCTTCCTTTCTCCTATAAAAGGTGGCGGAGCCAACACTTCAGATGCAGAGAACCATGTAAAAATAGATGTTGTCACAGAAAAAGACAGTTTAAAGGAAAAAAACAATCGTCGATAACCGAGAGAAGTCGCAGTTCCCAATGAGTATGTGCCACCACACAGAAGAGGTGCAAACTACAAAAAGAAGAGCCATCGTCTGGTCCGTGAGCTATTGTAATTAGGCAGCCAAGAGGGTCGGATGGAGCCGAAAGTTTTAAAAAAGAATATTTTCAAAACTTCCACGAAACACGTGATGGCGTTGATGACGGGAGCACGTCTCCAGGGCGAAATTCTGTGGGATGAATTAGTTCCAATTAAATTTTATGTTATTTTATTTTTGTTAAAGTTTTTAATAAATGTATAAAGAACCAAAATGTTGTAACTTATACAAATAATGATTGGTAGAAACAGCAAGACTCATAAGAGTTAAAAGGTCAGATGTCAGATACCTGAAAGAAGCAACCTTCTCTGTAAAACTAAAGTCAGTTCTTTGGTGCCTAGGTTGGGCCCTTTTGCAGTGGCGACAATTCACGAAAATTTAGGTTAGGGCACACAAAATGTTCAAAATCAAGGGATAGGAAACTCAATTGTTTTCTTCAAGGTTTTCAGTGAAAAAAAAAAAGAAGAAATTTTTTTTAATGAAATACCGAAAAAAGGTATTTTTCGAAATCTATGCAGAGGGAGACAGACAAATCTTGGAGTGCGGTACCGCCCTCGTTCTTAACCTCCAAATTGACACCACTGACTAGGCGTATATCAGGGCAACAAAGACTATTAGAGGCAAAACATTCAAGGGGGCCATGCGTAAAAAAATCACCTCATGTTCTTTCATTTATAGTAATGCCAGATGGCAACGGAATTCCTGATAAAGAATTGGCTCAACTGGTGTAGCTTGAGATTGTCCTTTAATGACTAATATTTTCTTTGCATAGTTAATTTCTATTCCTTTTTACTTGGTTAATTACGGTTAACATAATTTCTTAATAAACCCTCTTATATTAGAAGATCTTTAAGAAATATAATAATCGAAACCCAGTTGTATTCAGAAAGTGTTATTCCAGTTCATTTCATTCCTCCTACAATTTATTAAGAAATGCTGTTAACTTTAGTGCTATGATATAGAAAAGTTATCCTTGCCTTCGTAACGCTATTACGAACCCTTCACATCTGAAGAAGAGTCCTTTCACCTGGGGCACTGAAACATCTGAAGCACTGAAATGCTACATCTAGTGCCTTTTGTAAGTAATATGTTATATAACACATAGCTGGATCCAGTAAAGAACGATAGTAAAGAACGAATCCTTCATATATGAACAAGAGTCCTTTCACCACTGTACTATGACAACTGATTAGACAAAAATACATTTCAGTTTATGGTATCTAAGAAGTAATATCCAAAAGTTTGCTATAACGAACTGAAAGCAAGGAGAAACTCCGGGCAATTGTAACCAAAACCCAAAACAAAGGAATTTGTTACCATAAAAAGAATTGGCTCTTTATGCTAATTCCAAACACATAACATTCTTTATTAAGTTTAATGTTAGGCTACCCGTCAACAGCTATGAACCTGAGAAAATTTGCCTGATTTTCAAATAAGGGAGGAAACACCCCAAAAATCTGAGTTATATGAATGAAAAAAGGAAATTAACTTTTTCCCATGGGAAGCAATGACGTCTTATTTCTAATTTTTTGCCAGTCTTTTTTCTCTTTTCTGCTTTTTTTCTTTCGCCACTAGTACCACAAGTACTACGACTGGATCTAGAAAAGAACGCTCCCCAGAAAATCAGGTAGCAGAATCAGACAAATAAGACATCATATCCCAGATAAGCCTCTGATCAAAGGATACGTGTGTTATATTTATCTTTATTATATCATGCTTTATTAAGATTTTTTACGATATCCTGAACAAACATATTTTCAGAATAAACAAAATATATATTTTTTTTTCTTTGGTGATAAGAAAGACTGCCCATTTTAGAAGTTAGAACTTTCCTCAAGAAAACCATTGCGAATCTCTTTTCTGTAACATCGATTAGTAGGCCTATAAGTAAAGAGTGAATCAGGTTCTATATATTAAAGTATTATAACGTATTTTATTTTCATTATATATCGATGCAGGGGTATTCAATAGAGAATGTATTTTGAGCAGGGTTAACCGTTACAGGATTTTATTTACAGACAATTAACACGTATTTTGAGCAGGGTTACCGTTGCAGGATTTTATTTACAGACAATTAACACGTACTTTGAGCAGGGTTACCGATACAGGATTTTATTTACAGACAATTAACACGTATTTTGAGCAGGTTAGGATCAGTAATAATGTAGCATTAATTTTAGTGATTGTTTCTGTCCTTGAGACTAAATTATAAGGACATAATTTAGCATTTAGTTTTAATGATTTTTCTCTCCTTGGACTCCTTGAATCAACCGAGAGAGTTGGTACACTTCACATGCAATCCTATGTCCTTTGGGGCAGGTGTTCGGGTCGTGGTGTCGCTAAGTGTTTTGTTTGGGACTAGGGTCAGCGGCGTGACTCTGTGAGCTCATCCAGCTTCAAATGGGTACCTGGAGAAATTGGGCGCGGAGGAACAGAAAGTGTCGGATAATTTGCCCCCATCCAAACATAGCACTTCTGGGCGACAGCATAGAATCAGGAGATCGGTACCTGCGCTACGCGGACCAATGGTCTGTATAAAAAAAAGTTTCTTTCGGGTACTGTAGCTTCCTGATATTTTTTTCCTTGTGATTTTACTGCAATTTACTTTTCGTTAACTAATTTAACAATTTCCAGAATTTCTAATTCCTTATAGTTAAAAAAAAGAAAAACCTAGAGGGTAAAAATAACTTTTCAGTTCGTAGATTTCTCAAAAAGCAACGAAAGCAGTTTGAAGGTTTTGACCAAAATGCCAACTCAAGACAAGAAATAGTACAAATTGTTTTAGGCTTTTGCTCAAGTGCCATATTCAGGATGGCATGATAGGTAAATTTAATTTCTAACACGAGATTGTACCCTAAATATTGCAGAAGAGAAACTGAAATATTGAAGTTTACTTGCATTTACCTTCAGGGTAGTACTGCAAACAACATGATGGGATATTATACTTATTAACAATAAAAGCCTTTACGGGCCATGGCTAATACAAAATAACACAACGACATACAATACATAGATACCACATAGTTACAAAAATATTAAGATCAGAGATTACCTATCCGTGTCCGGTCCGTTTCTTGCAATCATGAGTTTGAGCTTGGACATTCCACCGACGGGGACACGATCACTTCCTGTAGTAAATTGTAGAAATTGCCGCTTCCCCTCATCATCAAGGCTATGTAAAACTGACCAGAAATTTTTAATAACATCACTACTTTTGGTGTAACCATTATCATACTCTGCCGAACTTTCTAAAGCGGTGAAGTCAAATTCCTAAAAATAAAATAGTGATTAGGCTATCGCGTTGGCAAATGAATGATACTGTCAGAAGAATTTACAAAATTTGCTTTAGGGAAGTGACAAATTTGAAAAAAGTTGGCCTTTGGGTAACACATAAAACTCATTGGTTATGCCCAGAGAGGCACGCAAGAAACTTGTTGTGATTTCTTCGGGGAGGGCGAGAGGCACAAGTTAAAAAAAAACTATACAGAACACGAGAGAAATATTGAAATAGAAGAAATTATAAAACGATTATAGGGGTCAATCTTCGATGAACGTTGAATGATTGAAGTGGAATGGTTCTAATATAATGATCGAGGCGGATTGATATTATTTCTCCAACAAGTAATTTGCATATAACCTGGATACAATATTCCTGCGTAACACCGGGGGGATTACAATAACCAACACTACTTACTCATGACACCAAATAAGGCAATTCCTTATTCGTCGTCTATTGTCATGTATTAATATAAAAAAAGATTAGAAGACATTTTTAAGAAATGACAGGAGTATCCCATCGTTATTTGCAACTGAACTATAAAGTAGATTACTTAATAGTCAATGGTTATACACAGTTGGTGGCAGCATGGCAGCTTTAAGGAATTTAAAATACCTCTTTATTGTCTTTATTGAAAAAAACTTTTCCATAAAAAAAGTTTTTCAGAGAGTTGTAAAATGAACATAAATCACTATCAATAAATAAGTGAAACCTAAAAACAAAACAGGTCACAGTTTAATATATACTAATATTCACTCCTGAAAGTCTCAGCAATTTCCTATTTATTAAAGTTATAAAAGAGAAGAAGTGTAAAATGTACTTAATTTTCAGTAAAGTGCAAACGACGTTCTTGTCTTACGTTACAAATGGGGCGTTAGCTCTACTCCTGCTTGTTGTAGCGTCTGTCAGAATGTCATAGGCAGTGCTTTTGCGCTGACTGTTACACTGACTTTTAAGCAAACTCGATCTCTTCTTGGGCAAGAACAATGAATATAACTATGGCTCATTTAGTTGAACGGGCAGTCAATTAGTAAAAGGAAGAAGAAAAATAACGGTTCCTTAGTGAAAAAGCTGTGAAGTAAACTATGTGTACGCAGAAACAGGTTCTCCCAATGCTTCCCATCAGGCCCTGAGGATAATTAACCCTAAACAGACACAGTTTTTAGATTCTTGTCTCCTTCAACTTGGACAAGTCTTCTGACATTTTCTTTCAGGATAAGATTCTTACGCGTCTTTCTCCAACATATGCTAGTTACAGTAAACATAGCAATGTTAATGCATACGAAAATTCTGCTTTCTGGGAAGACCCATATAATATCTACTTGATAAAAAATAGAATATAAATAGTATTTAAGGTGAAAATGTGGATGGTCCAAAATATGGGTTTTTAAAGAGAAAAAGAAACGAATTTAATCTCAGACAGAATGGATAGTGCCTAACTGACCTACCTGACGACATACACCCTGGTCGAGCCACATTGAAAAATGTGGTTAACCTGCATTCTATAGAAAACTTTCAGTCCCATTCCAGACTTTCAAAGGCTTAGGGACTAATGACAATGCTGTTTCTTTAATAAGTAAAAACAAGAGTTGGAGTAACTTTAATAAATAAGGTCTTATTGTAGACTAGGATTAGATCCAAAGCTGTATCACTCTCCAGGCCTGAAAGTTTAATTTCTTTACGAAAGTATTTGATAATGCCTGGGTAGAATACTCCTTTGGACCGAAACCTAAGAGAAAGATAAAAAGAAAAAGAAAAAAGACTTACTGGACTGCCGCAAACAAGCTCTTCCAATTCGTCGGGTCTGAAAAACTGAGACAAAGGGGATTCCGAAGCAATTAGCTTGAATCCTTTGGCGAAAGCTTTGAACTGAGTAGCAATGCTTCCATTCAGCAGAAAATCTGCGTATAGATCCACAAATTCCTAAACATTAAAAAAATAAAAATCTTGGCTTAATTTTTTTTTCGATGTAGGCACCTTGAATCAGGTTAGGTTAGGTTAACCTTAAAGAAATGCTGCGAAAAATCTGCTTCATATTAAAGTTATTTATCAATTTATGAGTCCTCATTTGCCTCAATTTTAAAGTCAGGGACTTTAAAAGATTTCTGTGACAGACCTTAGTCTTTTTTTATTTCAATTTATTGTTGCTTTTTCTTGTGATCATATGTCCCACTATCTATGCAGCGAGATTTATGCGAACGATTCATTTGATTTTGTTTTTAATAAAGGAAACTTACCATGTGGAAGGGACTCCACCCTTTGACTATTGGAAAAAATTAGTATATAAGCTTATATAGAATGGTACTATACAAACTCCTTATAATTAAAAACATTTTAGTCATCTAGTTGGAAAGTTTGGCATATCTGTATAGGAAAAATCTAAATTTGCCAACTAGTTGACTAATAACTTCTCCCCAACAAAAATTAATTTTTCCAACTAGTTGACTAAAGACTTCTCCCCAGCAACACTTAAATTTGCCAACTAGTTGACAATAATGTTGCCCCAGCAAACCTTTCCTTTTCCAACTAGTTGACTAATAACTTCTCCCCAGCAAAACTTAATTTTTCCAACTAGTTGACTAATAACTTCTCCCCAGCAAAACTTAATTTTGCCAACTAGCTGGAAAGAAACAATGCCCCAGAAAACAATTCATTTTCCAACTAGTTGACTAATAATAGTTAGAATTTATTCTGAATAGCATAAAAGATATTAATAATATAGGTTTTTTTTTTTCAAATTTAATTATCACTATTGTTACGGGACACCACCAGATGGCTAATTTGAAAGTGTATATATATATATATATATACAAATCTTTGAATTAGCCAACCGACCAACCTGTATCTTAAGCCTAGAAGTCCAGCTGAACATAGCGAAACATATTACGAAAACAATTCCTACTCCATAATATGCAGAATAATCCTAGTTAACACATTTTGCAGGGGGAGAGCCTTTATCTTCACTTCTTTCCTTGTTTTTTTCAAGTTTTTCTGAGAAATTCATGGATTTTCTAGAACCTATATATTCACAGTATATATACCCTCACCCCCCTAATGTGCAAATATATACCTAGAATTGCATCCTCAATCTAAATATAACATCCATTTGCATCACAAATGATATTTACTCCCATATTAGCCATGTGGTGGATATCCCTATTGTTACTATTGTGTTACAACTTCTGTCTCTCTCCCTGTCTCCCTCTTAATGGGAGATGTATTTTGAGTTACATATTGGGCTTTGAAGCCAGGGATTTTTTTGTCTTAATTCCCAGGATAATTAATCTTATACCTGGTCCCAAAAGTGAGATTGAATTTGTTAAAGCTTGGAGGGTTATTCCTCCTGTCTGTTTAAAGAAAACCGGTGCATATTTGAAGTTTTGTTCATTTCTATCTTGCATTTAATGGACACAAATTGTGTATATTCCTTCATTTATCTGTCTGTTTCTTTTCTGGAGGAATATTTTTGTCTCATTTTTAGAATTTTTACTTAATTTTTCCAACTAGTTGACTAATAACTTCTCCCCAGCAAAACTTAATTTTCCAACTAGTTGACTAATAACTTCTCCCCAGCAAAACTTAATTTTGCCAACTAGCTGGAAAGAAACATTGCCCCAGAAAACAATTCGTTTTCCAACTAGTTGACTAGTCACTTCTCCCCAGCAAAACTTTATTTTTCCAACTAGTTGACTAATAACTTCTCCCCAGCAACACTTAATTTTGCCAACTAGCTGGAAACAAACATTGCCCCAGAAAACAATTTATTTTCCAACTAGTTGACTAGCAACTTTTCCCCAACAATACTTTCTTTATCTAACTAGCTAGAAACAAACTTAGCCTATAAACACTTTTGTTAGCCATCTAGTTGCAAGTAACTTTTCCTCAGAATAATTTCTTAGCTAACGACGTGACGTAAAGAGAAAACAAAAAAACAACAGCTTTTCTTAAACAAAAGCTGCTTTTTTTTCGAAGAAAAACATGCAAAATACAACAGAAACAGGTTATCTGTTGTACTTTTTTCTTCAGTTCCTGTTTTCCCAAAAAGCAAACAGAAACAGGTTTTTGAATATCAGGACATACTGAATATTCTAACCGCACGGATGAACGATAACAATACAATAATGATTTTATCCTTTTCCTGTCAACAACACTACATACCACGAAGGAATACGCCAAAGTCCTTATGAAGCTATGTTTTGATTTCGAAACGAACAGAGACATATTATCGTCTTTTTGCCTAGCTGGCAAATCGCATATATCGAACCGAAGAACAACTCAAAAGTAATTTCCAAGGATTTTGAAACGGGAAAACAACTTGAAGAAAATAATACTTCTATAAAAATTTGTATCGGTTGTCATACCGAAAACCTTGACTTGACTTTATTAACCAAAAACGCTATACACAAAATTAGTACGAAGGAGACAGAGGGGCAACTCGTACGTGTCCTTTTATAATAAAGGAAAAAAAAAAATGCACTTCAGTAACTCTTACGGAGCACAGAGGGAGAAAGAAAGAAAGGAAGAAGAAAGAAAGAAAGAAAGAGAAGAAAAAAAAAAGGAAAACCGTGACTCGTGGAGATCGCGAAGGGATTTACAAAACAAATTATAAATAACTCAATGATGCATTCAATATATATATATATATATATATATATATATATATATATATAATATATATATATATATATATATATATATATATATATATATATATATATATATATATATATATATATATATATATATATATATATATATATATATATATATATATATATATATATATATATATATATATATATATATATATATATATATATATATATATATATATATATATATATATATATATATATATATATATATATATATATATATAATATATATATATATATATATATATGTATATATATAAAATATATAAAGTCAAAATCCAGATGCTCGGTCCTCATGATCTGATACGGAAACAGAAACTACAATCGATGCAAACAACCAAGATTCCTATATATATATATATATATGCAACAACCAAGATATATATATATATATATATATATATATATATATATATATATATATATATATATATATATATATATATATATATATATATATATATATATATATATGTATATATATATAAATATATAAAGTCAAAATCCAGATGCTCGGTCCTCATGATCTGATACGGAAACAGAAACTACAATCGATGCAAACAACCAAGATTCCTGGGCACACTTCCCACGAGTGTACTGATGAGCTTTAAACGACAAAATTGAATCTATATAAATACCTAAATATCTGAATACATCTACTCTTTTTGTGGAGGAAATGTTAATATTTACAATTTGAAATGACACACGCCTCACTGACTTCAAACTTCTGCCAAAAACAATAAATTCCGACTTCTCAAGGTTAGGTAAAGTCGATTGTCAGGAAACCAAGAATTTACATTCAGAGCAACAGTTTCGAGAGATAATCATAGGACCTCATCATTGCCCGCCTTCAAACTAGTTGCTGTGTCATCCGCAAACAATATTGGTAATTCTTCTTCTGAAGGCATGCAATTTGGAAAATCATTTATATAAATTAAAAAAAGCATCGGCCCCAATACAGATCCCTGAGGTACCTCTATATTTTCTAGTGGAAAAATATGAGATGATTCCTCACCAGCTTGGACTTTAAAACTTCTTTCAGATAAACACAATTTCACTACATCAAGAGCTATTCCACGAATTCCTATATTTTCCAACTTATCAAGAAGAATTGCATGGTCTATTGTATCAAAAGCTTTTTTTATGTAAAAAAAAAAAAAAAAAGTTGCCACCAGATAATTATCATCCATAGTCTCTGATTAGAAATGATGTAAAGCAGCTACTGCCTGCTCAGTTGACCTACCAATCAAGAAACCAAACTGATTGGAGAAAAAAAATAATGAAGTAAACCTACCCTTTACTATCTTTTCAAAAACTTTAGAAAAAGGTGATAAAATTGTAATAGGCCTATAATTGTTTGGATCATCTTTGTCATCTTTTTTAAATAAAGGTACAACCTTAGCTACTTTAAGACAAACTGGAAAAAATGCATTTTTTATGAAAGAATTAAAAATATGTAAAAGCGGCTGAGAAATTACAGCAGCTAAATCTTTAAATTAGAGAAGTCGACATACCATCACACCCTGTAGAAAACCAATTTTTCAAACTAATAGCAGCTTTTTGGTACTCCAAAAATTGAATAGGGTATATAAATACAATTCTATATACTCTATTTGGTAAATATTTCTACGATCACGTATTCCTTCAGAAATTTGATCCACCAGATTATTTCCAACTTTCCTAAAATGGTCAGCAAATACATTCGCCATCCCTCTCTCATCCATTATTTTAACTCCTTCATCAATTGTAACGACATTCCCAAGGATTTTGAACCAGGAGAACAACTTGAAGAAAATAATACTTCTGAAAAAATTTGTATCGGGTCAAACCGAAAACCATGTTCAAAAGAAAAACATTGAGGAGGACCTGCGACCAACCACGTCTTCACATCAAGTTTTGACTGAAAAAAAAAACGAGTGAATTTCTAAAAAAGAATCATCTATTGCAAGCAACAAATACATTTTCCTCCAGCTCAAATTGGTGATGCTGTACAAGTCTCTACTGTCGAACGTTTTCGTAAAAACAGCCAAACTATGTTAGCGGGCACTGTTGGAATAGAAGACTCTGACTTCTATGGCCTGACAAAGAAACCATTTGTGCCCCAAACCATTTTTATATACCTAACTTGTAAAGACAAACCCCTTTCCAAGGACAAGGTTTCTTTTCAAGAAATGTCACTGAGAGAAGTCGATGCAGCTAATTCGAGAAGCGGGGTGTAAATAAGATATTAGCGAATATTTCGGATATACACAGAGCGACTATGTGAATGTTGGCATCACTATTGAAAGTCGATAGTTTCTACATTTCGTTCTTCCACTGTAACATATATTTGTACATATAGACAAAGAAGACTTCTTACAATTAAAATACTTTTTCATAGTAAAAGTATTACAATCAAATTTTCATCACCTTCTTTTACAATATCATGGTATCACACGAACATGGAAAGTTAGGCAAATTGAGAGGACCTGGGCCGTATTCAGGGGAAAAGGAAGTTTACATAATATGAATCCCCCCCCCCCCCCCCGCCAAAAAAAAATGCCCAACTCCTACAAAAGTAACAAAAATACATTTAAAAATTTTTTTGTTGCATTTTATAAAGTTTTTTTTGCAGCCCTCCCCCCGCCCCCGACCAAAAAATCCTGGATACTGCCCTGTTGACGACTTACCTTTTTATTGTCTTTTGTTACGGGCACTTCATCACCATTCGACTTGAGATCATGAAAAAGAGTTGAGCCAAATATATCCGTGTAAGCAACACGAAACGTCATCATATAAATATCATCAAAGTCGTCTCCTGGGTATTCTAACATCTCGCTTAGAGTGCGGTATAAAACCTACAGTTATAAGAAACGAATGAGGAAAACGTAAAAAAGAATTAAAGAATTCCAGTGTAAAAAAAAATGTTAAAAAAGAAAATGTTAAAAAAAAAATATAATTGCTTCCTATATTCGTGCCAAAATGTATATTCATTTGGGAACCCCAATTAGCCTTATATGATAGCACAGCATCAAGGGAGAATATGCAAAACCCCAAACAGCATCCATAGAAACATGAAGGGTGGTCGTGTGTAGTGCTCAATGAGAAAACATTTTAGTTACAGAGAACATAAGTAGTGCACAAATAAAAGAATAAATAAAAGTACTATAGTGAGCCCGTTGTTCCCACCAAGCTTACTGTAACAGGAATACACATATTAAATTAAATAAAACATTTCGTACTTAAGTCCTTGCCTTTCTTAAGCCCCGAAAAAAGACTAAGTATATCCATAATAGAAAATTACGATAACAAAATTCTTTATATAGTCAAAATACGTAGAACAATAATAACACTACCAAAAATAATGATAATCACAATAACAATCAACAAAAATATTTGTTTGAGCATTAACAGTCTACTATACGGTACTAAAAGGTCACAATTCCCATTCTTCTCATCACTATTCATTAATTAAAACCAATACATTAGTTGAGCTAATGGGCGATAAAAGCAAAATACAAATTTATAAAATAACAGTAAAGTCTAAGAAATCTATCAATTTATTATGTTTTGGCATGACTCTCTCTCCTATTCCTGTCATTTTATCAATTCTTCCTCAGCATCATTTGATTGCTTTGGGCCAGCAAATAGAAAATGTAGTAATTTGGTAAGACAAGTTGCAGGGGAGCAAGATGGGTCTTTTTCTACCACAATTTTTTTTCTTCTTTGTCGAAATCTATTTCTTACAGAGGAAAACATAAAACTTATTTAGAAAAATTGTGAGCCCTTTTTAAAATCTGATTATGTTTTCGAGGCTAGTTTAAAACAGTTGCACTAGGATAACTTTTCTTGACAATATATTTTCTTTAAACTAAAAAAATTTTTTTAACTAGAATATTTTCTTTAAAAACTAAAAACTAAAATTTTACACAAGGCTAAATTATAAAGAGGACTACACAAAGACTGCAGGCGATGGAAAATTTGGTGCAAGAAAGTCCACCCGAAACATAATGAGGAAAAAACTGTATTGCATTATACAAGAAGCCAATTCAAAAAGAAAAGACAGTTATTTATGGTTTAGCCTCATAAACAGTCTTTACACAATTCCAGAGAGTAAAGTACAGTTCCATATATCTTAGCAACATAGAAATGAGCTTCGCATAAATTACAAATTGGTAACTCACGATATTTTGGTACACGAGCGTCATGTTATAATTTTCAGAGAGACGCACTTGTACCCAATAAAAGACAAGAGAGTCGTCAATGCAAGCAAGTTGACCATTTCAATTGGTTCCCAGTTGAAGTGATGGACAGAATATGGAAACGAACTAAATTCTACATCCCAAATGCTTATAAAAAAAATCCTAAAAAGTGGATTTCTATCTGAGTTATCTTCATACGTCAAATTAAATCTGAAAACTAATTCCCTAATTCCTAATTCTAACTCTTTCTAATTCTAATTCTAACTCTCCTAATTCCCCTATCCCTTTAACTGAACATTTTCCAGTTAAGATTAAATCCAAATATTACAATTCATTCAGTTCAAAAACCTCTGCTCGGTCTTATTCCTTGCCTAACTGAAAAAAATTTATCAACTTCTCTAACTTTATCAGCACCCAATCGACGCAAAATTTAATGTGAGCAAACTCTAGAAATTTAAATAGTTTCACGGTTGCGAGCCTTCGACAAATTTATACAATCCGGTTTATTTTTTGGACTGCAGCAGCATTTTAACCTCATTGTTTAACTTATTTATTGTGTGCTGGATCTACTGTTCATTCTCACTGTAAAAGGGGTAGGGTTGATTTATATGTACCTAGGGGCCTTTCTTCCCATTTAAGTTTCTCTATTTTATATAGAGGGGCTTGGAAACAGAATATTTTGAAAGGTGGAGGTTAAGATATTAATGGTCCTCTTTATTCCGAAAAGAAATCATTTAGATCACAAATAATTATGACGAGAGATAGTTTCTAGAGGTAAAAAGGGTTTATGTTCATTGATTCACTAGTGATTTATTGAACGTGATGGTACTTGTGGTGTTAGTGGTCAGGTACTATTTCTTCCTCTTTTTCAATGATTTTGTCTTCTCTACCTTCCCAGCGGACAAGTTTTGCTTTTTACTGGAGATGGCAAACTGTTTTGTTTTAATTATGTATTCATTAAAAAGTTTATTATCTCTGAGACTGAACTTTTATCCATTCCAGCCAAGAATATCGTCGAAGTATTGATTTTTTCTGGCCTAAATATTATGTATCTTGACTCTTTCACTTTTTGATTTTTTTTTTTTAATTTAATTGCAACTATATTACCACTCAGCCCTCTCCCTCATTGAAAATTTTCCCATAATTCAAAGTGATTTTTCCATAACGGAAAAACGAAGAAAAAGATTAAAGGTTACCAACCGGGTCAAAATCTTCTAAGTCATCGAAAGTTCCTTTAGCATCTAAGAGTTTCCTATAAACAACAGAAGGGAAACGGACATCTAAAATGACTGTATTATATATTGCAAGGCCAAATAGAATCCCAACTAGTGTGAAGTTGGCGTCATTTCGAAAGCAGTTGGGTTGAACCAATGCGTGCGGGATTCGGACCGCCAGATAAACATAGCTGAAATAGATAAGAAAAGAACTCTTGAACATATTCTGGCCTCACACCTGGAAGCCTTTATCAACAAAAAGAAAAAAAAAAAAAACTCTAGACAAAACAATTAAGACATAAAACAAGATAACACACCAGATAAAACAAACACTACAACCAAATGAAAAAAAAAACACATCTAATAAACTTTGTTCAGTTCTCAAGAAAATCCAATATGGTGACATAAACACACCAATGATCCATACAAAAATATGGTATTATGTCGTGGAGGTCCGTAAGATTGAACAATGAGCGCACTGCTCTAAACAAGACCTATAGTTTATCAGATGTGAGTTTCTTTCATTTTTGTTTCCTCTTTCTGTACACCATTTTTCAGTGTCTTTGTTATTTTCCTGTATCTGTAAAACTGTTTAGTCAAGCTTTTTCTTTTTCCCTTTTTTCCGTTGATAAAGGGTACGGGAAGCGAAGCTACGGTATTAGAGCTTTTATTAATATGTATATTTCTCACGGTCATAATTAATATTTTTTATCGATTATTATGTGCTTTCATTTCATTCTAACTCTTGAATTAACGAGTGATTCTAGAGTTTTACATAATTTACAAGTCTTTACCTATAACAAGGGGACAGAGGAGGGGGGGGGGGGAGTATGCTTTTTGGTACGAAAAGGGAAATCTGTATTGAAAAATCTAGTTAACTATTATTCTTTATACTATATCTCCGCAGGTTATGTCTATAATAGGTAATATAAGTAAACTGTTATGTACAAACATAATATTTTCACATATTGTGGGGAAAATTCCATTCTCTTGCAAAATATTCTCTACCCCTGGTCTAGAGGAAACTAACATACTTGACTTGTAAAAAGGTATATGAACCAAAAGAAATCATATTTCCAAATAATGAGAGGCTATTTTAAAAGAATAGCCTCTTCATCCTTCAAAGGATAGCCATTTCAGTTACCTGTTAGCATTCAGACAATGAAGGTCTCCGGGTGCGGAATGAATTTGGATTAGCTACGTCACTTGCCCAAAGGACGCTGCTTGGATAAACAATTTGGATAACAAGTTTTGACTGATTGCGATTGCTGAAAGTGGGCCCTAAGTAATATCTGGATATCACGGATTACGGGCCCTTGCGAGTATGTCTACTTTCATGACTTTTTAGGGATTTTCGGAATTGTGCGGCATTATTGTTGAAAAAATAAGAGATGGCTCACTAACAAAAGAGCATTTTGACCGGCGAATGGATGAATTAGCGGCTACGATTTCAATGCTACAACAAGAAAATTAGGTGTTGAAGACAGAAAATAAGCTGTTAAAATCGGAACTGATTAAGGTGAAACCGTCTGCACTTCGAGTGGATTTATATACACGGAGAAACAATATTCTGCTTCGCGGGATCGATGCGCCAAATGGATCTGAAAATCTTCGTGATACAGTAAAAAATTTCTTTGGAATAAAACTTGGGATTGCGGATCCTGATTAAATAGGTATCAGCGTCGCAGGGTCAAAAAATTCACTGGGTCTGATGATGGTGTTGGCCCTAGTCTGCGGAGCGGTAGGAAAAAAATAGTTGAGCCTATTTTCGTGCAGCTGAACAATTATGATCGCTTATTGATTCTTAAAGAATGTGGTAAACTAAAGAAAACAGCCTACAGCGTGTCAACTGACTTACCTGCTGAATTAGGAAAGCGAAGAAAGGAATTATTGGCTCTCGGTTACAAGCTAAAAAATGCAAGGGGAGCAGAGAAGGTCAGTGAAACTCGTGTGGTCCAGCGTAGCGTGAAACTCTGGCTGGAGAAAAAAAATTCAAAAAGCTCGCAGCAGTGGGTTAAATACGATGATGACTGTTTCGATCCGCTAAAACTGTTTGCCAAAAATGACCCAGAGGAGGTTGTTTCCGACCAGTAGTTTAGTCATTTTTTTTGCCGATATTTAATTTTTATGTATGTGATACCGTGAGAAGTTTTTTTCATTATTGTTGAAGCCGCACAGTAATTCCGTTTTAAGTTGTATGGCAGAGAAGGATGTACAACGAAAATTTTGTTTTCTTCTTTTTTTGTTTCATCTTTGTTCGATTTTCTTTTCTCTTTTTTCATGTTCCCGAAATTCAAGGTATCTGGTTTGTTTTTGTTTCCTTTCAGTGTTCCATAAAGAAGTTCAATCGGGTATGTTCATCGTTTTTGGCTCCTTCTGGAATTTTCACGACGGACCACCGATTGCAGTTGGTAGGTGATGACTCTTTCTTCAGCTTCATCCCCGAGAGGTATCAGGGATTTTGATATAGATAGATTAAAGAATTTAGAAGAGTCTTATTTAAATCCAAAGCTTATTTTTGATCAAGAAATTGGTCAAGAAAATGATTTCCATTTGTTTGATGATAATAATTTTCCTAAAAGTAAATATGTAAATTCTAATGTAATTACTGGGAGGTCTTCTGATTCTCGGCTTTCGGTATTTCATTTGAATTGTCAAGGACTGTTTTCCTCATTTTCTGACCTAGAGTCGACATCCAGATTGTATAGGCCTATGTGAAGCATTTATTACACAACAAACCGAAAGCTTTTTGGATATTCCAGGTTACACTAGCCATTTTCTTCATAGAAAACAGATGAAAAGGGGTGGTATAGCAATATATATCCGCGACACACACACGGTTCAAACTAGGCAAGACCTTACACGAAATATTGAAGGAATTTTCGAGTCATTGTTCCTAGAAGTACGGCTGTCCCCAAATAAAAAAAGTTATTGTGGGTGAAATTTATCGTTCTCCGTCAGAGTCAACGTCTCAGTTTATGGAACATATGGCCAAGTTCTGGAGCTAGCAGAGTGTCAAAAATGAGCTTATTCCCATGGGAGATTTTAATATTAACCTCAGTATTCCGCTAACGGCCGAAGCAGCAGATTTGCTAAATAATATTTCAGGTTCAGGCCTATACCCTGCTGTTACGATTCCGACACGGGTTACTGAGAGTACGCATTCACTTATCGACAACATATTCAGCTCCCTACTCCCAGAGTCGGCGGCAGTCCTCGTCAGCGACACATCAGACCATTTCCCATTCATGCAACACTCGCCCTTTCAGAACCAGCTAAGATAAGGTCGCGAATCAACCCCATGTTACCGATTATATGTTTAAAATAGGAAAACTTGAAGAATTTAAAACAGGAACTAGAGCAATTAAACTGGGATAACGTAATGGAGATTCAAGATGTAAACGATGCATTTGAGTCATTTCACTCGACGTTCTTGGATGTATACAGCAGATGTTGCGTGAGAAACCCGAGAACTAATAAACGACAAAAAGACCAGCCAATTAGCCCCTGGATGACGGATGGTCTTCTGGCCAGTGTGAATAAAAAAAACCACCTTTGGGAGAGAGTATAGACGCTTTCCGAGCTTAGCGCGGCTAGAGGAGTATGAGCAATACAGGAAAGTCCTTCGGACTGTATTACGAAGAGCAAAGCGTGGCTACCTGCACCAAAAGCTGACGGAAAGCGGTAAGGATGGTCAAAAAGTCTGGCGAATTATCAACTCGGTACTACGGCCAACCACTAAGTCCTCAACATTACCAGCGAAATTGGCCGTGAATGATGAAGAAATTACCGAACCTACACAGGTTGCCGCATCGCTGAGTGCATTTTTTGCAAATATCGGTCAGACCACAGCAAATTTCGTCGGGACACCAGCTAAATCATACAAAGAATACCTTGGCCCGAAGTGCATGAAATCAATGGCAGTGAGTCCTATAACACCAGGTGAGCTCGAATTACATTTACACAAATTTAAAGGGCTCTTCTGCTTCAGGTTTCGACCTGGTCCACACAAAGGCACTGAAAGCAGTAGTGACGACCATTGCTGAGCCTCTCACTTACCTTGTAGATCTTTCATTAGATATAGGGGTCTTTCCTGAAATGTTAAAAAAGGCAAAGATAATACCTCTTCACAAAGGTGGATGTCATACAGACACAGCAAGTTATAGACCAATCTCAATCTTATCAATTTTCTCGAAAGTCTTTGAAACGCCAATGAAAAACCAGCTTTACCAATATTTAGAGGCCAAAGGCTTTTTTTTAACAGCCGCCAATTCGGGTTTATGGCTGGCCATTCAACTGAAGACGCCCTTACTATACTAAGTTTATTCGTAAACAGAATCCTAGATTCGGGTGCTTTACCTGCAGCTGTGCTTCTAGATATTAAGAAAGCGTTTGATAGCATGCACCACGAAATACTACTAGGAAAGCTGGATCATATTGGAATTCGTGGCCAAGTCCTAGATTGGTTTAAGTCTTACCAGACAAATTGTCGAATTTACACTGGAAATGACTATACAAATGATGTCGTTGTTAACTGCGGGGTGCCACAGGGCTCTAAATTGGGACCGGTATTATTTCTTGTTCGCGTAAATGATCTTCAGCAAGTACTGACTCCTGCAAGTCGTAGCCCTTATTGCTGCAAACTATGTCACCCACAAACGACGCTGGGGTCTATAGTCGAAGCCGAGGACGAACTAACGGCATTTGCGGATAATTCGCTTATGGCAAGCTCAGAATGGAATTTCAAGTCTCTCAAAACGAAGCTACAAGACATTCTTGAAGAAAGTACCTGTGGATGGACGCAAATCGTCTAGTCATCAACATTGACAAATCGAGTGTTTTATTTTTTTCACGTATAGATTCGCTGGCTCCTGATGTGATTGGCATTGAAACCTCTCGTGGACTTATCAAGAGACCAGAAAAAGGACACGTTCAATACCTAGGAGTTTTGATCGACGAAAACATCTCGTTCAGACACTACATAGCAAGTGTCGAGACGAAGCTTTCTAGGAACCTTGGAATCTTGAGAAAACTCAGTCACCAATTCCCTAAAAAAAAACACTGATCCTGATTTACAATGCAGTTATTAAGCATCACATTCAATATTGCTCTACAGTTTGGCAATCTAATTTCAAGACACATTTACAGAGACTATACTCACTTCACAACAAAGCACTTCAAATTTTAGGCCCAGCACCAAACAGACTATCAATGGCATCACTTTACAGACTATCTTGCACCGTTTTTTGTTTTAAATATTTTTCAGGAACACTCCCATCACCATTTAAAGGCTTATTCACACTAGCATCACAAATCCATAGTTTAAATACACGATCTTCATCAGACATTTACATACCCCCGACACCAACAGCTAGGTCGGAATTTTCTCCTAGAATTGCATGTGCTAGGGAGTGGAATGCACTTCCGCAAGAGCTGAAATCAAATAGGTCTCTCGGCTCCTTTAAAAAGAATGTAAAAAAATATCTAAAAGATCAAAAATTTATTTACTAAATTTATTTTATTATTATTATGTTTAGAATTTTTTGATATTATTATTATTTATTATATTTTAGTTTCATACTTCAAGGGGTGTGAGCGGAGGAGAAGTTGTGGTAAATTTATTGGTATTTGATGGCAGTTCAGGGTGGAAATTGGAGAGGACAGGAGGCCATGCTGTATTTAGAGTGTGAAATTAGTACGGGCCCAAACGTGCATCAATGCACAAGGAATTGAGTTAAGTGTATTTTTATATATATATATTTTTTTTAATTAGAACCCATATTGAAGTTGAAACTTGAACTTGACAAGAAATTTCATCCTCATTTTCAGCCTTTATAGAAATCTGTGCTAGTTCTATAGCCTAGACTTCTAAAAATATAGACAAAGTAGACCAAAAATGTCATTATTAAGTACTGGATGATCGATTGAAAATGCAAGATAAAAAGGAATGAAAATTTGATAATAAAAAAATATAGTTAAAATGGTTAACCCATTGTAACAATTTGTATCAAAAGGGGTAAGGTGGGTATGATCAGTACAAAGGAAAATGGAACAGAAGAAAAATGTTGTGAAGCACGACCGGTTATTGGATGCCTTGACTAAGTAAGGAACGACCCGACTCAATAGTAACCAAAGCTCTAAAATACGGAATTTTGAAATCAATAGATATATCAAAAGAATCGGCTTGTTATTCTGATTTCAAATATATAAGTTTTATTAAGTTTTGTCTTGCCCATCAAAGGCTCTGACCCTGAGAAAATTTGCCCAATTTTCGAAACCACAAGATTCAGCGTATCAGAGAACCCTACTGTAGAGGTTTCAAGCTCCTATCTGCAAAAACGTAGAATCTTATGTTTATCTCAATTTTTACGCGTGGAGATGTTAAGGGTAATTGCCCAGGATGAATATTCCCCAGGATTGAATTTTTTAGAGAATATACCCATAGGGAGGAGGGATTTTTCCGTGAAGGTGGAGCCA
The DNA here is from genome assembly GCA_027921565.1 of Artemia sinica. NCBI lineage: Eukaryota > Metazoa > Arthropoda > Branchiopoda > Anostraca > Artemiidae > Artemia > Artemia sinica. Next base: position 51,199,954 of record CM051257.1, on the reverse strand, counting down.
GATTTCCTAGCATTATTTAAAAAACGATCAAAAATTAAATAAAAAAAACGAGTTTTTTCAACTGAAAGTAAAGAGCAACATTAAAACTTAAACCCAACAGAAATTATTACGTATATGAGGCGGGTCGCTCCTCCTCCTCAACACCTCACTCCTTGCGCTAAAATTAGAATTTTATCCCAGTTCTTTAAGAACGGCTCCTGAAACACAAGGTTCGTTTAAGTAGAACAATAAGAAGTTTTTTTTTTAAAGTACTAAAAAACTTAAGCGTAAAGAGTGAGGTGTTGATGAGGAGCAACACCCCTCACATACGTAATAATTTCTGTTCGTTTTAAGTTTTAATGTTGCTCTTTACTTTCAGTTGAAAAAACTTTTTTTTATTTAATTAATAAAAGATGTCAAATAATTTTCTTTGTTATACAGGTTAAGGTATAAATAGTATGTTGAGACCAAACTTATCATTTTCTTTGATGACTATGTTCAAAGGAAGAACAAGATAAAAACACTTTGCGATATTTTATTGGTTAAGTGGGTTTTCCCCTCATAAAGCATGGTCCCAGCTGGTTGTTCCATCTTTCTGTCCTTGTCTGGATCGTAACAAAAAAACGATATAAATTGACTGACACTTTTGATTGATATTTAAGATTGGATTTTGCTATTCTAGCACCTGCTACCGATTATATGAAATGAACAAATTACAATTAATAGAGAGGTTAAAATATTTAATTAAACCACGAGTGTTACAACTCTTGCCGATGAACTAAATTTATTTGGCAAGGAGAAGCATTCCATAAACCTTGACTTTAAATTTAGTTTAAAAGCATGTTATCTAGCAAGAATACAACCAAATAATCGAATTATTGTAAAGTTAAAAGCAGACCCCATTTTCAGCTGCATCGTAGCACAACTGTACCTGAATGAATTAAAATTGGTTTTCTGAATAAGAAACAATTTTAGAAGAATTGTGCGACAATCTCGTTTCTTTCAAGTACACAAGTCAATTACGCAAGAGAAAGCAATTAGACTAAAAAGGTAAAGAAGATCAGTTAATGCAGCTCACTAGCTCCAGACTAGACCCCGAAGCCGCGCCGAAAATCGGCGGCGCGCCGCCGAAAAAAAAAACGGCGGCGCGCCGCCGAGCTTGCATCAGCACGCTGACGCCGCCGCTGATTCTATCGGCGGCGGTGTCACTAATACGCCGCCGTTTTTTTTTTCTTTTTTGGTTATCGATATCGACCTCCGGGCTTCAACCGTCATCCCGGCTAATCTGTTTCTTAAAAATAAATACTGTCATCTTGGGCTCGCCATGTATATCGGTTCATAGGAAGGAGAAGAAGAAATTTTTCTTGAAACAAAAATTCTACCTTCCACTTTAAAATTCTGTTCATTTTTCTTTCTGATTTTTCGGATGAAAAGAGGTAGGTAAAAGAGCATTAGGCAATTCAGGATGTTGTCATAGGCAGCGCAATCGAGATGTCTAAGTAAAGAACAATGTTGGCACAATGTATTATTTATTTTTTTTTTTTTTTTTTTTTTTGTTTTCCATACCAGGGCAATTCGTATCGAAGGAGTTGTCGTAGAAACTTCAAAAAGGACTCATTCGAAAGGAAATTGGAATAACTAGTGCCCTTTTTAATAGTCGAAAGTGATTGGAAGGCAGCTAACACCCGTTCCACGCCCACCCTTTCCCCAAACACATCCATCAAAATTTTAAGATAGCCATTTTGTTCAGAGTAACTGATTTCCAGAGAGAAAATATGTTTTTTGAGGAGGTTACTCCCTCACAACCCTTAGGGCAAGGGTTTTGTAGTTATGCCCTGGAGGTATATAAGAACGATGTTGGCACAATGTATTATTTATTATTTTTTCCTTTAGACCAGGGCATTTCATATCGAAGAAGTTGTCGTAGAAACTTCGAAAAGGGCTCATTCAATTAGAGATTGGAGTGGCTTGAGCCCTTTTTAATAGTCGAAAATGATTGGAAGGCAACTAACACCCCTTCCACGCCCACCATTTCCCGAAACACATACAATCAAAATTTTGAGATAGCCATTTTGTTTAACGTAGTTGAAAGTTCTGGAAATTAGGTCTTAGAGGATGACAACCACCCTCACAGCCCATAGGGTAAGGGTTGTAATTTATGCCCTGGGGGCATATACGGTGTTTGTAGAAAGCGTTGTCGTAGAAACTCAAAAAGGGATCATTAGTTTGAAATCGAAAAGCCTAGTGCCCTTTTAATAATCGAAAGTGATTGGAAGGCTTGACATTTTTATAGTAGAGATCGATGTGGGTATAAGTATCATTTTTTTGTTGTTGTTGTTGTTTAGACCAGGGCACTTCGTATCGAAGGAGTTGTCGTAGGAACTTCGAAAAGGGCTCATTCGATTGAAAATAGAAAGGGCTGATGTCCTTTTTAATAGTCGATAGTGATTGGAGGGAAACTAATCCCCCTCCCACGCCCACCCTCCCATTTGCCTTTATGTTTAAAAAGTAAATGTTGCCTTAAGATTAAATCAAAATGCACTGTGTTTATGCTAATTCCCAATAAGCCATCTCAGCAGTATCCCAAGAACGACTGAGGGTATTATGTTCAAACTTTCAGGGCTTCTTCTGCTCTTAAAATTTGACCAAATCAAAATAGCGTAAGTGTATCCAAGCTATCAAAGAAAGTAAACAAATTTGTTTGCGAATGTTATCAAGTTTTCCATTTCAGGTCAACTAGAGGAGGTATGAAACTAATTAAACACTATTATTTGTGTCCAGATTTTTATAAGAGTCTATGTTGTTAAATTTTACTGAAAATTGTATTCCAGCATACAAATAGCAGGCCAAACTATAAATTCTTAAAAAAAACGAAAAGATTTAAAGAATGATTTTCTTTTTTCCTGAAAAGACTATGTCAATATAAAATGAACAGAAATTAATTAAAAAAACTGTTTCCAAAAAATAAGTTCTTTCAAAGAAAAGTAAAGAACTCCATTAAACCAAAAATGAGCAAAATTAGAGTCAAATAATCTACCAAGCGTGAAACTACCGCAAATCAGCATCGATAAATAAATGAAACCCAAAAACGAACAGAAATTACAATAAATAACCGAGTCAAACTCAAAACGAGCAGAAATTAACATAAGTTGGGCTCAAAACCCCTATGCCTTCCCAAGGCCAGAATATAATTTGTACTTTAATGACAAAAATACAAATGAATATGCATTGTCGTTTTAATATACATATACTGATATTTAGTAATCAAAATGTTAATATTATTTGATTTATTAAAGTTATAAAAGTAAAAACATTTATATTTTTTCAGTAAAGTGAAAATTATGTTCTGGCCTTGGGAAGGCATAGGGGTTTTGAGCCCAACTTATGTTAATTTCTGCTCGTTTTGAGTTTGACTCAGTTATTTATTGTTATTTTTGTTCGTTTTGGGTTTCATTTATTTATCGATGCTGATTTGCGGTAGTTTTCCGCTTGGTAGATTATCTAGAGCTAGTATAGAAATATATCTATAGAAATGAATTACATTTTTTTGCACAGTTAGCAGAGCACACTGAAGTTGAAGTAGCCTTAAACTTTGACTTGAAACGTTATATATTGACCACTTCTTTCAGAAAAGAATTTCGGAGGGTTATTCCGTGTTGATAAGAAAAGAGGGTAAAGGTGCAGTTTAGTTCCTCCTGTAGTTTAGTGCGCAGGAGCCCTATGGTGAAGGTGCAGGTTTGTTCTCCCTTATAAAACAACTTATTTCAGCAGATACAAAGAAGCCCATTTGCGGCATTCTGTGGGACCCCAAGGTCCAGTACTAGTATCAGATCCCGCGATTGGCAGTTTACGCTCGTCAAGTTCTGGCTGTACCAGCCACATGTGCCCCAGCTAAACGGCTTTTTAGCACGACAGGACTGATAGTGACTGCAAAAAGATCAATGGCTCCAGGCAGAGTGAACAAACTGACTTTTGTTACATCAATTGTAACTGAAGTGATGTAACCGCTGATTTAAAATTGTTGGTGTTGTTAAGCCATGGTATCTGATTTGTATACAGTGTTTTTTCGATGTTGTTATTTATTTTATTTTTTTTTCACTTCCTTTTCGTATGTATTTGATGAACAGGAGATGTTTGAACTTCAAACTTTGAAAGTTATACACACATTAGCCCAAATCATTAACAAGAAGGAAATGACTAAACACGGGATTTTATAGGAACAATGCGATGTTAAACATAAACACAACATAGGTTTCCCTGGGTCTAGTGGCTAAAAATGAGAATTCTACTTGGTCTGATCGACGGTGAACATAAACACTTTCCGCACGGCCCAAAAAATTCTTGTTTTGTCATATTGTTCTTGTATGTTTTTAGCCAACCATTTAAAAATCCTTACTAAAATCGAGGTTGAACGTGCTTGGTGAAGTGGAATTTTTATTATTATTTTTAATTAGAAAAATCGGCGCGCCGTGGCGCTCCGCCGGTCTAAAATCGGCGGCGCGCCGCCGCCGATACTGAATCACACATTCGCCGCCGTCATTTTGGCGTGGCGCGGCTTCGGGGACTACTCCAGACATTCCTGGTGAAAACCTATGTTGTATTTCATTTTGAACTTGTTGTGCATTCAGTACTATCCACAGGAATTTTTGTTTAGTTTTAATAGTCTTGACGTTATTCTAAAGCAGAGAAGAAAATCATGTAAGCAACAACTTATATTTGGGAGACAGAGAGAGAGTGAGGAAAGGAGAAGGGCGGGGAGGGGCGGAATTTAGGTGGGGAAACAAATCCAAAAACACAAACGATAAATAAACAAATTACATGGAATATAAATTGAATCAAGATCACATGAGTAATGGTTATAGAAAATAGAAAGCAGTCTCATTCAAAAATCCTTTTCATACCACGGCTCTCATGTTAAGGGTTAAAAATTTCAAGCCTCAATAAACTTGTAGGAATCAAATAAAAAGAAAAATGCTTACATATAGGCTAAGCCTATGGGGTGGAAGAGGGAGTACAAAAAGTATATTTTAAAGCTGTTATTTTTAACTTTGGGGGGAGGGGCTTCCGTCTGAATCCCTTCCCTCTGTGAAAAGGAATGCCCCCTCTCAAAATTAAAATGACCCCCTCCTGTGTATATGCCTGAAGCAGACAAAGGCCGGGAAAAAGCACTGTATTTGCGGGTGTACCTCAAATAAATCAAATGTACATTTTATTTTTTGGCCTTAGGCGTTTGAAAAAAGCCCAGAAAAAGGTCTAAGGGTGGAAGGAATAAAAAGATGTAGATTTTTTAGGCGCTACCTATCATTTTCCAGGAGAGAGAGGGGGGGGGTCTCTTCCTCGAGACACCCGCCATAAATGGTATAACCGCTTCCAAAATCAATCCCAGCGTACGAGCCTGAATCAAATTGTGAATAATTTTTTTCCCTTACATATTTTAAAACCCATAAAAAAACAAGGGCAACTATAGAAAAGACTTTTAAGACAACTCTAAAACATCAATTGTACCCTATATTTCCTGACAAACACCATATTGTATTAAATATCAATCACCAAGTTCGGCCCATCGGGGCTTGTGATAGTGATTTTTTTTTAAACAAATACCTTACCTTACCACGTCCTTTTTACAGCAACCTTACAACACTAGCCATACCCAATTTTTTCTATCTTAACACTACCATAGCCTAGATAGTTGAGGACTTCTGAATTAAACAAAGTTTGATTATTTGAGAAAGCCTTAGTTAAGCAATGATTAGTCTGTAAACATACTAGTTAATATGCAACATGGACTTGAATATGATTTGACTAAAAGCTGAAGGAAGAAGAAAAGAAGGACAACCAATGTTATGTGGGACACATTATTCAAATAATTTAGGTAAAATAAAAGCTCACCAAAGTCTGGATTGAAAAGTTGTTCAATGACTAGTTGAAAGAATTCTTTTGAGAGACCCCCCTCATCTACGCCTTGTTCTCCTTCAAAGTCTACAACAAGCTGTTTTTTTTAAATCATCGGGTCTTTCGTTTGCAATCATTTCTACCTACAAAAATAAAAGTAAATAAAAAACCATTTAAAACATCCACATCATTATGTTAATGCAGCCTCATTGACTAGAAGTGACAAAAGGAAACACCGAACCAGCTGAAATAATTTAGTCAGGCACTTGGTCCCTCTCCTTGAGTTTCCACTTGCCAGGCAAATTCAATGATGTTTACGGATTGCAATTCCTGTAACAGAGTCAGGTACAACAATTAACAAAGGTCCCTACTACAGTGACAGGTAATTTCCATAAAAGCTGGACAAGGAAACTTTAACCATGCCCAAAACGCAATTATTGTATGTTCAGTTGACCAGGCTTTAAGGTTACACGATCACGTAGGTGTAAATCAGAACTAATTACCTAAGTAGGGTGACGGATAATACGACTTGTGTCAGATTAGCAATATAGTAAGATGATGCTTTTTTAATGGATAACACAAACTAAGCAAACGCGCGAATATGCAAGAGAAGAAGAAAACAACAATACCTTAGGTTGCATTTGGTGGGAGTATTATTTGTCTTTCAGTAGTGACTTTTCTTTCGCTATTTTTAATATGCGAGCCCAGTATTATACATTAGTTAGGTACGGTAAAGAATTTCCAATTTGCAAGGTGGGCCCTCAATCCACGTCGTCCAGATTCTTACAATTCTCTTCTATAATTTCTGTGATTTTTCGTTTTAAACTGCCGTTTTCGGCATTTTTAAAATGTGTGCTCTCAATCGACATTGTCCACCGCAAAATAAATTGCTGCATCCCTAACCCCAGAAAAGACACCCCATTTCTTATCCTTAGATATATCACTGTTGGGATGGTCATTAGGTAAGCAACTAGGATAGAATATATTGGGTATTTCAACTTTCGTGCTCTAAGCCTCATTTGTTGTTTTTACCTCTCTTGAGGTCCGTTATTTACACTTCAAGTCTTTGTGTGATTCCTTACTTATATTATTTGAAAAAAAACTACGTTTTCTAAAGAATTAAAGAGGCTGAGTCACAAGTTCGAAACTTAAAACGTACAGGGATTAGGAGGTTCAGTTGGGGGGCTGCCGCCCCCCAAACCCCCCACTTTTGCAGCCTTTAAATGAAAAAAAAAAATTAGTTTTTTAAACTGAAAGTAAGGAGCGACATTAAAACTTAAAACGAACAGAAATTATTCCGTATATGATAGGGGCTGTGCCCTCCTCAACGCCTCGCTCTTTACGCTAAAGTTTTTATTGTTAAAAAAAAAGAGTTGTGAGAAGTCAAACTTTAGCGTAAAGAGCGAGGCGTTGAGGAGGGCACAGCCCCTTTCATATACGGAATAATTTCTGTTCGTTTTAAGTTTTAATGTCGCTCCTTACTTTCAGTTTAAAAAACTTTTTTTTTATTTAAAGGCTGCAAAAGCGGGGGGTTTGGGGGGCGGCAGCCCCCCAACTGTACCTCCTAATCCCTGTACGTTTTAAGTTTCGAACTTGTGACTCAGCCTCTTTAACTCTTTAGAAAACGTAGTTTTTTTTCAAATAATTTCTGCACGTTTTTGTACAGTTTATTACTTATTATTGCTTGACTAACTGTTAGCTGATCATGTCAGGTTAAAGTTGGGAGGCTGCCGCCCCCCAAACCCCCCGCTCTTGAAGATTCTTGTGTTAAGCCTTTTAATTCCTAAATACTCAAATCAAATGCACAGTAAGATTTTCTTTTTTTCAACTTTTCTTCGAGCATGCGGATATACGGCATGTTATCAAAGCAGTGGAGACTTACCTGTAACCTGAAGGCCGACTGATATTCTTCTGGAGACGCCTGTTGAGCCGAAGGATTTAATAGATTGGACTTAAAAAAGAAACTGAGTTTCTTATTTAAACTTTAAGTTCAATATAAACTCAACGCCTCGCTCTTTACGCTAAAGTTTTTATTGTTAAAAAAAAAGAGTTGTGAGAAAGTCAAACTTTGGCGTAAAGAGCGAGGCGTTGAGGAGGGCACAGCCCCTTTCATATACGGAAGCGGGGGTTGGGGGGGCGGTAGCCCCCCAACTGCACCTCCTAATCCCTGTACGTTTTAAGGTTCGAACTTGTGACTCAGCCTCTTTAACTCTTTAGAAAACGTAGTTTTTTTTCAAATAATTTAAAAAAAGAAACTGAGTTTCTTTTTTAAACTTTAAATTCAGTATATAAAAATTTTTCTCTGACAGAGAATCGAACCCGGATCTTCCGCCTGACAGTCAGGAACAGCGACCATTGTACCACAGAGACACTTACGGAAATATTATTTTAGTCTCTCGTATCTATTTTTGACGCAAGCAAATACCCACAAAACTTGATATTTGGTTTTTGGAAAATAGGGAAGGAAGGATCGGATTGAGCTGAAATTTTGAGAATAAGCTCCCAGGCCCCAGGAAAGCTTATCCTCTAAATTTCAGCCCGATACTTTCTAAAATATAAGTTTAGCAACTTTTTTTATCAGGAAAACAAAGCTCTAACGCCTGGCATGCAGTTCTTTTATTTTGATTCTTTAAACTGCAACATCTTTTTCTTTGCAGCAAAACGTCTCCAAGCAGATTGCATGGTTAGAGCCGCTGAGCGTTCTCAAATTCAAATTTTTCTAAGATCAGCCACTCTCCGTCTTGCTTTAAAAGATCTCCATACGGACTGAATCTTAATTGCAGCTACAACTTCATGGTCTCACTGAGATTTTAGTTCTATTAGCTTTCTTCTAGCTGTAAAACGTCTCCAAGCACACTGAATGGTTACTGCAGCTGCACATTCATGAATTTGAGCTTTTCCAAGCATAGCCACTCTCTGTCTAGCTTTGTAAGATCTCCATACAGACTGAATCTTAGTTGCAGCTACAACTTCATTGGCCCGCTGGAATTTTAGTTTGGATAGCTTTGTTCTGGCTACAAAACTTCTGAAATTTCAAGAACTTGCCTTTCTCTAAGCATAGCCACTCTCTGTCTAGCTTTGTAAGACCTCCGTACAGACTGTATCTTGGTTGCAGCTACAACTTCATTGGCCCGCTGGGATTTTAGTTTGGATAGCTTTATTCTGGCTACAAAACTTCTGAAAGCACGCTGAATGGTTACTGCAGCTAAATTTTCACGATCTCGCGTTTCTCTAAGCATAATCACTCTCTGTCTAGCTTTGTAAGACCTCCATACAGACTGTATCGTTAAAGGGGACAACGTTAAAGGGGGGCTGTGGTGGGAAAAAATTAACATGGGCTCTTATAGGAAAACGAGGTTTTTCGTAAATGTAAATTCGGGGGATAATTTTTTCGGTCTGAAAATATAAAAAGGCCCTAAAAGGTCGAATTCCGCTTCTAATGAGTCCTCATTCACCCGGATCCGTTGCCAACTGTGGCCTGGAGGCGTGGCTGATAAAAAAAGAGAAATGAACATTGTGTGGCTATATTTGTTTTTTGGAAAACAGGGAAGGAGTGATCGGATTGAGCTGAAATTTCGAGGATAAGCTCCCGGGCCCTAGGAAAGCTTGACCTCTAAATTTCAGCCCAATCGGACAACGTTAAAGGGGGGCTGTGGTCGGAGGGTCGAAACTTCCGGCCCACTTTTACCCATGAAGATAAAGTCGGAGGGGGGTGAAATTTTGCACGTTTCTTAGTTGGAGCTTGGGCTACAAAATCTACAAAATCGTCTTGATTTATTTATGTGTTGTGGGGGTTGTGTTGATATGATGTTCCCGGAGTAATAGTAATGATTTTTTTTTTTATATTTATTGTTTAGTGTGATGGTATTAGTTGTGTTTGTGGCCAAGTGTTCTTTTTGTTTTAAGGATTTTGTTTTCTCTACCTCCCCCTCGGACAAGCTTTGCTTTTTAGGGGAGGCAGCAATATTTTTTTGTTTTATTATGTGTTTTGTCAATAAATCCTTCTCTCCTCATCAGTATACAAGAGATTATAAGATTAACCAAGTAAAATAACTGTCCGAAATAACTAAATTGATTTTTAGGGGTCAATGTCTTAAAATTTTCTTATGGGAAAAGACAAAATAAAGTAAAACCTGTGTCTGGACAATGCCCCATTCATTCAGCCTCTGTACAGGTAACTTCGTGAATTTAACCTCTAAATTTCATTTTCAATCTATTTCTACAGTAAGATAGGAGCTATCCTCCCCAGGGACGTACTTATGGGGATGGGGGCCTTGGGGTCCGGCTCTCCGGGCCCCAAATAAATGTTTTTTTAATTATTGAGCCCCCCTCCCCCCCCCCCAAAAAAAAAGGGCCCTTCAAAAAAAATCTTGCACACATGCCAGACTCTCCCTTCAGCATAAAACTATGAAGCTAAAGCAAGGAACCAATGTGAATTTCAAAAAACCTGTTTTAGAAAAAATTAACTTACGTTCTTAAGCCTTAAATATCACCACATTAGAAAAAAAGTCGTGCTAGTAGTCCTACTGTTCTATAGAAGTCCTAAGTTCAATAAGAAGTTGTGATTACTTTCGCAAGTATCAGTGGCGAGTAAAGTAAATATCAAAGGCTGTTTACTTTTGTGGGTAGATCACAAAATCTTTAAAATGGACAGGTTTGTGTTTTAGGGGAACTAGAATTTTCGTATTGTACTGGACTAGATTTTAAAGCGTAAACATCTATGTGAAATATTTGAACTGGATTCTTTGAACTTAAAAATACAATTAATTCGGTGATTACGAAAGTGTCACAATACTTTGTATAGATAGATCGTGTATTTCCAAATATCGCCCTTCTAGTCAGAGGTAATTATCGCCCTATTAGTCTAGTACCAACAATTAGTAAATTTTTGGAAAAGGTTCTAGATGTTAGATTAGGGCTGTGGTTAGAAAAGGAAAATATTGTCAGTGAGACCCAAGGAGGATGCCGAAAGGATTATTCAACAGATCGTATATTTATACTCCAGGCTTTTATTGGAAAATATTGCAGGGGAAACGGTAAGCCTTTTGTCGCGTCTTTGGACTTTTTGAAAAGACAATTGATACTATTGATAGACCTATTTTATTCGGTTATCAAACAGTTCGTGGTAACAAACTGTAAGTAAGGAGCGACCCGGCTCAATAGTAATAGAAACTCTAAAAAACGAAATTTTTATACCAATCGATACATAAAAAGAATCAAATATTTATGCTAATTTCAAATATATAAGTTTCATCAAATTTAGTCTTACCCATTAAAAGTTACACGCCTGAGAAAATTCGCCTTATTTTCGGAAAAAGGGGGAAACAACCCCTAAAAGCCATAGAACTTTAATGTAACTCACACCAGCAGATTCAGCGTATCAGAGAGCCCTACCACAGAAGTTTCAAGCTCCTCTCTACAAAAATGTAGAATTTTGTATTTTTTGCCAGAAGAAAGATCACGGATGCGTGTTTATATGCTTTTTTTCCCCAGGGGTGATCATATCGATCCAGTAGTCCTAGAATATCGTCAGAGGGCTCATTCGAACGGAAATTAAAAGTTCTAGTGCCCTTTTTCAATCAACAAAAAAATTGGAGGGCAACTTGGCCCACTCCCATGCTCATTTTTTTCCCGAAGTCACCCAATCAAAATTTTGAGATAGCCATTTTGTTCAACATAGTAGAAAATCTAATAAATATATATTTGAGGATGACTTAATCCCCCAAAGTTCCCGGGAGAAGGGCTGCTGGTTATGAACTTTGCCCATTGTTTACATATAGTGGAAGGATACAGACGTTTTCAGGAGGGATTTTTTTTGGTGGGGGCGGGGATAGGAGGAGGGGTTTACAGGGGAAGATCTTTTCATGGAGTATGTTTCCTTGGGGGAATGGACATTTCTGGGGCGCCGGATTTCGCAGCATTATTTAAAAAACAATCAGAAATTAAATAAAAAAAAAAACAAGTTTTTTTTCAACTGAAAGTAAGGAGCAACATTAAAACTTAAAACGAATAGAAATTATTACCTATATGAGGGGGTCCGCCCATAAGTCAATATATCGCTCTTTGCGCTAAAGTTTTTTGTTAGTCCTTTCAAAAGAGCTATCTATTCTAATTAACTGGCCTTTGTGATTCATGGTTTGTGATTCGAACAAAATTCGAACTTTAGCGCAAAGGGCGAGGAATTGACTAGGGGACGAACTCCCTTATATACGTAATAAAAACATACGAATATAGAAGTTCGTTACGTAAGTTAATTCGTAAGTTATGTCAGAACAAAATATCGAGAAAGTCATTTAGCCAAAAAAAGTAAAATTAATATGCAAATTTCGTTTTGATTATTCATGTACGGTGAGCCAAAATCAAAGCTGCGTTAATTCAAAAATGTTCAGAAATTAAATAAAAAAACAAGCTTTTTTAACTGAAAGTAAGGAGCGACATTAAAACTTAAAACAAACAGAAATTATTCCGTATATGAAAGGGGCTATCCCCTCCTCAACGCCTCGCTCTTTACGCTAAAACAACTAAAACAACGGTTTAAAACAACTGGAATCTCAGCAGTTTATGTATTTTAAAAGAGTTATAGGCCTCAAAAATAATTTTAGTAGTTTGGTCCTAAAGGGTGATTTGGGTTTGCAGGATCTACGTCATATGAGGACTATACAAATGATTAAGTTTTGGTTGCAGGTTATGCGCTTGCCTGATAACCGCCTGGCGAAAGCGGCCTACGCAGAGATGTTGAGTTTTACCAAAAAGGAAGCATGGCCAAACCAGGTTAAAGCCCTATTGGATAATGCTGGTTTATCATGGGCATGGAATGAGGGGCAGGGTCCTCAAGGTAAACCTGAAGATTTCCTCGGTAAGTTTGCATCGCACCTTCGGGCCTAAGAGATTCAGGTTTGGCTAACGTGTCTGGAAAAGTCTCGTAGCCTGCGTTTTTATAGACAGATTAAAGAATTTTATGGAGAGGAGTTTAATTTGAAGCTGAATCTACCATGGGGAACCCCTTAAGTGTTGGTTGCAGGCGCAGGAAAATTGCATACCACTGCGTAAAGGATACTGGGAGTCTTATAATGAGGATAACTCGGATGGTAGGCGTGCCTGCCCCTTTTAGGGATAAACTTTTTCGTGGGGATGTCCCACTGCTCCCGGGTGTTTTGGGGACTACTTTGAGGAACGTAATTATTGTGATAGGTTGTTTTATAGAGAAAGGTCTGATGGCGCGGAAAGAAGCAGTAGTTTAAATTTGTTGTGTTATTGTTCTTTTTGTTTATTTTTGTGTATACGGCCACTGGTTTTTAAATACACATATAATATATATATATATATATATATATATATATATATATATATATATATATATATATATATATATATATATATATATATATATATATATATATATATATATAGTATATATATATATATATATATATATATATATATATATATATATATATATATATATATATATATATATATATATATATATATATATATATATATATATATATATATATATATATATATATATATATATATATATATATATATATATATATATATATATATATATATATATATATATATATATATATATATATATATATATATATATATATATATATATATCACCACATTAGAAAAAAAGTCGTGCTTGTAGTCGTACCATTCCATAGTTCAATAGTTCAACATAGTTCTATATTTCAACAGTGGCAAGTAAAGTAAATAGCTATGGTTGTTAACTTTAGTGGGTAGATCACAAGCTCTTTAAAATGGGCGGGTTTGTGTTTCAGAAGAACTAGGATTTTCGTATTGTCACGGACTAATTGTCAGAAATACAGAACATAACTATAAGCTGTAACTTTGTGTCTTCTACGTATAGTAAGCAGCATTTTGCTTGGCAGGTCTTGCATTTCAGCGTTCAAACCCACAACCTACAAAGAGATACCTCAGTCTTACGCTACCAGGTACCTGAAGATACCATTCCAATTAGTAAGATTAGTAAATAGTAAATAGTAGATTGGTAAATAGCAGACTCCTTGCAAGTATCCTTATCGTACGCTCAGTTCAGCATATTCCACAAAATTAATGAAGATTAAGGAGTGAGTCAATTCCTACTCCATATTAGTCTGAAGGACTTTTCACGAAAAGACATTCCGGCATTAAAAATGTGCCTTTTTAGTTTTGAAATTTTCCCTCCCCCCAATTAAGAATAACTGAACTTCCCTGTAGTATTTCCTATTCAACTACATAATGATGTGTAATCGTTAGTATTTTCGTATAAATAGTCCTAACCATTGGTTTTTTGAACTGACTACACACATATTTAGGGACGAATATGCCACTGCGTATCCTGTAGTTATAAACTAAATACCTATTTCAAAATTTTCACTTAATAGCATATTAGATCTCGTGAGTTATTTTTCCCCCGCTACTTCAGTTAGAAGGGGTGGTTGTAGAAACATTGGAGGGGCTAGTTTGACTAGAAATGAAAGTTCCCATAATGTTAACGGCCAAAAGTAATAAAAAGGCAGAAGCCCTCCTAAAGTACTCTTTTTGTCACTGAGGAACCCGCAACCCTCCATTTAGCTGGATCAAATGTTTGAAGTGACGACTTCCCTCAGAATGATCAACAGGTCCAAAAATATACCTGCAGGGAGGACACGAACCAAACAGCCCACAGGTTTGTCAGTACTCTAACTTTGCAGTTAGCAGCTGTTGATGCACTTTAATAGTGTCTAAGCTAAGCTGTCTCGGTCTTTATAATTTGGAAAATCAAAAAGTTCCATTTTTATTGAAAATCTCAGATAGACAATAAGAATTTTTTAAAGCCAAATCAAAGTGAAAGGCATTTGAGATAGGTCTAGTGTGTATTAATAGTAAATTCTGTTTACTTACATTAGCAAGAGCATCGTCGACTATGTGATCTCTTCGGACTTGAAAGACACAATAGGGGTTGTTGGTTGACCAGCTATCATGCTTTGAATATAACTAAGACGCTGTTCTGATGCCATTCTTATCCGACTGTCAAAATAGAGTCCCAGGACTTTTGTGGCAGTAGTCAAAATAAACCCATGACGTAGGAAACTGAATTTTTCGTACGAAGGTCCATTGCTAATTGACAAAAAATACGAAAATTCTTTATCCATCTCTACTATATCACTCAAGGGCTCATTATAAAATTCCGATAACGGGATTTTTCCCTTTCGACATAGATTGACTGAGATACCAAGCTCTTTACCAAGGTTATCTGGAGCAGGAACCTACAAATAAAATGTGCCGAGACTTAAGTTAGACCAGAGTTCTTTTCTGACAAAAAAACAGATCTTACAGAGAGCACTCTAGTTCAAATTCCAAAAAAGTCTGAGGTCGAAAAAAAAAAAAAAAAAAAAAAGGCACGATTTCACATATAATTTTTTTTAGATGTGACATATCAGAAGTCCTCAGGTTTTCTTTTCAACAAAGGGGTCAAAATTTGAGAAAGGTGGAAATTGGGAATGATGTTTCAAAATAACGGATGTAACGTACAATGATTTTTTTTTGTAAGGTTGATTCAGAGAACGTTCACACATTTCACTTCGAGTTTCAGATACATACGCAAGGAAAGTAGCCTTTCGACCTACCCCCTTCGAAGAATTATCAGTATATTTTACGATTCAAATTCTCCTGTGATTTTACTATTAAATACTTGTTTTGAAAAAACTGAAAGCACTTTTTGCGCGAGCAGGACCAAGATCTGATACATAAAATATTTTGCATCCAAAACCTGATAATTTTTTAAAGAATCCACAAATATTTGCAGTGCATAAGAAGATATCAACATTTCTCTAGGCGAAAAGCGGTTAAAACTGGAGGAGAAGACGGGCTTCATTGGTGATATCAAAACCCTAAAAAGTACCTTATGTAAAAACCATGGGTAGCATGCAACGTTATAACGGTAGCTCCATTCTTGTCATATTCAGGGTGTTTGTTGTGTAGGGATGTTACTAAAAATTCTGAAAAATAGCTTATACTAAATAATGAAGTGAATAATAATGCGGTATAACAAGAATGTTCTTAATTGCGTTTGTGAAAAAATCACACTGGGCTTTACTAATAATCTTCTTTTTAGTCGAAATAAAAGTAGTAGCAGCGATTGATGGATAGCTTGTTTGCTATTAAAACTATTAGTTGTTTATTATTTCCGACATAGAGAAAATTATCACAAATCGTAATGTATTTCTTTTGCTTATGATCCTGCACCAGTCAAAAAAAAATTTCTGACGAACAGTTTTTCACCTTCTTTAGAAGATTGTTCTCAATTTGAATAACGAGCACCTTGATAGTGCTCGCAATTAGGGGATACTCGACAAACTATTTTTATTGCTGCTGCACTGCAAAGTGTTATGACTTAAGGTTGAACCAGATCTAAGGTGAGAATATATTTATCAAACTTATCGCAGGAGATTGAACCCCCAACATTACCGGAACAGAGCTTCGACCGGAGAGTCTCCTATAATATTCAAGCGTACTCACGGAAGCCACAGAGTCTTGCAAGTCTATTAGTTAAAAGAAGTCTACATAATGAAACTTTATTGAAGATAATTAGGAGGTTTGGGTTTATTCACTCTAAATTCTAAGCAAGATCTAAATTCTAGTCACCAGGGTATCTGCCAAATGAGGTTGGTGGATCTCACCCAAACTTAGCTAAAGGCAACAGCTGTTGTCCTACGGACGCTTCATAATTGTGTCTTTTAACAATCGGCTCCTTATCTGATCCCAGTGGACAGATTAGCGAAATTCGGTGTCTGTGCTTGATTGGAACTTAGTGGGGGGGGGGGATATAAATTCTAACTATCCATAAAAGGGCTTACTGGATCTCAAATAAATTGGATAGGGACTAGCATCTAAGAATGTCGTTACGCCTTTAGATGGTGCAATCACAGTCCAATAGCCATTACGGCTTGTATTGCTCCAAAACTCTGACCCATCAGTTAAATTTGCTGCGCCAATTCATAGGGCCTTGGCACCACAGGTCTTTTTTTTATAGCCTCAAATTACCCTAAAGGTAGCCCACCTTATTCTTAGATAGCCTAATAGCTTTTGGTCGGTATCATTTTACTCTACTTCTCAAATTAGTGTTGGTTGCCATATTAAGATTCTTTGATCCTAGGATAAACTCTTGAAGCAGTAATAGACCATAAGTTATTTCTTAAAACTACGAAAAGCCACTAGATCTCTAAACTAAGAATTTAATGAATTGTAGTTTTAAGCTCTATAATCAGCGATTCAGTGTACTTTCCTCTGGAAAGATACTAAAAGATGAAAGTCACAAAATGACCTTATCTGAAAAAAAAATTCCATTAAAACTGTCCAATGCTAAAAAAAATCATTTCAGGGTGGGTCCAAGTTCGACAAGTTTCTTTGACTTTTCTTTGAGCTTCTCATGCGCTGTTTGGTCCAAGTTCAACAATTTGTGTTGTTGTTTTCTTTGACTTCCTCGCAAGTTCTGGCTGCCCATCAAACCACTTCTTCAATTTAGAGGTGTTGGAGATGAGAGGAAGAGGTCTCAGGTCTATTATGGTCACGCAATCATCAAGTTAAAAACCACTGCATGATCCCGGTTAGAACTAGGTGCAAAGTACTTTTGTTTGTGCTAATGATTAGTGGGGGTGTTTGATTAGTAATGATTAGGACGGGATTTTGGGCTATTTTGGTTCAGTGATCATACCAATTCAAAATATTTGTGTGATTCCGGGTCAAAACAAGGTACAAAATGCCTAACTTTGTGCTAAAAAGTTGACAGAGACAGGAGGGTATGGAGAGGCCAGACCCAATTAGTGTCTCCAGCTTGTTTTCACACCAAATCAGGACTTTCGCACCAAATTCCCTGAAAAGAAGAAGTGGTTTGGGGGGAGGGCAATGCTTTCCAACTAATGAGGAGCTCAGAGAAACCGTCAAAACTCATTTTAAATCATTTGCAATAACGTTATATGAGGATAGTATTACAAAACTTTTCCACCTACATGCTAAATGCCTCAATTATCAAGATGATTGCGCAAAATAAGTAGCCTTGACTGTGCAGTATTTTGGTAATAAAGTAATCTTTTATCTTCACCTGCCTTGCCTTTATAAACTATCGAAGGCTAAAAAAAGCCCATGTGGGATACCCAAAGCCCAATGTTCTTTTCTCAACTGGAAAAAAACGGGCAAATGTAAAAATTACCTGTCTTTCAGAACGTCGGGCAGCTCTTGAAAAAACATACCAGTCTTCGTGGTCTTCAACAGTAGCTGTAGGGCAATTGTCTAGAACATTGGCAAAATACAGAAGCTTCAGCATTTTAGTACAAGCAACAATTTCTTTGTCATCATTAGGCAAGATACTTTCTGAAAAGTTCCCGGATAATACACGTAGACTTATAAGTTGTTGCAAGGTCTGAACAAGATTTCTCAAGTACTGTGGGCTTTGATTGGCAAAAAATCGCACTAGCGAAGCAGCAGCGGTAGGACATAGCAAACCAACAACCTTGGCAATCGCCGGAACAGCCCGTTCCAAATATTCACCTTGGCCAATCACTGGTAAATCACAAAGTATCACAATGATGTTTAATACGTTAGGAGCCTCAGGGGCACCGGCAGTGAGTTGAAGATCTACAACTAGAGTATCACTTAATGAGCTAATACCGTGGATCAATGCTCCTTCAAAAATATCAGGATCAACCTGCATTAGGCATTGGTAGGCACGACGAAGAGATTCTAAGTCAACTGAAAAAAAAGTTTTATTTCACTTATTATGTTTCATTTATTGCTACACACAAGGCGTCTATAGAGGGCATAAAACTGTTGCAGTTTTCAGAAGTTTTAATAAATGATATGTTTTTTTCTATGATATAAAAAGTTAATTTTGGCATATATTGATGTCAGCCCCCCCCCCTCCCTTTTTTAAATTCAGGATCGTGCACTTTTTCATACAATTATGTGTTTTATTCGTATAAATCCCGCTTCTTTTTGTTTGAATTTGGCATCACCACAAAATAAATCCCCGCATACATACCAGCTAAATATCATCAAATTATTTAAATTGATGACATGTATTAAAGCTATATAAACAAACAAGTTATATATAGTTTGTTTACTTACTTGTGGGTTTCTCTTAGCTGTTCAAATAGCCTGTCCATGCAGCATTTGTAAAACGTTGTCATAAACATTTTCACAAACAATGGCAGTTCTACTGCTAACAGGCTTAGGCATAGTCTGAACCTGCCAGGCACCTTTATCAATTGAGACTATGGGTAGCATTATCATTTAATTCATAACGATGCAGCATAAAACAAGCAGAATTTTTTATTTGGGGGCTAAATCACTTTCATCTCAACCGACATTGTCATCAATGTGATAAAAATATTCAGCGCATTTTCTTTGAGGGTCCATCTTCTGCAAGTGACTCCAAGATTTAAAAGCGACATTGCATAGGCGAAAAGATCAGGATCTCTTCAGGACTGAGATGCATAGGACTTCTATGCATTCCAACATCCACTTCCCGAAATATTTCTAAAAGGTAGTTTTCGGGACATTCTTCTTCTTTCTCTTTTTTTTTTGGGGGGGGGGGGGGGGTACTTGTGTTGAGGTATAATTGATACAACTATAAAATACAATTACTTTGAAGGGTGGACTTCACATTTATCTGGCATCATTTTTATACAATTCTGAAAAAGGCTTATGCCAGCTTTGCATTTCACTCAGACTATCGTGTCTTGGCTTTTTTTTTCTCATTACCCACGGCTCTCAACTTCTTCATCACAGTCCATCAAGATGATTTTAATTCAATTCGATTCAATTTGAATTTTAATTCAGTAGTTGCTGGCAACTATTTAATAAATTATTTCAACTACAACTATAAATATTTTATTGACCTTTCCGTTGTTTGCCCCCAGTGTTTATCAGCCTTTGTCACATTTTTGTTAACGAACAAACTCTTTATTAAGTATGATATGAAGTCTTCTTCATTGTAACCGTAGCTTCATTAATAAAGATTTAATAAATTAATAAACATATTTGCGCCTCACTAATTCTTAATCGGTGCATTGTTCATACTTGTCTCTTTGGTGGATGTGCTTACCACCAAATGCACTTGCCTAACATAAAATAATTTTCTATGCGTGTTCATAAGCAAGCACTCAACGATGAATATTAAAACTTAGCAAGGAGCAACATTAAAACTTAAAACGAACAGAAATTATTACGTGCATAAAGGGGGTTGCCCCCTTCTCAACACCTCGCTCTTTACGCTAAAGTTTGTTAGTACTTTTAAAAAAGCGTTTTATTTTCTAATTAAACGGCCCTTGTGTTACTGGAGTCATTCTTAAAAAATTGGGACAAAATTCAAAATTTAGCGTAAAGAGCGAGGTGTTGCGGAGGGGGCAATCCCCTTTATATACGTAATAATTTCTGTTCGTTTTAAGTTTTAATGTTGCTACTTACTTTCAGTAGAAAAAACTTGTTTTTTTATTTAATTTCTGATCGTTTTTTTAAATAATACAAGAAAATCTGGCCCCACCTCCACGGAGAAACCCCCTCCCCACGGAAATATCCTCTAGACAATTCAATCCCGGTGAAAATTTACCCCGGATAATTACTCTTAACCGCTCCGCGCGTGAAATTGAGACGGAAAAGAGAAAGCAAGACACATAAGAAGAATTTTGTACAAGAATTCTGGCAAATTCTCTCAGTGTATAATTTCCCCTGACAAGTTCACTCACTGGAAACTTCCCTCCCCATGGAAAATTACTCCATGGAAAAATTCCCAGCAGAAAATTTACCACCCCCCCCCTACCCGAAAATTTATGCATAAATCCCAATAACAAATACTATGCGCAAACAATGGGCAAAATTATAACTTAAAGACCTTTCTGCTGGGGCTGGGGGGGGGCATGTTATACCCGAAGACATAGTTATTGGGCTTCTCAACTATGATGAACAAAATGACTGTCTCGAAATTTTGATTGGACGATTTTGGGAAAAAGGGACGGGGAATGGGCTTAGTTCCCCTCCAATTTTATGGTCACTTAAAAAGAGCACTAGAACTTTTAATATTCGTTCGAATGATCCCTATCCCAATATTCTAGGACCACTTGGTCGATACCACCACCCCTGAAAAAAAAAAAAAAAAAAAAAAAAAAAAAAAAAAAAAAAAAAAAACAAAAAAAAAAAAAAAAACAAAAAAAAAAAAAAAAAAAAAAACACGCATCAGTGATCTTTTTTCTGGCAAAAATTACAAAATTCCACATTTTTGCGGATAGAAGCTTGAAACCTCTAAAATAGGTTGTCTGATACGCTGAATCTGATGGTGTGGTTTTCATTAGGATCATTAAGATCACTTCACTTTTAGGGGGTGTCCCCCCCCTTTTTTCGAAAATCACGAAAATTTTCTCAGGCTCGTAATCTTTGATGGGTAAGACTAAACCTAATGAAATTTATATATTTAAAATCAGCATAAAAAGACGATTCTTTTGATATATCTATTGGTATCGAAATTCCGTTTTTTAGAGTTTCGGTTACTATTGAGCCGGGTCGCTCCTTGCGTACCACGAACTGTTTGATATTATTTTTGACCTACTACTTCCATTTGCAAATATTTGTAAATACAAAAAAAATATTGACCCAGTCTTGGCTCTCAATGGCCCTGCTTTCAGTATCTACTTCACAAATCAGAAGGCTTAAACAATCGAGGAGCAAAGAAAATTAAACATAATTTAGTGTATAGGTCACTGCTTGTTTTTCTACTGTTTTTTTTTTTTTTTTTTTTTTTTTTTTTTAGCCAAAGTAATGTTGAGGAGCAAATCAAAATTATTCTTAAACATCAATTCCATATCTGACAGAAACTCGAAGGCGATTCGCAAAATAAGACCTATTTAATACAAGCAGTGAAATTGTAAACACGGTAGCTGTGTTCTGTTCTTTTTTCCTCAACTGATGGATTCAATTAAACAGGCGATGCTAGGCCTGCTTAAATTCCCCTACCCACGGAAGGAGGGAGATGCGTAGACCAGAATGTTTTCCTGTCTGAAGTACCTTAACTTGTATGGACTACGTGACTTTTCAGGAATGAATACGCAACTGAGCGGCATAGCTTCCTTCGCGACTGGGAAGCATAATATATAGTTTTTTTGATACTTTTAAAATCGATTCGCTATCTCAGTATTTTCAATCGATAGTAAATTTGTCCTCGATAGGGCAAAAACGAAGCTTGAGACACAAAATGGTGGGAATTCCATTTTCCCGTGCTATAATATTTTTGGAGAATTTAAAAGGGCTCTAGAGTTTTTTGACTTTCGTTCAAATAAACCATCTTCCAATCCTCTAGGATCATCAGTTTGATAAGGTGACCCGTCGAAAAAAATAAAGTAAACGAACCCCCACCGAAAAATTCCAAATTTTTGCAGATAGGAGCTTGAAACCTCCATGGTAGAGTTTTCTAATAGGCTGAATCTAATGGTGCGATCTTCATTAAGATGACTTTCCATCTTGAGGGGTTTCCCCCATTTTTCAAGTCAGGCAAATTTATTTTAGGCTCTTATAGTTTGATGCGTAACATTAAATTTAATGCACTTCATTTATTTGGAATCTAAATAAAAAGCCAATTTCTTTGATGTATTTATTGCTATCGAAATTTTTTTTTATATTTTTGGTTACTACTGGCCCGAGTCGCTCTTACTTAAAGTTTGTCACCACAAACTGTTTGATTAGTATACTGGAATATAGGTATACTGGAATATAGGTAAAATATTCCAGAACCCCTACTTTTCTTCATTCTTTTTAGCTGCCTTAATTCCCCTCTGGCTGCTGAATTTTACATGCGGGGAGAACTTTCTAGTGAGGAATTGTCGAGGGGAAGAATTTTCCAGGGGAAGGGGAATGCAAAGAACCCACTTAACAGGCATAGCGCTTCAATCTAGAAATATGGTTTAAGCTTTATACCAAAGTTTCGGCGTTTATTAAACTGACCTTTTTTATTTCCGACTTCAACGAAGAAAAACCAACTGTTATTAATTCTTGTGCATATGTTTTATTTTCTATTGCAGAAACAAAAGTTCATTCAATTTCTCTGGAAATGCAATGTGCTCTATAATTTTACAAGATTTATCCTTTGAGAGTCCATACTTTACAAATAAAAAAATATTTGCCCTGGTTCAGCTGTTCCTCAATAAAAAGGCAGCAGGTCTTTTACACACTAAAATTCTTCAAACGCTTGAATAAATGACAATCTATCTAACCTAACCAGCATTTAAAGCTTCAAGGAGTTTCAAAAAAAATAACCCCTTGGTGATGAACATTTCATTGGACACACACATATACGCCTTCGTTTGAACAGCTCAAGAAGTAGACAAAACTACCAACGAGTTTCTTCTAACTCTTAGGCAATATATATGGTTGAAACGCATGGTGTATGATCTTGTCAAAAAAACTAATTATAACCTATGTTTTCAGGAAATTTCTTATAACAGCTGCATTAAAATTCAAACTCTGTAAAATATTTATACATTTCTCTAAATGAGGTCATACAATCAAAGAATGGCACCATTTTTTTTATCTTGTACAGGCTACAATTTCTGTATTTCAAGGTCGTTACATCTTACTTAATAACAAAAAATTTTTTGTATGCTGACCAATGGTCTGCGTTGTGCAGCTACTGATTTCCTGATTCAATGCCTTCGGCCAAGAGTGCAATGGGTGGTTGGGGGCAAATCATCAGACGTTTCCCGTGTTTTTTTCCCCATATTTCTCCAGGTACCCATTTAGAGCAGGGTCGACTCTGGTGGAGCTTACAGGGTTACACCATTGACCCCCACTCCACAAACCAAATAACCAGCCACACCAGGATTCGGACCCCTGACCTCAGGATTTCAAGTCTGGAGTGCTAGCCACTCGGATAGGATCGGCTCAAGCCATTACATTAATAAAATATATAAAAATAAAAGAATAATATTGATTATACGCACCGTTTTCATTAAATATTGTATATTTTAGGTCTTTTCCTTATTTTTAATGTTTTGACTGAGAATCATTATAAGTACCTAATATGAATTACCTGTAACTTCATACTTGCGTTGATGATCAGCCTCCATAGAATCACAATCAGGGTAGGAACTGGCAACAGATATTGTGTCCTCATCTTTTTCAGTCTCCATACTCCTCATTTCTTCCTTTTTGCTCTGGACATTACTTTCAATGCTCAGCGTAAAAACTGTTTGCTAATAAGGTTGGGTCTGAGTAAACCATTCCCAGAATTCGTATCAAAGGAGAATATCTTTCAGTTTCTCTGCAAGTTCCAATGAGTTCTTGCATATAGCTTTCCGTCAGTGGTTTTGCAGGATATGAAACTAAAACATAGAGAGAAAAATAAAGCTTAAATCGAGAGAAAAAAGTGTCCTTTAGACATGAACTATGAATTCAAATTAAGGTTCTAATAGTTGTCACTGAAAATATGAACAACCTTAAAAGAGCAGGCCTAATTTAAACAATATTTAATAATCAGAACTAATAGATGGAGTTTGAATAATCTAAGTATTCCCCCATATTTGCTGAAAACTGTTAGAAATGACCAGTCATATTCTTTTAAACATTAAGTTAGTGAAAAATTAACTTTTTTAGGAATTTATAACAGCTTTAGACCCATTCTCAAAAGAATTTCCTTGTATCTTCTTCTTGAGTGTTCTTGAATCTGCAACCTTTGATTTTCTAAACTTAAACATAAAGACATCAACTAAGTTTGTGAGCCAAAGACGAAATTAGTTGTAGGTGTTCCTTAGATGCGTGTTCTATTTTTTAATTGGTTGAAGCTAGTCAAAAGATACGAAAAGGAATAATCTCATAAAATATATTTAAATAACATCCCCTTTTTCTTTCTTAAAGTGAATTCTTTTCAAAGAATATTCGGCAGACTCAAAATAAAACTTGAGCTGTGTGAAATATTTGTTCCAAACATTGGCAGTGTAATTCCAAGATACAAACTATTGTGATAAAAAAAAAAAAGTCTTCAACAAAAGTAACCAACAATTACTTTTCTATGTTAACAAAGGGTTGGTGTAATTACTGATATAAATGTGTTGTCCAACTTTTTTTCTTGTGCTGTCGATTTCTTTTCTTCTTATTGCAAGAAGGCGGTAAGGGTCTAAATTCTGCGGTTCTTACGAAATGTGTACCATAATGACGAAAGCGAAACTACATTTTGGAAAGCAGCATAAGATTATTACCTGGTGCCAAGTGTGTGAGCTATGGAATTTATGGTTTATACTAGAGGGGACTGTCCATAGTTATTCTGCCAAGCTTTTGTTTCTTCGAACCTTGTGCCTGCTTCCGAATGAAAAGCTCGATTTTGGCAGATAAGCTGGGGCGGTTCCCTGGTCCCATCATTAAAATATATTTATAAAATACTCAGTTGAAGAGCTCAGAATCAGAGAATAGAAGCAATTTCTAATATCCAGAAATCACTGCACACCTGCTATTAAAAGCAAGTTCTGCTTGTGACTTTGATTGAATTTCTCATTTCAATTTTCGCGTTTTGGAGTGAAGCAGAAGAATGGTGCCATATTTGCTCCTTTCTTAGTAGTGATATTTCTTTCCTGTGGCAAGAAATTCAACTTTTGAACTAAGATAGATACAACTTCCTTTTAACATTGAGCAATAATCCTTGATGAACAGAACAAAATTCATCACATCAGTTAGTTCGTCCAGAACTTCGTTCATAAAATACGTCATATTGAAAACTTCAACGGGCAGCTTCATTGCTGTGGTCCCTAATGAAAAAAAAAAAATGGGCTGCTGAGGTTAAACAGATGGAACCTTTTTTATTGGAGGAATGCATCGATTTTCAATCTGTATGACTGAAGGTACAAAGAGGGCCCACAGCCCCTCTTTCATCCCCCGTTCTTACTGTCAACGTTTAGCACAAATATAGGCTCATTACACCCAGTTTGAAGCAGAATCGTGCAAGAATTTCCACTTTACATTATTGAAGGCATATACTAGTCCTCTGGCCCTTCCAGCATCCCTAAATTTTCCGTCGTGAAATTTTTAGCAGCGAGATAGACATGTTGCACCATGTTTGAATATAAATCCTGCATGGATTTTAATTGGTCCAACTGGAAAATTAAAATCAGCCCTACCCTCCCACCACCTGCCTTTTAGCACAAACGTAGGCATATTGTACTTTGTTTGAACCAGAATCCCACAAGGATTTTCAATTGGTATAATTACAAAGCCCAAGCGGACCAGTGGTCTCTATAAAAGCCTTTTGAGCAAAAAATAGACAGATTTCCTTTTCAGAGACATATTTGAAATTTATCAAACAATTACCATGGGGCCAATGGGACATGAGAATGGTGATTTATAGGGGCGTAATTCTTTTCTTCGGCCTTTGTACAAAAGTCGTCCGATCCACTGTAAATTTAAGGGACAAGCATCTTGGTCCAAGGGGACAGAGGAGGTGAATTTTCAGAGGCATACACTTATTTTGAGCCCCATCAATCTTCCGCATTGAAGTGTCTGTATTCTCTTAAATTCGGTATGCGGTGTCTACAGCCACAGAGACTTTGATGACAAATTTTACACGGTTGACCTTTATAACCCAAGCAGTAGCAGGCTTCTGCGTTCCATTATTCAGGAATTTCTCTTCTATCACGGAGTAAAATGTAAGCAAGGCATGCATATTGATCGGCAAGGTCTAGGGGTTGCACACTTGTGATTTTTTCTACCTTGTATTCTTTCCCAATACATTCGAGGTAGTGATGGAAAAGACGAATGTTTCAATAGAAGAACTGAAGCGAGTAATCACAAATCAAAATATTCGGGGAGCCTTTCGAAAATTGTGAATTTTAGAAAATTAGAAATTTTTCTGCAACATTAAAAATACAAAATTGAAAATTAAAAATACAAAATTGAAAATTAAAAATACAAAATTGAATAGCTTGACAACTTTTCGCAATTTTTTTTGCGTAAAAAAATTTACAAATTTCGCTGCAATTTTCGGTAAATAATAGCCTACGTATAACTATGCAGTATTTTTCAGTAATAGTGCTATGTAATCGTGGCCAAATATATAATACTTTGTGAAAACGGATAATTTTTTCCTTTGTCACTGGCAAGATAGCAAATTATTGACTTGGCAAGCCGCATTTTCATTTAGTGTTTTGTTACTTCTATTAATTAAAAAAAACTTTTTCTACAAAATAAGTTTTTCAAAGAAAAGTAAAGAACTCCATTAAACAAAAAAAGAGCAAAAATAAAATCAAATAATCTACCAAGCGTGAAACTACCACAAATCATCATCGATAAATAAATGAAACCCATAATAACAGAAATTACAATAAATAACCGATTCAAACTCAAAACGAGCAGAAATTAACATAAGTTGGGCGCAAAACCCCTATGCCTTCCCAAGGCCAGAACAAAATTTGCACTTTACTCAAAAAATATAAATGTTTTTACTTTTATAACTTTAATAAATCAAATAATATTAACATTTTGATTACTAAATATAAGCATATGTATATTAAACTGATAATGCACATTCATTTGTATTTTTTTCAGTAAAGCACAAATTTTGTTCTGGCTTTGGGAAGGCATAGGGGTTTTGCACCCAGCTTATGTTAATTTCTGCTCGTTTTGAGTTTGACTCGGTTATTTATTGTAATTTCAAAATTCGTTATGGGTTTTATTTATTTATCGATGCTGATTTGTGGTAATTTCACGCTTGGTAGATTATTTGATTGTATTTTTGCTCTTTTTTTGTTTAATGGAGTTCTTTACTTTTCTTTGAAAAACTTATTTTGTAGAAAAGGGTATTTTTAATTAATTTCTGTTCGTTTTATATTGATATAGTCTTTTCAGGGAAAAAGAAAATAATACTTTAAATCTTTTGGTTTTTTAAGACTTTATAGTTTGGCCTGCTATTTGTATGCTGGAGAAAAATTTTCAGCAATTTTTAACAACATACACCCTTTTAAAAATCTGGACACAAATAGTACTGTTTAATTTAGTTTTCATACCTCCTCTAGTTGACCTGAAATAGAAAAACTTGATACCATTCGCAAAAAAATCTGTTTACTTTCTTTGATAGCTTGGATACACTTACGCTATTTTGAATTGGTTAAATTTTAAAAGCATATGTAGCCCAGAAAGTTTGAACATAATACCCTCAGTCGTTCTTGGGATACTGCTGAGATGCCTTATTGGGAATTAGCATTATCACAGTGCATTTTGATTTAATCTTAAGGCGACATTCAGTTTTTAAACATAATGGGCAAATGGGAGGGTGGGAGTGGAAGGGGAACTAGTTGCCCTCCAATCACTTTCGACAATTAAAAAAGGCATCAGCCCTTTCTATTTTCAATCGAAAGAGCCCTTTTCGACGTTCCCACGACAACTCCTTTGATGCGAAGTGCCCTGGTCTAGATAACAACAACAACAAAAAATAATACATTATACCCACATCGATCTTTATTATAAAAATGTCAAGCCTTCCAATCACTTTCGACTATTAAAAAGGGCACAAGGCCTTTCGATTTCCAATCGAATGAGCACTTTTGGAAACGACAACGCTTTCTACAAATACCTTATATGCCCCCAGGGCATAAATTACAACCCTTACCCTAAGGTCATTCTCAAAGACATAATTTCCAGAAATTTCTACTACGTTGAACAAAATGACCATCTGAAAATTTTGATTGGATATGTTTGGAGGAATGGTGGGCGTGAGAGGGAAGTTAGTTACGCTCCAATCACTTTTGACTATTACAAAGGGCACTAACCCTCTCAATTTCGAATTGAATGAGCCCCTTTTGAAGTTTTATGACAACTCTATCTATAAAATCCTATATGCCCCCAGGGCATAAACTACAACCTTTGCCCTTGCGGCTCTTGGGGGTTTGTCATCCTTATATACATAATTTCCAGAACTTTCAACTATATTGAACAAATGGCTATCTCTAAACTTTGATTGAATGTTTTGGGGAGATGGTGGGCGTAAGAGGGGGGTAATAACTCTCCACTCACTTTCGACTATTAAAAAGGGCAATTTCATTTTCCAATCAAATGAGCCCTTTTTGAAATTTCTATAACAAATTTCGATATAAACTTTAATGCCCCAGGGCATAACTTACAACTCTTGCACTGAGGGCTCTGAGGGGGTTATAATCCTAAAAGACCTAATTTCCAGAACTTTCAACTACGTTGAACAAAATGGATGTCTCTAAATTTTGATTGGATTTGTTTGGGGAAATGGTGGGCCTGAGAGGGGCGTTAGTCGCTATCCAATCACTTTTCAACTATTAAAAAAGGCACTAGCCCTTTCAATATCCAATTGAATGAGCCCTTTTAAAGTTTCTACGACAACGCTTTCAATAAAAACTTTATATGCCCCCAGGGCATAACTTACGACCCTTGCCCTGAGGGTTGTGGGGGAGGGGTTTTCATCCTTAAAGACCTAATTTCCAAAACTTTCAACTACGTTGAATAAAATGGTTATCTAAAAATTTTGATTGGATGTGTTTGGGGAAAAGGTGGGCTTGAGAGAGGGGGGGGGGGGGGGTAGTTGCCCTCAAATCACTTTCGACTACTAAAAAGGGTACTAGCCCTTTGAATTTCAAATCAAATGAGCCCTTTTTCAAGTTTCTACGACAAAGATTTCAATAAAAACCTTATATGCCCCCAGGGCATAACTTATAATCCTTGCACTGAGGGCTGTGGGGGAGTGTATGGGGAAAAGGTGGGCGTTGAGAGAGGGGTTAGTTGCCCTAAAATCACTTTCGACTATTAAAAAGGGTACTAGCCCTTTGAATTTCAAATCGAATGAGCCCTTTTTCAAGTTTCTACGACAAAGATTCAGTAAAAACCTAATCTCTATTTGTTGTGTTTTATCTCTATGTGTGTCGTCTGTGTATGTGTCGTCTCTGTATGTTTGTCGTCTGTGTGTGTGTGACGTCTCTGTGTGTGTGTCGTCTCTGTGTGTGTGTTGTCTCTGTGTGTGTGTCGTCTCTGTGTGTGTGTCGTCTCTGTGTGTGTGTCTGCGTCGTCTCTGTGTGTTTGTCATCTGTGTGTGTGTGTCGTCTCTCTGTGTGTGTCGTCTCTATGTGTGTGTCGTCTCTGTGTGTGCGTCGTCTCTGGTTTATGTTAGGTTAGGTTAGGAGGGTTAGTTGCCGTCAAATCACTTTCGACTATTAAAAAGGGTACTAGCCCTTTGAATTTCTAATCGAATGAGCCCTTTTTCAAGTTACTATGACAAATATTTCAATAAAAACCTTATATGCCCCCAGGGCATAACTTAAAACCCTTGCCCTGATGGTTGTGGGGGAGTGTCCCCCTCAAAAATATGTTTTCTATCTGGAAATCAACTACGCTGAACAAAATGGCTATCTCAAAATTTTATTGGATGTGTTTGGGGGAAGAATGGACGTGGGGGGGCTAGTAGCCCTCCAATCACTTTTGACTATTAAAAAGGGTACTAGCCCATGGAATTTCCAATCGAATGAGCCTGTTTTGAAGTTTCTACGACAACGCCTTCTATAAAAACCTTGTATGCCCCCAGGGCATAACTTAAAACCCTTGCCCTGAGGGTGGTGGGGGAGTGTCCTCCTCAAAAACATATTTTCTATCTGGTTATCAACTATGCTGAACAAAATGGCTATCTCAAAATTTTGATTGGATGTGTTTGGGGGAATAATGGGCGTGGGGGGGGGGGGGGTTAGTTGCCCTCCAATCGAATGAGCCTGTTTTGAAGTTTCTACGACAACGCCTTCTATAAAAACCTGATATGCCCCCAGGGCATAACTTAAAACCCTTGCCCTGAGGGTTGTGGGGGAGTGTCCTCCTCCAAAACATATTTTCTATCTGGAAATCAACTACGCTGAACAAGATGGCTATGTCAAAATTTTGATTGGATTTATTTGGGGGAATGATGGGCGTGGGGGGGGCTAGTTGCCCTCCAATCACTTTCGACTATTAAAAAGGGTACTAGCCCATTGAATTTCCAATCGAATGAGCCTGTTTTGAAGTTTCTACGACAACGCCTTCTATAAAAACCTTATATGCCCCCAGGGCATAACTTAAAACCCTTGCCCTGAGGGTTGTGGGGGAGTGTCCTCCTCAAAAAACATATTTTCTATGTGGAAATCAACTACGCTGAATAAAATGGTTATCTTCAAATTTTGATTGGATGTGTCTGGGGGAATGATGGGCGTGGGGGGGGGGGGGTGCTAGTTGCCCTCCAATCACTTTCGACTATTAAAAAGGGCACTAGCCACTCCAATTTCCAATCGAATGAGCCCTTTTCAAAGTTTCTACGACAACTCCTTCGATACGAAGTGCCCGGGCATGGAGAACCAAAAAACAACACATTGTGCCCACATCGTTCTTTACTTAGGCAGCGCTGCTTTCAGGGCACCTTTAAAAGACTACAATGAAAACCTGATTTTAGTTACTCAATGGCTGCATGTTGAGGCAATTAGAACTTGATTTCGATGTAAGGAACAATATATAATAAAAATCGATTTCTAAACTAGAAAAGCCGTGCCGTGTCGGCATTAGTTGACGCCTCATCAAGAAATATAGAAATATAGTTCGAATTTTATTTTGAGTAGAGCTAATTAGCCATCTTTAGAAAAGAAGGGAAAAACAGCTATGTTAAGTTACACCGAAATGAGGAAACTAAAAGATCCCATGGTAGTTATTGTACTTTCTTCTGTTGAAAATTCGTCTCTACTTTGCGTAGGATTTTCGCTAAGGAGGGAGAGGGCAAAAAAAAATCTCCGAACTGTCATTTCCATAGTTAAGCAGCTAAATAAAATATGCACACTTTCTAATGCAGTTTTATTTGTTATTAAGCTGTGGCTTGATATTTTTATCGTCCCCAAGATATCCACCACCAGAATTTTCCTCCTAAAAACCATGATCAAAAATTAAGTTACACCGAAATGAGGAAACTAAAAGATCCCATGGTAGTTATTGTACTTTCTTCTGTTGAAAATTCGTCTCTACTTTGCGTAGGATTTTCGCTAAGGAGGGAGAGGGCAAAAAAAAATCTCCGAACTGTCATTTCCATAGTTAAGCAGCTAAATAAAATATGCACACTTTCTAATGCAGTTTTATTTGTTATTAAGCTGTGGCTTGATATTTTTATCGTCCCCAAGATATCCACCACCAGAATTTTCCTCCTAAAAACCATGATCAAAAATGTTTTATCTCTTAAACGAGTTTCTAATATAAACACAGACAAAATTTTCGACGTAATACCTTGAATTACGTATTTTTCTTCAAAGACCGTACTGCCTTTCTATGACGAACAAAGAAACTTTCAAATAGGGATAAGTCCATTTATTAGACAGTGAAAACAGATAAAAAAAAAGTCTGGATATTTCGACCACATATACAGCAATCGTCATCACCAGAAATACTAAATCATTCAACTTAAAACTAACATATTTATACAGAGCAAAATAATAACTTCCAGTTCATTACTAGATTTGTCTGAGAGAGTTCACTAACTTGGTTCATTTGATGTCTTGAGTTGTAAATTTCTTCTTTAATATTGCCTAAATGTAAGCTGAATTTCTAATGAAGGTGGCAAAATCTTATTCGTCTTATAATTGCAGAAGCAATGTTTCTCAATTTATAGTTATAAATTTGATTGGTCCACATCTCCCCATATACGCGACGTGTTTTCGACGTAATACCTTGAATTTGGTATTTTTTTTTCCAAGACCACACTGCCTTTCTGACGAGCAAATAAACGTTCAAATGGGGATAAGCCCATTTATTAGACAATGAAAACAGATACAAAAGTCTGGATTTTTGGACAACATATACAGCGATCCTCATCAGCAGAAATACTAAATCATTCAACTTTGAAGGGCCGTTACAGTCGGACAAATTGAGTGTTCTTGTTCCTCGATCTTATTATTCTTATTACCTTGTTTGTACGACTTCAACTTAACTCTTCTGGGGACTGGATGCCATGTATTTCGCTTAGAAAGATTTTGTATGTAAAAACTGGTAACTTTAGCCATTTACCATCTAGGTTTAGAGTGTCCTTGAATAAGTAATCAATAACAAATTACCTGATTGTCTTCAGCGCTAGTTTAAGCATTCTCTGCAAGTATAATTCAAGCACCAT
Organism: Artemia sinica; assembly: GCA_027921565.1. Taxonomy (NCBI): domain Eukaryota; kingdom Metazoa; phylum Arthropoda; class Branchiopoda; order Anostraca; family Artemiidae; genus Artemia; species Artemia sinica. The sequence goes on along the minus strand of CM051257.1, from coordinate 51,166,938 downwards.
TGCTTAAATACACTTTTTCTTTTCCAAAACCAAATTTCGCTCAATATGTATTAATGCAAAAAATACCATTTAACAGTTCATAAGCAAAATGTACAATAAATACGAACGAACCAAGTTTTCCTGATAATTTGGCAAATAAGCAGCAGTCCATATCACCCAAAATTAGGTTTTCAGAGCAACTGAAAACATAGTAATCCTTTCTTGTTGCTACTCATTTCAGATGCTAGTTCCACTCCGACTAGCAACGTGAAAACAGGATTAAAATGTAAAGGATATAATTGTAGGTGCCTTGAAATATTCTTATCTTTAGGCTATTTGTGATCAGTGGTTTGGGGGAAGACAGAGACTTAACAACATGACCTTAGGCAAGTTTCCTAGTTGTCGCCAACCGAAGATTTAGATAAACGATCAACTATAACTGAGTATCTTACTTCCCGGATCATTTTTTCTAATTCTGCCCCATTTTATACTTTTCCCATTTTTCACGATTTTCAGCGATTTTGGTGATTTTTGGCAAGATAAAATCTACATATAGAAATTCTACATCTATTTGAGTAAAGTGAAGTTGGTCTTCATGCAAATGATTGCACAAAAATAATGAATAATAATGCGACAGAATGAAATTGTTTTACAATTATTATCATTAAGTATTTAAGTATATTGCAATTACTCGCTGATAGACATAGAATCAAATTCTTCTTACTATCAAAGCAAAATGGCGTCACGTTATGCATGATGCAGTTTCAAAAATAACAACAGAGATTGGACAAAGTTTTTGTGAATCAGGGCAAAGTAATTCCTCATTAGCTTGAATACTTGGTGCTTTTGAAAACAAACAACACTGATAGCTGGAGGAAAATACAAGAGGTATCAGATAAGACTTCTGACGCTAAAAATGACTACTGCTTCTAGAAATAAGATTACTCTCTGAGAAACTTCTCGTTTCTGATCATCATGGTTTTCGTTTTAAAATGGATGTTTTTTCAAGAACTTGATTAAAACCATAAAAACTGCAACAAAAAATTTACATAAACCTGACAGAAGATGCAACAACGTCTTTTTTTACATAGAGACAGAACTGTTAAACCAGGGAACAAAATTGTACGTAATTAATAAACAGATAAAAGCTTTTCAAAGGACTTACAGATACTGGGTGTGACTCCACTTTTTCCTTTTTTGCCATTTAGAGGTCCATCAATATCATGGTCCATTGCATAAGTTAGTGCTGCCTCGGATGGATCTATATCACACAATTTTGCTTTTCTAGTAAACAGGACTAATCCCTGTGCTGCAGCTTGATTAGCTGATAATTTAGGCACCTGGAGAGGAAATCGTCCTTGATAAACATACACTATAAATTAGATTCCCTTATGCACAGAGGTGTGAGGGAAAGGGGATATTTGGCAAAGAAAGTAGCATGAAATCCAGTTCTGAGGGGTTTTAGCTGGCGTTTAGAGGGACAGGGCAACAACTACAATATTGATTTTCAAATTTCAAAGCCCAAATATTAGTATATAATTTTCCATATTTGAGAAGGGAAGGGCTTCTAGATCCAAGATCACGCCTCCCGCGAAGCCACCACATTTGAGGCACATACTCAGAAGGACTGTATTTCAGGTAAATAGCAGTTCATAGGAAACTTGACTGGAAAATTAATTTGACTCTGTTTTAAATGGGCACTGGCGTCTTTTGCACACTGGTTTTTCTGGAGTACAAACAAGATATTGTCTATTGATTTAGTCAGTTAAATCATGAAAATAGAGAATTTGATAAAGCAACCATTTAAGGAACTGACTTACTCTAATTTTGATTTCATTATTCAATTTTTTCAATAGAATATATTAAGAGAAAAAAATTCGATTATCTGCTGGTCTGGAGAAAATTACTAGTAAGCTGAAAAAAATTGCAACTCTTATTGCAACAATTATGTGACAGCAATTTCACTAGCCAGAAACCCCTCTTTTCATGATGCTTTATATAAACTCTTTGCTATGATTTCTGAGTTAATCTTATTAAAACAGAGAAAATAGTACCATTACCAATAGGAACAATGTTCATGTTATAGGCAAAAGTGTAAATTACCGTCCATGGATTGAAGAAATTGAGTTAGTAAATGGAAGTATAAAACAGACAAGTATTGTAATGTATCTTGGTGTAATGGTAGATGAATGCCTAAGTTTTAAATATCATATTGCATTTATAAGTACTAAATTAGCCAAAAATGTTGGAACTCTGCGGAAGCTGAAATTTCCCCCCCCCCCCCAAAAGGTTATTATAATGTTATATTTTTCTCTATTTCATCCATATTTGCAGTACTTTGTTACAGTTTGGTCGTCGACGTTCACTAGCCATTTGTATCCGCTCTGTGTGTTACAAAATAAAGCTGTAAGAGTCTTGACCAATAACTTGTCCCAGAATTCGGTAAGATCGAGGTATCACCAATTAAAAATTTTACCATTTTTTGGTTTGGTTAAACTTTATCTAAATTTATTTATGTATAAATCTTTTTCTAATTTGTTGCCTGCATGTTTTTCGGAATTTTATAATGAAAGGGACCATGGTTATGAAACTAGAAATGTTGAATTAGTTAGAACGCCAGTTCCAGTTACTACCAGATCATCCCACGTGGGATACAGTATCACCTCAGGACCACAAGTCAAATGAACTGACCAACATTATCATTGATCCAGCATTCTTGAAATGCTTACTCACACCCCCTGGATCTTGGTACAAGACTTAATAAAACAACTGGAAATACATCTACAATTTACTTGACCTTGGCTTCCCCAAACCTGTCAACTGACTTCAGCATTAGAATCCCAGACACTTTCTCATCAGATCACTATCCAGTGTTAACTACCTTTCACATGCTTGAGGAGCATAGGAACACATACCAAGTACAAGAATTGAAACTATGGAACTTTAAAGAAGAGATGTGGCCAGCCTGGAGATATGAAGTTGACCAGCAGCTTAACAAAATCCAAGATACAGCTGCCATGACTACAGATGAACTGACAGACACAATCACCAACACCCTAATCAGTGCAGGTAAGAAGGTATTTGGTTTTAAGAAATTTAAGGAAAAAAAGCTCAACTCAATCCCTGGATGGAATTCAACATGCCAAAAAAGCCCACACACAGAGAAGAAACAAGCTGAGAACAAGGTCAAGCGGAACCCTAGCACCGAAAACCCATATTGAACTGAATAAAAAGTTAGCAAAACTCCGTCAGACCATAATCCAAGAAACAACTGCAAGCTGGACCTCTCTAATTGAGACGAAGTTCCAAAAATCAACTTCCATTAGAGATCTGTGGCGAAATTTCCAAGCATTTGTGGGGAAAAAGAAAACAAGGAAGGAACCCCAGTCCTCCTGAGAAATGGTATCCCAGTTACCTCAACCCAGGAAAAATTCAATGTTCTTCTAGACCAGTTCACTGAACAAGCACCAGAAAATGCAAGACATCACCAAAAGACACACTCTACCAAATATAACATACCTTTTGAGCCCTTTACTGCATCAAAAGTTATTCAGCAAACTAAGAGACTGAAATCAGGTGCAATGCGACCTGACTTGATACACAATCAAATGTTAAGGAACCTTAGCCCCAAAAAAGTAGAGATCATTACAGCTTTGTTCAACAAGTCTGCAGCAACATCAACAGTCCCGAAAAAGTGGAAGAAGGCCACAGTAACTCCTATATTGAAGACAGGAAAGGATCCAAAACTTCCAGCCTCCTACAGACCTATAGCCCTCACATCATGCCTCTACAAACTTATGGAACACCTTGTTAAGTTAAGAATCCTCCCAGAACTACCAAATTCACTCCAACATGAACAATCTGGTTTTCTCCCTAATAGAGGAACCACAGATGCACTTCTAAGGTTAGAACACCAGATAAAATCTGGCTTCAAGCAGGGTAAGGAGACAGTAGCAGCCTTCTTGGATATGAGGGCTGCTTTTGATAGGGTTAGTGTGGATAACCTGATGGGAAAGTTACAGTCTTTCCAAATCTGCCTAGAACTGAGGATGTGGATAGAAGATTACTTGAGAGGCCGGGAACTGGAAATCCATATGGGGGAGAGTAAATCTCCATCAAGAACAAAGCCAGATGTGGGAGTACCTCAAGGGGGGGGGGGGGGTACTAAGTCCACTCCTCTTCCTTATTTACTGCAGTGACATTAGTTTTGAACATATTCTGGGATGCAAACTGTATTTGTATGCTGATGATATTGCACTTGTTGCAACATCAAGAGATAAGCATGCCCTGCAAGCTGCTGTCCAGAAGGGTCTTGATTATCTTGGTTTATGGGCAACTGTCAACAACATGGAATTCTCTCCTGCTAAGTCAGCAGTGCTCCTCTTCACAAGGACAAAGATTCATTCAACGCCAAGGCTCTCAATCAATGGCACCACTGTCCCAGCAGTTGAAAAGTTCTGCTACCTTGGGGTGACTTTTGATACTTCACTCTCATGGACTCACCATGTGAATTATTTAATCGGAAACCTCAAGAGCAGAGCCAACTTTGTCAATGCTATTTGCTTATCTAAGAGAGGAGCCCCTATCTCTGTTGCCACCCAGCTTGTGAGAGCAGTTGTAATAAGTAAGCTGGATTATGGCTGCCTCCTATACCGAGAAGCACCTGCCCAACTCCTGAAAAAACTGGATACAGCCCTGCATTGTATACTGAGGAAAATTCTCGGATGCCTAAAATCAACCCCCCTACCTGCAATATACTGTGAACTAGGACTGACAATATTAGAAACTAGAATGAAGAAATTAGAAGCACAATATTTTACACGGAAGATGTTGATCCCAGGCCATGCTCGAATTAGGAGTGTATTATTTAAATGGAAATCAGTAGACTCTCCATTATGTGAGGTCTGCAATGTAGAAGAGGATGTTAGGCATATTTTAATGTATTGTAAAAAGTATGAGACACAGAGATTGCCACTAAAAAAAGCGTGCCTAAAGTATTTTGGTGCATTCATGCTCAGAAGTATCCTGGGCCATGCACAGGCACCACCATGGGCTAGGAAAAAATCTGTGGAAGTACTAGGCCGTTTTATTGTAGATACTAAGCTACACTTAGAGCTGTAATTTGCATTTAATAATTGTATATATAAATATTATTGCACATTATTTTAATATTGTACATGTAAATTAGTGATATGTAAGCTATATGTATGAGTATGTGTATATATTGCAAGCCAAGCCCATCAGTTTAAATTGCCATATCAGCCAGTTGTGTTTGATTTGTAAATATGGAGGCTCATTTGTGACACCATTGGACAGAGTTGAATATAGCCCGACATTGGTTTATTGTTGTTTTTTTTTTTTTTGCCTTGAGATTCTTCAAAACCCCTCCCTAACCACAGTGACAAAAGCCAGATGGCTTTTTGAATTATTTGACCCTCAGTCATGACAGAACAACAGCTGGACAGCTGAATTTTGACGTGGAATACATTTCATCCCTAAAGGCTCTGATGAAATCACGGAGACGTGCACAATGGGCAGCTTGCCCAGGAGTGCTACAAACAAAAACAACTACCAGATCTAAATTTTCTATTAGGTATATTGGTCCTGAAGTCTAGAACAGGCTTCCGGCGGAAGTAAAAGGTAAGAAGCCCTTGAGGAATTTCATGCTGATTTGCGATGTATTTGTTTTAACCAGTATTGTAGACATGGATTAAGTGATTGATCTGGGAGTGAGTATTAAAAGAGAAATTGATTTGTGTGCATTGATTGAGGTGACTGTTGATATATGAAAGGAAGCATGATGAATCATAGAGTATGAGTGCGGGATTTCTTTAAGTTCCCTGTAAAAATAAAAATAAAACCATTATCTTTAGAATGTTGATTAATTGTTTAGTAGGGATGGGGGAGGGGAGGAGGAGTCAGAAAGTTTTTTCCCCTGAGGAAGTGTATTAGTAGTTGAAGTGTGCCTTTTTTTTTGGGTCATCCCAAACATGCTAATATGTGTTGGGACCTATTTTAATATTGTTAGTATTATATGCAGTTTTGTTTTGTTAGTATTATATGGAGATTTCAATGTTGTGTGTTTTTTTGTGACCCATTTGTTAATATAAGAAAAAAAAATCTAAATGGCATATACTTCAAGTATATTTTGTTAACCATAGGGCCAAGGTATGATCCTAAAACATTTTGCTAAAAATGGAGTTGCCAAAACTGTCCAAAGATTAACAGAATGAGCTGTTTTGACTGACCAATACAAAAGAAAACGTCTATTTCAAGATACACTGATTTTATTCTTTTTTCAAAAACTAAATATTACCTAGATATATTATACTGTTTCAAAAATAATCGTTAAAATTTCAGGGTCCAAAAATTTAATTTTTAAATTTGACACTTAGGTTTACTTAAAAAACACTTAGAAATAAGTTGAAACATTATTTTGAACGTCATGTTAGGTCAGAAAAAAGATTAAGAAAACAAAATGGTGCTAGGAATTTAGTTTATTTTGCAAAATATACTTTATTATTTTCTATTTTAAGAGGTGGAGTGGCATTTCTGAAAAAAATGAATAAAATGGTAATTCAAATTTGTGCCACAGTTCAGCAAACTTTAAAATTCAAAAAAGAATCAGACCAACAGTTTTAAAGCTATAGTGAAAAACAATAGAAGCAGTTGGTTTGACCAAATGCTGAAATTCAAAGCAACAGGGCAACCAAGCATCAACCCAACTGCAAGATTTTACAATGATTTCTCTAGGCCTGAGGATCACCAAGATTACTTAAATAAAACACCCTACCTAGATGATACTGTTAGAGTCAATTGATGCCAAGTAATAACAAGAAAAATCATTTAAAAGAAAACAAAAGAAAGAAAATAAATTACAGGATACTAAGACAGAAATATTAAAGACAGTAAAGTATAACTACTTTTCCACTCGAAGCACAATGCTCGTTTTCACACTGAATATGTCCACAGCCAACAGTTAATTGGTAGTAGTATTTCTGAATTAGTTTCCTGGCAGCAGCTTTCTTTTCCTCATCAATTTCCATAATAATTGGTTTACTAAAAAGATCATGAAAACTGATCAAAAGAAAATATAAGTTAAAGAATTCAAAGTTAAGCACACGTATGCGAGAGCTCAGGAATGACAGGGAATGAACTAGCAGCTTTGAAAGGGAGGAGAGTCTTGAAAAATATAAAAAAAAATGCTACAAGGTTCTCTCCAAAAGAAATGCAGAATAACAGACTACAAATGTACGTTTTCATACTTTGCATATACATAGGATTTCACCTAATTTGTTGCTAAACTACAGGCAAGGTTTTGGCCAAGAACACAGCATTGAGTCATTCCTACAGTCACTGGACACCTTTTTTGTGAAACAGCCAAGGGGTTAGCTACTAATAATGCAAAGAGTCCTCTACTTAATGATACAGCTTACCATCAACATCACAATGCCTGTGCTTCCTGAATATAACCCTGTTCTAATTACATTGAAAGGCCTAAGCAATAACGAATAAAGAAACCCAACAGCAACTTCAAGAGGGAAAAACTCTATTCATTCTAAGAAACTACACAATCAACCAGTCTAATATTTAGCATTATTTTCTGAAAACATGTTCCCTACTTTATCATGTATAATCTGATCCCAAGACCTTTCCACACAGCTTACTTGGGATACTTTCAAATACTACTTCTGGATGATAACAAATTTTCTGGGCTGAAATGGGTCAATTTTTAATTAGGAAGACAACACAATGAACAACTTACCATGTCATTGAGGACAAGACAACTATTAGTAAGACTTTGGTCAAGTGGGGGGGGGGGGGGGGGGTATTTTGCTAATGTTTCTGTCTTTGATAAACTAGAATGTAAATTATTTCAATTTATGACAAATAAAGGGTGACAGAATGTGCCTATTAAAAATACCCTTGGTATTTCTTTTAATGCATAAATTCGAATTGACAGCTCTTTGTTTTTCAATTAGTCTATTCTGACTTTTCCAATTTTATTGAGGTATTTCTTCTGCACTTAAAATTAAAGTAAAGCGCTTTGCAGAATGATATAAGTAAGTATTTTGGAATTTTTTTAACCATGTCATTACCATGTCATTGAGGACAAGACAATGATTAGTAAGACTTTGGTCAAGTGGGGGGGGGGGGGGTATTTTGCTAATATTTCTGTCTTTCATAAACTAGAATGTAAATTATTCCGATTTATGACAAATAAAGGGTGGCAGAATATGCTTATTAAAAATACCCTTGGTATTTCTTTTAATGCATAAATTTGAACTGACAGTTCTTTGATTTTCAATTTGTCTATTCTGGCTTTTCTAATTTTTATTGAGGTGTTTTTTCTGCACTTAAAATTAAAGTAAAGCTTTTTGCAGAATGATATAAGCAAGTATTTTGGAAATTTTAAAGTTGTTTTCAGAATTTTATACTGTTTTCCTTCTGAAAAAGATTGAAGATAAATACAAAAAATACATTTCAACTGAATTATGGACTCTTGGTTAATTATCCCAAATGGTGCTCTAGAAAAGAATGGAAAATTGGCCTAGGTATACAAGTACTCTAGTTTTTCTGCTGTCATATGTGAAAGTACTGTATAATCTTCTTTGTACAAAATGGTTTTCTTGAATTACAAGAGCCCAACTAAATAATTATTATTGTGAAAACTTAGTATAATCTTCTGTATAAACTATATAATCTTCTTTGTACAAATGTGTTCTCTTGAATTACAAGGGACCAACTAAATATTTATTATTATGAAAATTATTAGATATTCAAACAAAAGCCAAGGACGCTGCCATGCCAATAGTTCACGCTCGTTCGCGATCATGTTCTCCAATTTGGAAAGGAAATCTAAAACTTGAAAAAAAATTAAGAACCATTCTAAGTTCTGGTTAAGCTTCTGAATTCCTTGCAGTAGAACAACCTTAGATCACACTTTTTTATCAAAAGAAAAACAAAATTAGGTCTTAAGCAAAAATTTCCATAAAATCCCTTATAGTGGTATTGATTTTCCAAAGAGATGTTTTCTAAATCATAATAATAATTAACTGCAGAGCACCTTCTGCCCTCAGCTCTAGTTCCCTTTGGCTTGATTATTATCAACTGTTTTAGTGTTATTAATTATGATTTTCATTATTACTATTCTAATCTGCTTAGCATGTTATTACCAAAGAAAATTGAAAAGCAACAAGCACTATTTATTAGTTCTGATCTAGTTGCAAAAAGTGTTTTGTGATCCAAGTCCAAGTATATTGACCTTTATGGCATATTTTTGCAGCATACTAGGAAGGATTCTAAAGAATTAATTGCTCATATACAGCTGCTTTTCTAGACTGATATGTCCACATTGTCAGTATCTGATTTGTTTTGATGTGGACCATTTTACTTCAGTTTTAAGAGAGCTAAAGCTTATATGTCTTTCTATGTGTGGATTATAGTAGCATGCAATTTTGGAAGGTTTTTTAATAAGTTTTGTCATCATTTATTGATAAGCATATTAATTATAAATTGGACCAGTTTGGTTTTCAATCTAAACTTAGTTGCTAGCACATGCAACATCCTGCTATGCTTGTGCTTATATTATGCTTGCATTTGTACCATGCTTATGCCTTGCTTTATTTTGCAGAGTCTATGTGCACTTACCTTTTAATTTGGTTAGGAGAAAAGAGCAGATAAATATTCAAATCACCAGAATCTCTGTTTAAAGCTAGACCTAAATGTTGGTATTTGTAAATTTCAACAGCTTCTCTGTAGTGCTGGACAATACCTTTGTCATGCAAAATTAGGCTAGCTTGATTAAACAAAATAGTATGGTCTGGTTTTTCAAAAATGTACTCTGCAAGGGCAGAGTCAAAATTTTTGTTTTTTCTGCTTTTTAAGTGTATTATTATTTGAACTAGAGTGCTGAGTTAATCTATCCGTTAGTTGCTGATCAGTTCTTCCAATATACCAAAGACCACACGAACAAGGAATTCTGTAGACACCAGAGTTTTCACCTATCAGGATAGGGTCTTTACCTTGATAAATTTGGGACCTGATAGTTTTTCTGGGTCTATAATAAGTGTATATTTCGATAGCCCCTTCGAAAATACCTTATAGTGAAATTATCTCAAACACAGAGGTGGCATTTCATGACTCTCATGCGGATATTGAAGAGATTGCTGAGGTTAGAACACAATTTGTTGAAACTTTGTTGGATTCGCCTTCAGTTAATAATCCAAATTTAAAACATTTTAGTAAAAATGAACACTTGGTCTTACACACACTACATAAAGATCGTTCCAGGATTATTACAAAAGCCAATAAAGGCAATACTGTTGTTGTATTAGATTCAGATGATTACAACAAAAAAGTCAGAGAAATTTTAAATGATTCTAACACATATGAACAATTAGCTACTGATCCAACAGAAAAATTTGCCTAGGAAGTCCAAAAAGAGCTTTCTTATCTAAAAGGAAAAGGTAAAAATTACAGACCAATTGTAAAAAAGGTTTTACCCACATGGTTGCACGTCCCCTTACTTTTATAGTCTTCCTAAAGTTCATAAGCCCGGTAATCTACTTTGACCCATTGTTTCTTCTTTTAATTCTACTACAGCAAAAATAGGGAAATTCTTATCAGTTGTATTTCACCCACTAATTCAGGCTTAAGATCCTATATTAAAAATTCTACTGATTTTGTTTCCAAGGTAAAGCAAGTTTTGGTTATCAGCAGTTTTGATGCAGATTCAATGTATACCAATTGTGATCCTCAAAATACCAATTTGAATTTGGAGCATAAACTTAATTCTAACCCATCTATATCATAAAAATCTACTCTTTTGAATCAGACACTTCTTTCACTTACAGCCCTTTGTAACAGAACTTCTTTTTACTTCCATTATAGAGGCATTTTTTATAGACAGAAATATGGGCTTTCTATGGGTTCCCCCCTTTCTCCAGTACAGGCTGATATCTTCATGGAAGACCTTGAAGAAAGGGCTATTTTTCAAAGTTTTTGTAAACATGAATTTTGGGTTTGTTTTAAAGATGATACTTTTTATTTGTGGGAGCATGGTGATGAGTCTCTGGGATCTTTTCTTCACTTGCTCAACTCCTTGGATCCAAAACTTAAATTTACCCAGGAATCAGAGATAGAGAGGCGTCTTCCTTTCTTAGATGTTCTGGTGCACTGAAATGATACATGTTTCAAGTTTGGTGTCTATAGAAAACCCACACATAAAGACAATTACTTAAATTATTCCTCTAATCATTCTCCTGCTGTGAAAAGAGGAGTTGTCACTTCTCTAGTTGATAGAGCATTGAAAGTTTGTTCAACATGCTTCTTGGATTTAGAGCTCAACCACCTTAGAGATATTTTAGTTGGGAATGGTTATCTAATTATTTTAATAAATTCTGTAATTGCAAAACACATTAAAAAATTATCAGATAGTTACACAGAAAACACAAATCAAAGAGAAAATTCGGTTTATCTTGGTCTCCAATACATTAAAGGGGTTTAAGACCAGATTTCAAAAAATCTAAGAAAAAATAAGATTTTCACTTATTATAGACCCAGAAACTATCAGGTCCCAAATTTATCGAGATAAAGACCCTATCCCAATAGGTGAAAACTCCTGTGTCTACAGAATTCCTTGTTTGTGTGTTCTTTGGTATATTGGAAGAACTGATCAATGACTAACAGATAGATTAACTCAGCACTCTAGTTCAATTAATAATACACTTAAAAAGTGTAAAAAACCAGAAAATTTTGACTCTGCCCTTGCAGAGCACATTTTTGAAAGACCAGACCATACTATTTTGTTTAATCAAGCTAGCCTAATTTTGCATGACAAAGGTATTGTCCAGCACTACAGAGAAGCTGTTGAAATTTATAAATGCCAACATTTAGGTCTAGCTTTAAACAAAGATTCTGGTGATTTAAGAATAAACATGTCATATTTTGGTTTTCTCAAAAGAGAAGCCAATACTTTAGTAATCCCTGAAATAAACCTTGAACCATTTTCCCAGTCATATAATCAAACACATGAACAACCCCTTAGGTTTCAAAGGGTGTCTGCAAGAAATGCATTAATTAAAATCCAAAATCAGAAGACATAGTTCTCCAGATTATTTAATTGCTGGTTTGTTTTGTTTTTGAGCAAATGAATTGTTTTCTTTTCTTTCTCAGTTGTTTGCTAGTATCCATCAATGGCAGTTCATAACTTTTTGGATTTTGTTCAAAATTGTGGATATTGGCAAATAACTCGCTTTTATGGTTGTTAGGTATTTGCTTTTAATTCTTATCATTTTTGGCTTTTATTGAATTTTATTCATCTTTAAGTTTTTGGTTCTTTTCACATTGACTTTCTGCATTTGTTTTTTGTTGTTTTTTTTCTTCAGCACTTTCCTTGGATACATTGTTTTGTTTTGTGCTGAAGAAGAGAGGCATTTGTCCTCTCAAAATATTCACCTTGTTGTGTTTTTTCAGTATTTTCATTTGGCCTATAAAAACCTCATTTTTGCTTGTTTTAGAACCTATATATTACCCCCCAAGTGTACAAATATATACCCAGAATCACATTTTTAATTTAAATAAAACCTTCATTTGCATCACAAATGAACTTTACCCCACCCCATGATGTGCAAATATACACCCTGATTTGGATATATTTAGGGGTGGGGTAAATTTCATTTGTGATACAAATGAAGTTTAGGCTATATTTAGATTTATAATGCAGTTCTGGGTATAATATTTGTACATTCGGTGGGGGGGGGGATTATATACTCTGTTAATACACAGGTTCTAAGAAGTTCATGAATTTCTTAGAAAAACAAGGAAAGAAGCAAGGATTAAGGTTCTCCTCCTGGAAAATATGTTATCTAGGATTATTTTTTTATATAATGAAGTAAAAATTGTTTTCTTAATCTGTCTCCTTATGACCTGGAGTGGTCCCAAATTTTACCACGTTTTCTATGGGATTGGAATTTTCTGAGGGGATTTTTTTTACAGGAGAAATGAACCATGAGGAAATTTTCTGTGGTGGAAATATTTCTATTAGGGGGGGGGGGAGGGGGTCTGAGAGAAATTTTCTAATGAGGTGGGTAGGGATTTCAAGCATGATTGGAAAAATGATCAGAAATTAATATAATAAAGTCTTTTTTGGTAAAGTTCTACCAAATCATATTATTGAGTTAGGACTAAAGTGAATACACCATTTGATGCCTTTTTTTTATGCTGATTACAAATATAATGATCATTTCTATTGGAAATGAATTTCAGCCCCCCCCCCCTATATATGGCAATTCAGGGTTAGGTTAGGTATATATAGGGGGGGCTGAAATTCATTTCCAATAGAAATGATTATTAATATTCGTAATCAGCATAAGAAAAGGCATCGAATGGTGTATTCACTTTATTCCTAACTCAATAATATGATTTGGTAGAACTTTACCCTTTTTTCAAATGTAAGCAAGGAGAATCTTCCAATCAGAATTGTCTAGGCTACACAAAGCTTTCCTGGGAGAAATTGTTAGTGAAGATGGGCTTATCTGAAGGAAATCTTTGGGGGAGGGAGAAATTAGAGAGCAAGAAATTTACATGTGGGAGGGTTTCCAAGTGGGGGAGGCATATTTCTCAGCATCATCTGAAAAACTATCAGAAATTAGAATAAAAAACCAATTTTTTCAAGTGAAAGTAAGGAACAGCATTAAAACTGAAAATGAACAGGATTTATTCCATAGGGAAGGTATCTGCTTCCTCCTCAATCCCTCACTCTTTAGGCTAAATCTTGAATTTTTGTCCCAATTCTTTATGAGCAACTCCCAGTACACAAGGGTCAATATTAATACAAATATACTCATATATTAATTAGAATAAGAAGCTTTGCTCTTATTCAAAAGAACCTTATGTGGGTGGTCTCTGTTGTAACAGTATTAGGCCTAGGTCATCTAACTGGGAAGGAGATTCTCTAGAATTTAGCAGCTTTTAGGCCAAATTCAAAGCCAAGATAAAAGCTTCTTTTTTCTTCTGCAGCTCAGGGTGGAAACCTGATACAAGATAGGGATAGAACTAGCCTAATACAAGATAACTTCTTCTTCTTCTTCTATTTAACAGCAGGCGGGCTTTTCAGTGATACTATTTAGCCCTTTTCCTTTTGCTTCACTCTGTGGGCTACAGAGCTACTGGCTTGATTGCCCTCATGATTATTAGATATTTTCAGATATCTTTCAGTAGATCTTTTGACTCTAGGAGTTCAATTATGAGTTGATAGATGTCGATTTCTATGCTCTGTGTGCAGGTATAGTTGGCTAGGCTCTTGGCTGATAGTGAGATTTTGTGGTGTTTGAAGCATTTTAACAGTTTGCAAAGCAAGGTATGTTGTGCAGACGTCAGCATATTACATTCAAATAGGCAATGGTCAATTGTTTCATTATTCATATTACAATGCCTGCAAAGAGGGGACAGGGGAATTGAACCACTTGAATTAGAAAACTTATATGAGAATGCAAGAAAATTTAGTCCATTTGTTCCAGAACGAATTCTATGATAAATTTTAGAAAGATACTTATTGGGAAAGGGGGAAAGGATAGGATTAATCTTATTAAAATTAATATCTGATAGCCTCCATCAGTAAATATCTCTAATTGGGATTGGTCTCCCACTTGGCTGGTCAATATTTATAGCATTTTTTGCTATTTCATCAACTTGATGATTACCACTTATGCCAGAGAGTGGCTAGGAATATACTGAAAATAAGTTTTTATGCCACTTGAAACAAGATTATCTATAATACTGAGACAATGATAAGTGTTAATGTCCAACTTATACTGAGGAGCTGAGGCCAGCAACTCAAGGCTGGATAAAGGGTCAGAATATACAATAATATTATTTGAATTTGCAATCAAGGGTTGGTTTTCCTTAATGTGTTCTAATGCCATGATTATGGCATTTAACTCAGGAGACATTATAGATAAATTATTATATAATCTCTTGCCCATTGCAATTTTCAGGTGAGGAAGGAAAGCACCACTTGCTACCTTCTCATTCATTTTTGACCCATCAACAAATATTTGGAAGTGATTTTTATAGGTAATTGTATTAAGTTCAGCAAATTTTTTCTGGACAAAAGCGATGGGGGTTAAATCTTTAGTCCCCTTTGAGAAATCAGTATTTATTATGGGACTTGACCAATTCCATGGAGGGGATTGGGGGAAAGTGGGTGCAATAGACTTTGCTGGTACAGGGAACTTCTTCTGAATGTTGGCATACTCATCTGCAATGCCTTTATACATGGCTGGATTTCTTAACCAATTATGTAGGGTGTGTGATCTATTTGATTCAATTTTTGTAAGATGTTTTGTCAAGAGAAAGCTATGTCTCTCCCCTTATTGTTGTTAATCCACTCTCCATAAGCAGAAACTTGGTGCTTGTGGGTTTCCTAAGACCAAATATGAGGTGTATTATATCATTTTGTGTTGTTTCAATTTTTTGCATCTGGGTTTTGCACATGCACCATATACAATGAGCCCATAGTCAATATGGGGTCTTAAATGTGATTTATAAAACTGGAGTAAGGTTTTCTCCTTACAGCCCCAGGGTGTGGAAAGAAGTCTTTTTAGTATATTTGTTTTTCTATAGCATTTTTTTATTGTGTTTGAAATGTGGAGGTGGAAATTAAGTTTTTGGTCAAGCATGAGACTTAGGTAATTAATATGATTATCTTCTGGAATAGTTGTTTTATTTAGAGTTAGTTTTGCATTAACATGGTTTCGCTTCTGGTGAAATTGGATTATTTTTGACTTGGTAGGTGCAATGGGTAAATCTGAATGTTGAGAGAATTTTTCAAATTGGAAAAGTGACTTTTGCAGATTTGACTGTGCTATCTCAAAGGTGTTGCCAGATGACCATAGCACCAGATTGTCAGCATATTGTAGATTCGTGTGGGGTAGGCTCATGTCCCAGAGATATAGGGCAAACAGGAGGCAACTGAAGACTGCTCCCTGAGGTAGGCCTTTGGTTGTTGTCTTTTGGGGTGAAGAGGCTGAACCAACACAAACAAAGAAACTTCGCACTTCTATAAAGGATTTTATAAAAGATACTAGCTTGGGGGGTAGTCCAAGGTTTGCAAGTTTGTTTAGAAGGATTTGGTGGTTCACATTGTCATATGCCCCTTCAAAATCTAGGAAAGCTGCAACTAGGACATTGTTTTTTGAGAATGATCATTTATTGCATTTGTTAGCAAAATGAAAGCATCTGTTCAGGAGTGGTGTTTCCTGAATCTAGTTTGAGTGTAAGGGATCATATTGTTTTTTTCAACAAACCAGAGGAGTCTGTGATAGATAATTTTCTCCATTATTTTCCCCATCATAGGAGTAATCATTATGGGCCTGTAGGACTCAGGGTTCTCTTTGGGTTTATTTTTCTTTAGGATTGGTAGGAGGGGACGAACATTTCTGCATGATTATAACAATTTAGCAGTTCTTGTTTGTATGAAGGGGTGAGATTCTTTATCCATGTAGGGTGTATATTGTCATAGCTGCTGCTGTAGTTTTGGTCCTAATATGATGTATTGCATTATTCATTTCCTGGATTGAAAATGGACTACTTATATACTCAGATCCTGGGCGTGGTTGGTAACTTGGGTTCATAGGAATTGGGGACATTTTGCTTTGATTATTTGATGTTAGCTTATTAAAAAAAGAGTTACAATAGCTTAGCTTTTTCATTATCATTGTCATAATGGATATTATTATGTATAAGCTCATACAGGAGTGGGTTGGGGGAAGTCTTTTTCCCACAGATGTGGCTTATGACTTTATGTATAATTGGCTCATGTGTTTCTCTGGAGAGATTATTTGCAAAATTATTCCAGTAATTATATTTAGCATCTATTATAGTCCTTTTTAGATTAGATTCTGCTTGTAATTTTTTTAAATATGTAGTAGGTGATGGTTTTTTTATGAATTCTGTCCTAGCTGCCTTTTTTATTCTCAATTTATTTTGGCACTAATTTGTCCAACAGGCTTTAGGAATGTGTTTAGGGTAGGTTTTCTTAGGTGTTGTCCTGGGGATAGCATGATTAGCTGTATTTATTAGTAGAGATGTCAATACTTCAGCATGTGTGTCAACTGTTGTGTTTGAAATGTATGAATTTTGGGTGAAACTTGTGATTTCATCATTTAGCTTATTTTGGAACATAGACCAATTTGCTTTAGTGTTGATATATTTGGAGGTATGTGGTAGAGTTTCAGCAGGTTCATTTAGGGAGCACACTATAGCAAAGTGGTCAGTCCATAGACTATCAATTTTATTTATATAAATTTTATTCAAAATATTTAATGACACAATTTGTAGGTCAATTGTGGAGAATCTGCCACTTTTGGGGTTGAAATAAGTATTCAGGTTTGGAGGGGTAGCAACAGCTAATTCATTATTATTTGAAGTCATATACTCAATCAATTTACCAGCTTTATTTGCTGGTTTATTCCCCCACAAAAGGCTGTGGGCATTGAAATCTCCACAAATAATGATATTTTTTAACATACTAGAATTATTTATATAATTAAAGAAATCCATGGCATCTGTAGTTTGGCCATTAGGGTTATAAAAGATTATTATGTAGGTTTTTATATTATTCAGCCAAACACTGATACCAATTGCATCAACATCATTAGCAAAATCTGGAAAATTGATGCCACAGAATTTTATATATTTTTTTAACAAACAGAGCTACACCACCTCCTTTTCTCTCTGATGATCTATCCTTTCTCAGGATAGTATATCCCAGAGACTTAATTTGTTGATTTTGGGTTAAATGAGTTTCCTGGAGGCAAGCAATATTAATGGAATTATTATTCATAAAAGATATTAGTTCATTTAGCTTATTTTCTGTGAGTGATCTTATGTTCCACTGGAGTATTGATATGTGTTGTGTTGTTGATTTATTTTCATATGACTGTGTATCAATGTTCAGCTTTGTTAAAAGTAAAGCAAGATCTTTTTTTGCTCGAATGAGCTTATCATCAGGGATGTAGATTTTTGCCAATTCTGCAATGATTTTTGTTTTCTGTAGTTGATGTATGTTCATGGCCTGAACTGCATTACTGTTTAGAATGAATAAGCATATATTTGGGATTGCATGTTTGGTTGTGCATCCTGTTTGTCAGTTAAGGAAATAATTCCTGATAGTGTTTTTTTTTTCTGGTTTGTTTCTTCTTGGGAGGGGGGCCAAGCTGACCTCATCTCACTGGACAAGGAGGCTTGTTGACTTGGTGATTCCTTCTGATAGGGATGTGAGCTAGGGGGCTTAGAAGATGGTGTTTTATATGGGGTACTGAATGCATTGGGGGCATTTGACTTGGTTTTGGTTGGTTTCATTACAGGCTTTATTTGGTATTGTTGGGCAGCATTTGCTTCCATTGCTGCAAAGGGGTATGGGATGGCCTTCTCTGTTACTATTTGGAGTTTTAGAGCTCTTTTCTTATATGCAGGACATAGTGATTTATTTGTAGATTCATGTGGGCCTTTGCAATTGATACATGTAGGCTGAGTGTTGTTACAAGTTGTCAACTCTTTAGGATGGTATGCTTTACAATTACTACACTCTAGGAGAATCTCATTGCATTTGTTTGTTGTGTGTCCCAGTTTGAGACACTTCTGACACTGGATAGGCTTAGGTTTGTATTCCTTGTGTGGTTTGATTTGCCCAAATAGGAATAACTTTTTCTGGGATACTAATTTTTTCCTCCAGTGTGAATAAGAAGGATCTACTAGTTTTTAGGCCATTAGAGTTAGTTTTGCCAAGTTGGATAACATCTTCAACTGGGATAGTGTTGCCAGCCCTATCTGAGAGCCCTTCTTTTAACTCCTGAATGGATATCTCTGGGGGAACATTATAAACTACTATTTTTGTTGGTGATTGTTTTGGGTTCCATTTGGATGCATTAATTAGGGTATTCAGAAGGGATTTTAGGTTAATTATTGTGTCTGCTGATTTCTGATCTTGGACAGCTATTAGTAGAGATCCATCATGGTTAATGTTAAGAGAGAACATTGATTTTATCAATTTGAAAATTGCAAACTCTTACTGCAGTAATCTTTTTTAGGCTATTTCAAAGGGGGCAGTAGGAGTAATTTTAAGATAAATTCCTAAGTTTTTGGAGGGAGGATCTTGGGCAGGGAGAGGGGAAATGCTTTTGATTGGGGAGATTTTTTTCCTTTTTTAGAGCTTCTAGAAAGGACCTCTTTAAACCCATTATCATCATTTATGGTGACATTAGCCCCTACACTTATCATTGTCCTATTCTCAGAATTGGAGCTATCATTTGAACTTTGAGATAGTGTGTTTGACCAGCCAAGATGGGTATCACTTTCACTGGCATTTGAGGTGGGATCTGGGGGGACTTTTTTTTGGAGGACTTCTAATCATTGCCTATTGGAACAAAAACAAAACTAAAAACAAGAAGGGATATAGAATGATATCAAACTGTCTGCACTATACTATTGGGAGGAGAAACACCACAGTATAGCCCTGAGGATGAATTGAGCAGGATTGGTTCAGTACAATTGCTGATTAAATGCAATAATATTTCACAAGAAAATTTATTTAAAATTTCTTATAAAGTTGCTGTTGCTGTTTTTGTTTGAAAATGAACAGGATTTATTCCATAGGGAAGGTATCTGCTTCCTCCTCAATCCCTCACTCTTTAGGCTAAATCTTGAATTTTGTCCCAATTCTTTATGAGCAACTCCCAGTACACAAGGGTCAATATTAATATGAATATGCTCGTATATTAATTAGAATAAGAAGCTTTGCTCTTATTCAAAAGAACCTTATGTGGGTGGTCTCTTGTTGTAACAGTATTAGGCCTAGGTCATCGAACTAGGAAGGAGATTCTCTAGAATTTAGCAGCTTTTAGGGCCAAATTCAAAGCCAAGATAAAAGCTTCTTTTTTCTTCTGCAGCTCAGGGTGGAAACCTGATACAAGATAGGGATAGAACTAGCCTAATACAAGATAACCCAGCATACAATGGCAAAATTCTTTGTGGCTAACTTATATTTAATTTATGTTTCTTCTAAAATTAAAATAAATCTAACGGGGCAGAGCTGCCACTAGGTAAAAAACAAATCACTAAATCAACAAAAAATCAATAAACTTTATTTAGCTGCTTTAGCAGAAGTCGTGCTTTTGCATAATAAAATAGCCGGTTTTAGTAATTTTTAGGCTTTAAACCCTGCTTTATCAATTAGATTAACATGTTTCTTTCTTATTTTTCAACACAGGGTACCAATGGGAAGGTGGTGCAGTTATCCTTCCAGATTTTTAAAATGTCATGTTTTTGGTATTTCACTTTTTCTCCAACTACCCAAGGGGAGTTAGGATGTTGATAGACTTGAGGATGATAATTTGAGAGAAACGTTCCAGGAACAGTTGAATACTAATCTAGAGAGTTTAAATTTGACAATGTAGAAGATGGAAGGAATAATTTTAGAAAAACAATTTGTGAAGTTGCTGATACTGCCTTGGGGAAAAAAAACAGGAACTCAGCTAGGAATATTAGTGAAAGAGTTTTTGTTTAAAGAAGAGGAGAAATGGCCTGTACAAGGATCATCAGAGAGATAAATCATGTGAGAACAAGGGTATGGAAAGAAAGTGGAGAAAAACTATTAAAATAGGAATTAAAAAAGTGTGATTGGATGCCATGGATAAGATTGCCAAGGATCTGGAAGATGCAGCTAGACAGCACAATAGTAAAATATTGTTCTGGCAAGTTAATAAATTTAGAGGGAGTAGTCAATCCAGACTTGTCCGGTTAAAGACAAGAATGGCACCAGAATTAATGATAAGAAAAGGGTTAAAAAGAGATGGGTGGAACATTTTGAGAATTTGCTAAATCGAAATAGAGTTACAGTAAAATATATAAAGGGAAATGAAAAGGTTTGTGATACCTTGAACGTGAGGTAGTGATTCCCAATGTTTTATGAGGAAGAATTAACGACAGTATTACAGTAGTTGGGGGGGGATGTGAGTCCTCACGTTTTATGTGAGTCCTCATAGTTAAACACAGTACTAAAAGGATAAAAAAATAAACCCCCAGGTGCTTATAGTGTGGTAAATGAGTTTCGTAAATATGGTGACTTTAAGGTTAGACATAAGTCCAACAACGATTGCTAGATGTTTCTTGGATTTAGACATAAGTTCTATAACAATTGCTGAATAATGGATAATCTAAAGGGACAAGATTACGTGTCTCTTTCTAGGTCAATAGGGAGTTACGTAAGGTTTCCCTTACATCACAATTCGCCCTTGAGATTTTGTTTATAATGGACATGCGTTGAGGTTAAATTATCATACAGTCTCAAGACATCATGGAGAGAACATCAGATATTGTTGACATGGAAGTTTTAAGCTACATCGATTATAATGTAAGTTCTGTTCAGTAAATTTTCTTAGGTTTTTTTCCAAATAAAATCATTTTTTGTAGTCCCCCTCCAACATATTCAAATTCTGGTATACCCCCCCAATACAAAAAAATCTCCACTATGCAATGTTTATAGTCGTTAGAAAGCGTAAAATACGCTCTTTTTTACCGTGTACCCCCCCCCCCCACCATTAACGATTTTAATTCTTTCATTGGAAATAATTCCTTTTTCAACAAGCGGTCCTGGCTAAGTGGACGTGCGCTGGGTTAAGAATTCTTTGTCCAAGGGGCACGGTTTCGATCCCTGGCGTTGCCAGTTATTTGGTTTGGGACGCGGGTCAGTGGTGTGACTCTATAAGCTTAGCCAGAGTCGACCCAACTCTAAATGGGTACCTGGAGATATCTGGGGAAGGTAAAACACGAACGGTGTGCGAAAGCACAGAATGGCTGGCCCCCAGCCCCCCATTGCACTTCCTAGCTGAAGGGCCAAGAAACGGAGATCAGCACCGCCGGTTTGGACCTTAAGGGTCTAGTGCCGTCATACTTACTTACTTTTTTTACTTTTTCAACAAACATATGTATTTTTAATACATATTTCTGTATCCTAGCTAAAAGTGACAACTTACATCCGTCAACTCTTAGATATTAATACACTGATTCCCTTATGACATGAAGCCGCTAACCTGACTTTTATCATTTCCGTAAAGATTTAAATAGGGGTAATTATTGGCACCCGTCAAATGCACATCCGACATGCTAATTCTCTTGAATTTCCGCTAAAGCATCATATTAGTTTCACAAAAAAAGATGCTTTTTCCAATCAAATTGACTACAGTAAATCCTTTGAATTGCTAAGGAGACTGGTGTCAGTTATGATAAATAGTTTCATATAGTATTCGTTTTAATTTTGAGTACTTAGTGTTTATATGGGGGGGGGGGGTAAAAAAGACACATACCTACTATGACAAGGTTTATTGAAGCGCAGGTCATTTTAGATTATTTAAACCTTTACCCTAGAGGAATAATGTGCAAATATATGCATTGCGTCTCTAGGCATGTTTTTAATTTTTTTTCTAAACGGTAAAAATAGGATTTCTAGGCTTTTCGGGTTTATTTCTAACACGGAGTGTATTTAATTTTTTCTCTAAATGTTAAAAATAGAAGCTACTGACTGTCGTGGTATATTTCTCGCAAATTCTACTTTTTGCTTTGCTGAAAAGGGGGGGAGAGGCTTCTTTGGGCAATGGCAGATGCTTTCTAGACATAATTACGCCTTACAATAAATTCTGTAGAAGAGGGTACTAATTTTTCTTCTATAAAAGGGGGTCGTTATTTTATACAAAATTTTTTCTTCTTTTAAGGACAATTCTGACAAATGCCCTCCTTCTCCTGAAAAGAGAGCGAGGGTTAATGATAAAACCTCTGCGAAGGCGTCAGTTGTACAGTATGGTCGCTGGTCGAGGCCCCCTAGACAAGCAATACCTGCACAAGATCTATACCATTGACCTACCTACCTCGCTGCCTGCTGCAGTCCAATCCGAACATGCACAAATGCAGCCTGGCAGAAAATTAAAGAGAGAGTGGATGGCTGCTCACACGATGGTGAACCCCGCTGGCTCATCTGTGCAAGCCAGTGACATCGCTGCCGCAGCTACACAAGATTGTAAGGTCTACCCCTATCAAGCATTGCCAGGCCCCTTACGGCCAATGCAAGGCGAGAATGTGGTCCCTTCAGCCCACAACATGCAAGCTGTAGAACAAATATAAGTTTAAATTTTATTTCTCGCTAAAGATTTTCTCACCCAAAGGAAATATAACGTTCTCCCTTTTAAGTTTGATTATTGCATGCATTCAGCCTGCTAAATTTTCTTGAATTAGCTTAGCGAAGCCAAAACGACGCTTTATTCAGGTAATAATTTCCCATTGTAAGTAGCAAAATCTTTGCAATATTTTTTCTCAAGTAAAAACTGCTTTATTAAACGCATGGTTCATCTCGCCTTTATAGATATCATAAAACAACTTTCTATCAGAATGAGTCATGACATATCATCATGATAGGAGATGGTCTGAAAGGGATAGGCTATCCATTTCAAACCAAGTAAAGACCCCGGTTTTTATCCAAAGCAGATAAAGAGTATTAATAAGATTTTTTTTGTTGGGGGGGGGGGGGGGTGTTTGAACAAAATCAAAACCTACTATGAGCATGTAAACTTTCAAAAAGGTGACAAAGCAATATCTCAATGGCGGGTCTAGGTTATTAAGTTGGACCTTTCAGGGAAAGTTGTGGTAAATTATGAACTAGCCAGTAGGTAATATGTGTATAGTATTAATATTACCACTACAGTTACTGTAACTAATGACGCTAAGGGTATTAAGGTAAAACTTTTAGGGAATGTTTTAGGGGGAGTCTCAATTAAATGAAAATACTATTTGCATACAGATAGTGATACTGCTACTACTACTAATACTAAGCGTGTTTTAAATAATACGTAAATAATAATCCAATTTTAAAAATAGGGTGTTTTAGACACTTTGAAAATAAGCTATTTTCTTTTATAGACTGCATTGGTTCCATATTCTCCGTCTCCTCCCTCATCAGTTGAAGAAAAAGAAGCAAGTCATGAACTCATTGAAGGGGCAATGGAGTTTCATGACATTCAGAACAATGAAACATCAACTATCAACGAATGGCATGGTATCGCTAACTCTGTTGAAATACCTTGTGATATTGATAATTTATTAAGTAATTATTTCAATGTAGATAAAAGCACAGTTGAGCAAGGTAATGTAATTAGTTCAGATACAGACTTACCATTGCTAAGTCCAAATACATTGCAAATTTTTTATGATTTTACCAGAGAATTAACTGAGAATCCTTTAACCTCAGATTACATGAACATAGTTCCAGTTCGAACAAATGAAATGAATCCAATGGATTTACATAGCCCTATTATTGAAAAAAGTGGATGTGGAGGGGGGATAATATACAAGAGGGGGAGGATAACAATACACAATTTACTATACTACCAGAATTTCTTCAAACAAATTCAATATTAAATAAAATGGTCGTCTATACTGCAACTTTTGGGGATCCTTTAATTCACTTATAGGTAGGGGGAATTTTATATTTGACCCTATAGATATTGTTCATGTATATGTAGAAAAAAATCGTGCACTTTTTAGAAAACCAGATTCAGGTGTGGGGGGGGGTAGGGACTTTATTAAGGCTTCAATTGTTTTAAAGATATTTGATTTGAACGAGGCCAAAAGCGAATTGTACGATCATTATGTACACACCGGGATGCTAGTGGTGTATCCTCATTTGAAAAATTATGAAACAGTATTTATGCAGTGGATAGACCACTTTATCACGCATCTCGAAAATTATAATGAAAATGGTAGTGGTTCCGTAGTTTTATCTATTGAAAATTTAAGCGTTAATATTTGTAAATTTAAACAAGATTTTATTTTAAGACGGGGACATAGAGACACGGGTACAGTTTTAAAATATCATCCAGATTGAGAGGGTTGTAAGGGCGTTCAACGAATCTGTTTTGAAACAGGTCAATAATGTTTCATTTACGCTTTCCTCATATCAGCTTTCGAACCTCTAACACGTGACGCTTCGAAGAAAAAATCAGAATACTGGGCTGTATATGGGAAGAAGGGATTTAATTTTCCCCTCTAGATTTCTCTTGTTTAGAGGGAAAATTTCCAGTAGCGCTAAGGTCAGTTGATATTTTCGAAAGGGCCAATGCTCATTTAAATATCGGCGTTACTGTGATCCAATATGAAACTGAATTTGAGGATGGAGCACGTTCTAACACAAAGGGGATGTGTGTTCCCAGTAAGGGGCCCGTCAATTGAATTGGTGAAGCACTGGGTTGTGCTTGTTGTATACACCACCTAGTGAACCCAATACAATTGACCATTTTAACCCAATTACAGATATCAGTAGACTTCTGGGGGGAGGGTAAAACCAAATGTATGTATTGGGTTTTTATTCCAATGACCGTCTTTTAGTTAAAAATTTTAATATATTGACCTTAAATATAACTGTAATAGCCTATACTATACTATAGTTTAAGTGGCCTATAAAATTTAGTGTAGGCAAGAGGTCATTCTTTATTATAAAATTATTACTTCTCGATACGTCTGGTCGGTTGAATACCTTTACTTTTTTCTTTCAAGTTACTATCTCTGTGTGTTTTTTCAACTTGTGTATAGCTTGCTTTGATCTAACCTTTATCTAAACAAGATTGAGACCATTTACAGTTTTGACTTTTCTTATATACTAATTATGACGTCACGGCGTAATGATTTTATTTCATGACGTCATGGCGCAATGGTATTATTTCATGACGTCTTCAGAAACAACAATATAATTTCGTTTTTTTCTATTCACGTCATAGCTCTAATATAAAACTATGATGACATTCATTATTTATCTAGTAGGGTTTCAGACAAGGTAGTTCTAATGATGTACTTTTGTTTTGATCTGACTCTATTTTTAGGAGTTTTGGGTTTTTGTATTTCTTAGCATTGGACTGATCGTCTCTTACTAGGTTGCTAGCTACTGCTGCAACCCAAATTCACATATATATTTATTTATGAGAGGCAGCCTGGCCGAGTGGTCGAAGGCACTGGTGTTAGCCCCCCAGTCTCTTCGGAGGCGTGGGTTCAAATCTTACCGCTGGTATACGATTATGTTTGAAAGACTGCAGTGTGAAAAGACATCAAAAATGCAGTTTTTGGTGGAAAAATTTATTCTATTTTAGAAATAATTTTTTTAGTTACTATAGATTTTTAACCCAATTCATTTCCTTTAAAATGAGCTATTGAACAACCCTCTACGATGTTCCAGTGCCAAGCTATCTCTGGATACAAAAGAAAAAAAGAAAAAAAAATATCCCGTTCAGGCAGAATGTTGTAGTAGCTGCCACTTTTCTTGATTTTCAAGCCAATATATTTCCCTTGCTGTTCAAGCCAAGGGGACAGAAATTTTACTATACAGGGGTTTCGGACAAGGCGGTTCTAATGGTGTACTTTTGTGTTTGATCTGACTCCTTTGTTAGGAACTATGGGTTTTTATATTTCTTAACATTGGACGTGATCGTCTCTTACTAGGTTGCTAGCTACCGCTGCAACCCGAATAAAACATTGATTCTATTTTTAAAAATACTTTGTTTCAACTAAAAAAGGTTTTTAACCCCATTAGTTTTCTTTAAAATGAGCTATGGAACGTTCTCTACAATGCACCAGTGCCAAGCCATCTGTGGAAGAAAAAAAAGAAAAAAAAATGCCGTTTAGGCAGAATGCTGTAGTAGCTGCCACTTTTCTTGATTTTTGACGGGTGAAAGTAAACTTGATGAAACATATATATTTAAAATCAGCATAAAAATTCAATTCTTTTGATGCATCTATTGGTATTAAAATTCGGTTCTTTAGAGTTTCGGTCACTATTGAGACGACTTACTCTTACTATACAGTTTGTTACCACAAACTGTTCGATTTAGTTTTTACTATGGGGCGTCGTCGTCTCTTACTAGGTTGCTAGCTACAGCTGCAACCCGGATGCGTAGTGGACATGATCGTCTCTTACCAGGTTGCTAGCTACCTCTGCAACCTGGATTACCATGGGCAAGAGTTGGTTGTTTACTATAAAACTTTGCAAAAGATTCTTGTTTTCTATACACTTTCAGTTACTATATCCCGTGGTTTGTTCTTTACTAGGTTTCAAATATCTCTTCATCAATAACACTGCTGTTTCCATTTATATTCCTTTACGTAGCCATAGGCTAGTTATTGCTCTTTACTATAAAACTTGTAACCATTGATCGTCTTTTAATGTAATTCCAATGATCGTCTTTTAATGTAATTAACCCATTAATTTTCTTTGAAATGGGCCATTGCACAACTCTCTACGATGTTCCAGTGCCAAGCTATCTGTGGAATTTCTAACCAATACTATGATTAAGTGGCGTATAAAATTTGTAGTAGGCAAGAGGTCGTTCTTTATTATATGCTGCAACCCGGATTCACATATATAGTTATGAGAGGCAGTCTGGCGGAGAGGTCCCAAGGCACTGGTGTTAGCCACCAGTCTCTTCGGAGGCATGGGTTCAAATCTTACCGCTGGTATACGATTATGATTTATGTACAAAAATCAAATATCTTTGAAAAGACTGCAGTATGAAAAGACATCAAAAATGCAGTTTTTGGTGGAAAAATTTATTCTCTTTTCGAAATAATTTATTTTAGTTACTAAGGATTTTTAACCCAATTATTTTTCTTTAAAATGAGCTATTGAACAACTCTCTACGATGTTCCAGTGCCAAGCTATCTGTGGAAAAGAAAGAAAAAAAAAGAAAAAAATATGCCGTTTGTGGAGAATAACGTGGTTAAAGTCAATTTTCTTGATTTTCAAGCCAATATATTTCCCTTGCTGTTCAAGCCAATGACAGAAAGTTTTCTATACAAGGGTTTCATATGAGGCGGTTCTAATGGTATACTTTTCGTTTTGATCTGACTCCTTTTTTAGGAGCTATGGGTTTTTATATTTCTTAACATTGGACGTGATCGTCTCTTACTAGGTTGCTAGCTACCGCTGCAACCCGGATTTCTATTCACGTCATAGCTCTAATAAAACTTCTCTTACTAGGTTGCTAGCTACCGCTGCAACCCGGATCTATGCTATATGATTACAAACAGGAAAAAGCCTACGGCTTTTTATTCTTTGAAATAGTAAGAGACGAACCTGAAACAATTATGTAGCTAACTATATCCAGTGCATGCAATGGTTTGTTATTCGAATGGTCGTCTTTTATTTGTAATCCAAGATGCTATCTCTGTTTTTTGTATAGTACTGTTTTTTTAAATTACGTATAACTCGCTTAGAAGGCATCTTATTACAAAACAAGAAATAATATTCTTATCTAATTAACACTTCTTAAGACTCGTATCGAGTACCCATAACCTAACAAAAAATAAAAACTAATTTTTAAATTTTCAGGTATTTTGTTAGTTTGAATGAAAAGATTAAAATTATTGCTCAGGTATCATAAAATATTTTTGCAGTTTAGATAATAACTTTAGCGATTCTGAACTGAAAAATAAAATATATTAAAAAATTGAATTTTTTGGTCGGAAAATGCATATTAAATCCCACATCGGGTAGTTAGAACCTAATCAAAAACAAAACTAATTTTAACATTTTAAGGTATTTTTCTAGCTTGCATTGAAATATTTAAACTATTGCTCGGATACCATGGATATTTTTGCAGTTTACACAAGCTGCAAAGAACGCATAAGGACAAACTAAAAATTATATCAGAAGTCCAAAAAGATGGCAACAATGCAGGCTGATCTTTGTAAATTGAGAAAAAATTACGAATGTTTTACCGGGATTACGAAAAATATTCAAAATTTAAGATTAAAATTATCTCTCTGAAGGAATGGATTTTGTTGAAAAGTCGGCTAGAGATGCTTTCGCAAAACTTCATAGTAATATCCAAAAGAAATGTTGCATGTTTAGTGAAAAGCTTCCAAGGTATGGACCAGCAACTGTGGAACAGTTTACAGATGTAATGGGAAATCTTATACATCACTGTGAATATATGGAGGTATAATTGTCCTTTACTTAGTTTCAGCTTAAATTCGATGACCCAGCCGTTATGTACTAACTACATTGAATGACTATGACGTCATTGATCAATATTGTATATAAAAAATTAGGTTTTTCGTAAGAAATTATTAATTTAAAAAAAATTAAGTTCAAATGGCATTAGATCTAGAGATTTCCTTTAAAATGAGCCATTGAACAACTCTCTACGATGTTCCAGTGCCAAGCTCTCTGTGGAAAAGAAAAAGAAAGAAAAAAAATATCCAGTTTGTGGAGAATAACGTGGTTAAAGTCAATTTTCTTGATTTTCAAGCCAATATATTTTCTTTGTTATTCAAGCAAAAGGGCGGTAAGTTTCCTTTATAGGGTTTTCGGACAAGGTGGTTCTATTGGTATACTTTATGTTTTGATCTGACTCTTTTCTTAGGAGTTAGAGGTTTTTTATTTCTTAACATTGGACGTTATCGTCTCTTACTAGGTTGCTAGCTACCGCTGCAACCTGGATAAACAAATCTTACCGCTGATATACGATTATGATTTATGTACAAAAATCAAATATCTTTGAAAAGACTGCAGTATGAAAAGACATCAAAAATGCAGTTTTTAGTGGAAAAACTTATTATCTTTTAGAAATAATTTATTTTAGTTACAAAAGATTTTAACCCAATTAATTTCCTTTAAAATGAGCCATTGAACAACTCTCTATGATATTCCAGTGCCAAGCTATCTGTGGAAAAGAAAGATAAAAAATATGCCTTTTTATAGGGGTTTCGGACAAGGCGGTTCTAATGGTGTACTTTTTGTTTTGATCTGACTCTATTTTTTTAGGAGTTAGGGGTTTTTATATTTCTTAACATTGGACGTTATCGTCTCTTATTAGGTTGCTAGCTACCGCTGCAACCTGGATTAATAGGTTGCTAGTTACTGCTGCAACCTAGATATTCTTATTTCTGTTACTATGGGCTAAGGTTCGTTCTTTACTGTAATTATATTTCTTAGCATTGGACTGAACGTCTCTTACTAGGTTGCTAGCTACTGCTGCAACCCAAATTCACATATATATTTATTTATGAGAGGCAGCCTGGCCGAGTGGTCCAAGGCACTGGTGTTAGCCACCAGTCTCTTCAGAGGCGTGGGTCAATTCTTACCGCTGGTATACGATTATGTTTGAAAGACTGCAGTGTGAAAAGACATCAAAATGCAGTTTTTGGTGGAAAAATTTATTCTCTTTTATAAATAATTTATTTTAGTTATTATAGATTTTTTAACCCAATTAATTTCCTTTAAAATGAGCTATTGAACAACCCTCTACGATGTTCCAGTGCCAAGCTATCTCTGGATACAAAAAAAAGAAAAAAAAAGAAAAAAAAAAAAAAAAAATATCCCGTTTAGGCAGAATGTTGTAGTAGCTGCCACTTTTCTTGATTTCAAGCCAATATATTTCCCTTGCTGTTCAAGCCAAGGGGACAGAAATTTTACTATGCAGGAGTTTCGGACAAGGCGGTTCTAATGGTGTACTTTTTGTTTTGATCTGACTCTTTTTTTAAAACTATGGGTTTTTATATTTCTTAACATTGGACGTGATCGTCTCTTACTAGGTTGCTAGCTACCGCTGCAACCCGGATTACTAGCTACCGCTGCAACCCGGAAAAAATCACAAACAGGAAAAAGCCTATGGCTTTTTCTCATTTGGAATAGTAAGAGACAAACTTCAAAGAGTCAGGAATCAAACTAAGTATAATATGTCCCATGGTTTGTTCTATATTAAGTTTATGATACTTTCTAAAATTACATAATCCCCATTTATTTTCCAGTTAACATTGGCTAGATGTCGTTCTTTACCATTAAAATAACAAAATAATATCGTGTTTCTCTATTCACGTAATAGCATTAATAAAACTATGGCGACATTCATTATTTATCTAATAGGGTTTCAGACAAGGTGGTTCTAATGATGTACTTTTGTTTTGAGCTGACTCTATTTTTAGGATTTCTGGGTTTTTATATTTCTTAGCATTGGACTGATCGTCTCTTACTAGGTTACTAGCTACTGCTGTAATCCGGATTCACATATATAGTTATGAGAGGCAGCGTAGCCGAGTGGTCCAAGGCGCTGGGGTAGCCACTAGTCTCTTCGGAGGCGTGGGTTCAAATCTTACCGCTGGTATACGATTATGATTTATGTACAAAAATCAAATATCTTTGAAAAGACTGCAGTATGAAAAGACATAAAAATGCAGTTTTTAGTGGAAAAATTTATTCTCTTTTATAAATAATTTATTTTAGTTACAAAAGATTTTTAACCCAATTAATTTCCTTTAAAATGAGTCATTGAACAACTCACTACGATGTTCCAGTGCCAAGCTTTCTGTGGAAAAGAAAAAAAAAGAAAAAAAAATATCCCGTTTAGGCAGAATGTTGTAGTAGCTGCCACTTTTCTTGATTTTAAAGCCAATATATTTCCCTTGCTGTTCAAGCCAAGGGACAGAAAATTTCCTATATAGGGTTTTCGAACAAGGTAGTTCTAATGGTGTACTTTTTGTTTTGATCTGGCTCCTTTTTTAGGAGTTATGGGTTTTTATATTTCTAACATTGGACGTGATCATCCCTTACAAGGTTGCTAGCTACCGCTGCAACCCGGATTCCTTAATGTAAACTATTTACAAATTTTTTTTCATTACAAATTGCACTAGATCCAACAATTTCCTTTAAAATAAGCAATTATACAGCTCTCTACGATGTTCCAATGCCAAGCTATCTATGGAAAAGAAAAAAAAGCGAAAACAAATACAAATTAGGCAGAATGCTGTAAAAAATATATAAATATTTTTGCAGTTTATAACTTTAGCGATTCTGTACTGAAAACCAAAATAAAATAAAAATTGATTTTTTCAATTTTTACATCACGTCGCTCATTACGTCACATATGGTTATTAGTGCACAATAGGTTTTAGATATTACGTCATGCCACTTTTTACGTCATATATGGTTATTAGTAGACATAATGGTATACGATTATGATTTATGTAAAAAAATCAAATATCTTTGAAAAGACTGCAGTATGAAAAGACATCAAAAATGCAGTTTTTAATTGAAAAATTTATACTCTCTTAGAAATAATTTATTTTAGTTACAAAAGATTTTTAACCCAATTAACTTCCTTTAAAATGAGCCATTGAACAACTTTCTACGATGTTCCAGTGCCAAGCTATCTGTGAAAAACAAGAAAGAAAAAAAGAAAAAATATGCCGTTTAGGCAGAATGTTGTAGTAGCTGCCACTTTTCTCTATTTTCAAGCCAATATATTTCCCTAACTGTTCAAGCCAAGGAAAGAAAGTTTCCTATACAGGGGTTTCGGACAAGGCGATTCTAATGGCGTACTTTTTGTTTTTGACCTGACTCCCTTTTTAAGAACTATGGGTTCTTATATTTCTTAACATTGGACGTGATCGTTTCTTACTGGGTTGCTAGTTACCGCTGCAACCCGGATGTATAAATAATCCATTCACTTTTTACGTTATATATTATAATATAATACGAAAAAATTTAATCCCTTTGTATCTTTAAAACTTTATATTCGTTCTTTATTATAAATGCAGTGTCAAAAGACATCAAAAATGCAGTTTTTGGTGGAAAAATTTATTCTCTTTTAGAAATAATTTATTTTAGTTACTATAGATTTGTAACCCAATTAATTTCCTTTAAAATGAGCTATTGAACAACTCTCTACGATGTTCCAGTGCCAAGTTATCTCTGGAAACAAAAGAAAAAAATATCCCGTTTAGGCAGAATGTTGTAGTAGCTGCCACTTCTCTTGGTTTTCAAGCCAATATATTTCCCTTGCTGTTCAAGCCAAGGGACAGAAAGTTTCCTGTATAGGGTTTTCGAACAATGCAGTTCTAATGGTGTACTTTTTGTTTTGATCTGACTCCTTTTTTAGGAGTTATGGGTTTTTATATTTCTTAACATTGGACGTGATCGTCCCTTACTAGGTTGCTAGCTACCGCTGCAACCCGGATTCCTTAATGTAAACTATTTACAACTTTTTTTTTTATTACAAATTGCACTAGATCCAACAATTTCCTTTAAAATAAGCAATTATACAGCTCTCTACGATGTTCCAATGCTAAGCTATCTATGGAAAAGAAAAAGCGAAAACAAATACAAATTAGGCAGAATGCTGTAAAAATATATAAATATTTTTGCAGTTTATAACTTTAGCGATTCTTTACCGAAAACGAAAATAAAATAAAAATTGATTTTTTTTTTTCAATTTTTTACGTCACGTCTCTCATTACGTCATATATGGTTATTAGTGCACAATAGGTTTTAGATCTTACGTCATGCCACTTTTTACGTCATATATGGTTATTAGTAGACATAATGGTTTACGATTATGATTTATGTACAAAAATCAAATATCTTTGAAAAGACTGCAGTATGAAAAGACATCAAAAATGCAGTTTTTTTAATTGAAAAATTTATACTCTCTGAGAAATAATTTATTTTAGTTACAAAAGATTTTTAAACCCAATTAATTTCCTTTAAAATGAGCCATTGAACAACTTTCTACGATATTCCAGTGCCAAGCTATCTGTGAAAAACAAGAAAGAAAAAAGAAAA
The DNA here is from genome assembly GCA_027921565.1 of Artemia sinica. Classification (NCBI taxonomy): domain Eukaryota; kingdom Metazoa; phylum Arthropoda; class Branchiopoda; order Anostraca; family Artemiidae; genus Artemia; species Artemia sinica. The sequence goes on along the minus strand of CM051257.1, from coordinate 51,133,304 downwards.
AATATGCCGTTTAGGCAGAATGTTGTAGTAGCTGCCACTTTTCTTGATTTTCAAGCCAATATATTTCCCTTGTTGTTGAAGCCAAAGGACAGAAAGTTCTCTATATATGGGTTTTGGACAAGGCTGTTCTAATCGTGTACTTTTTGTTTTGATCTGACTCGATTTTTCGGAGTTATGGGCTACTATATTTCTTAATATTTGAAGTGATCGTCTCTTACTAGACCAAGGTACAGGAAGTTCCTTATATAGGGGTTTCGGACGAGGTGGTTCTAATGGTGTACTTTTTGTTTTGATATGATTCTATTTTTAGGAGATATAGGTTATAACACTTTTAACATTGGACGTGCTTCTCTCTTACTAGGAGGATGCTAGCTACCGCCGCAACCCGGATTAACATGTAAAAAGATGCATTAAGAAATTTAATATTATGACTTATATGTAACTTATATATTGTAAGTCTTCGATAGTACAGTGATAAGTATCCCTGCCTGTGACGTGGAAGACCGGGATTCGATTCCCCGTCGGAGAGAATTTTTAATATATTAAAGTTAAAGCAATATCTCTTAAATTGGAAATTTTATAATTTACTCAGTTTAGCTACCTCCTAGCCAAATATAATAACTTTACTATAAATTAATATAGGCAAGAGGTAGTTCTTTGTTATACATTAAAAATACTATTTTAATCTTCATATCCAGATGGTGTTAATACCATTCGTTATTACAGTGTTGTACAGAAATGCGGGTTCTCTAAATAGTCAATTCCATTTACTATCTGCAGTGGTTTGTTTTTTTACTAGGTTTGAGCTATATCCGATGACACTAGCATGTGCCCCATTTATAATGAAGTTATTGATGCTTTATGCACAATTAGTCGTAAATCGTTATCACAAACTATTTGATTACAAACAGGAAAAAACCTACGGCTTTTTGTTCTTTGGAATAGTAAGAAACGATAATCAAATAATCAGGCAGCTAACTAGGTCCATAGTTTGTTCTTTAACACAAACTTCATTTATCAGATATTTTAATATATTGTACATGGTCTAGTGGTTGTCATAGCTGGAACTCACTCAGTTGGCTCAATTTTAAATCCCGCTGTAGGAAATGTTTACTTATGATGATTTCTTAAGGAATATAATCAAAATAATCATCTATATAATGACTCCTTTTATTACTTCATATAGCCTACTATGGGCTACAATTCATTCCTTAATATATAAAAAATCAAATATCTTTGAAAAGACTGCAATATGAAAACCCATCAAAAATGCAGTTTTTAGTGTAAAATTTATTCTGTTTTAAAAAGAATTTGTTTTAGTTACAAAAGGTTTTTAATCCAATTAACTTCCTTTAAAATCAGCCATTGAAGAACTTTCTACGATGTTCCAGTGCCAAGCTATCTGTGGAAAACAAAAAAAGATGCCGTTTGGGCAGAATGCTGTCGTAGCTGTCACTTTCTTGATTTTCAAGCCAATTTATTTCCCTTGCTCTTAAAGTCAAATAACAGAAAGTTTCCTATATAGGGGATTTGGACAATGCAGTTCCAATGGTATACTTTTTGTTTTGATCTGACTTTTTTTTAGGAGTTATGGGTTTTTATTTTTCTTAACATTGGGACGTGATCGTCTCTTACTAGATTGCTAGCTACCACTGCAACCCGGATCATTCTTTACTATATTACATTTATAATTTTTTGTATCATTGATAAAAATAATAAACAATCAATAAACCCCCCCCCCCCTTTTGGTGCTAACTTTTTACAAGAATTTCTATAAGTTTTAATTTAAAAATATGATATGAATCATCTTCAAACTTTTGGCTTATAGTGCGTTTGATGCAGCTAAAGTGCTTCCTTTTTTTTTGGTTTGATCCTTTATCCACACCAGTTCTTGTATCTCCTGCAATACATTGGCTGAAAATTCATCCTCATAGAACTCTTCAATATTCTGTTTGAAGATGTATAGCAGTCTTTGCCTTTTGACTTTTTCTAATTTTCTATTATTTTCAGGTGGAGTACTATGAGGTATAAAGTTCCGTTTCATTTCAAAAAATTGATGCCAATATTTGTCGGCATTTGTACGAACCAAATCTAGAATATTTTGATTCTCATGATTTTCTTGATTTTCATGTTGTGCACTTCTTTTATTTTTAGTGTTTTGATTTGTTATTTTTAATTTGTAATGACCTTTTTTTTTTAGGAGTTATTGGTTTTTATATTTCTTAACATTGGACGTGTTCATCTCTCACTAGGTTGCTAGCTACCGCTGCAACCCGGATAATTGCTGCAGATCATTTTTTGATTCATTTTCTGAAGAAACATAAAAGCTGCTATCGTATCAAGTAGCAATTTGGACTGTTGATTTTACTAATCAGCAAACTTTTTATTTTTCCTTTTATTGTTTTTAATTGTTTTAATTCCGTATCAAAACATTTGAAAATATTTTTGCAATTACCAGTTTTTTGGTCAATAGGCCTTTTGAAGCTAAATTCTCTATCCACTTTTTTAAATAATTGTGAAACCCAATCTAACATATAAGGCCTTGCTACTAAGTTCAATTCAAAAAGTAGAATTATTGTTTTGCAAGATATTTTATATAGTAACTTTGAAATAATAAGTGAAATATGGCATAATACTCTAGAAAAATTTTCTTATACTATATTCAAGCCAAGGCACGGTTAGTTTCCTATATAGGGGTATTGGACAATACGGTTCTAATAATATACTTCCTTTTTTGATCTGATTCTAGTTTTAGGAGTTATGGACTATTTTATTTTTTATTATATGACGTGATCGTCTCTTACTATGTGTCTAGCTACCGCTGACACCCGGATAATATAAAACCTGATTACAAATAGGAAAAAGCCTAGGGCTTTTTCTTCTTTGAAATAGTAAGAGAAGAACCTCAAACAGTCAAGTAGCTAACTAAGACCAATGTTTGCAATGGTTTGTTATTCCAATGATCGTCTTTTAATGTAACAACCCGGACTTTATTATAACGCTATACAATCTTATCTAAAACTAAATATGTGTTACAACATCCTCTATATCATAATTCCTTTAAATACTTCAGTTACAGTGGGCTACAGTTCGTTCTTCAATATAAATTAAAAAAAAAAACAAGTTTTTTAAACTGAAAGTAAGGAGCGACATTAAAACTTAAAACGAACAGAAATTATTCTGTATATGAAAGAGACTGTCCCCTCCTCAACGCCTCGCTCTTTACGCTAAAGTTTTTTATTGTTTTAAAAAATAAAGTTGTGAGACAGAGTCAAACTTTAGCGTAAAGAGCGAGGCGTTGAGGAGGGGACAGTCTCTTTCATATACAGAATAATTTCTGTTCGTTTTAAGTTTTAATGTCGCTCCTTACTTTCAGTTTAAAAAACTTGTTTTTTTTTTAATTTTTGAACGTTTTTGAATAAATGCAGGTTTTGATCTTGGCTCACCGTACATGAATAATTAAAACAAAATTTTCATATTAATTTACTTTTATTTAGTTAAATGGCTTTCTCGAAACTTGTTTAATTTTATTTACGAACGTTTTTATTAGTAATAAATATACGTAACTTACGAATTAACTTACGTAACGAACTTCTATATTCATATATTTTTAATACATTTATTAGGGGGTTCGCCCCCTAGTCAATACCTTGCTCTTTAAGCGAAAGTTCAAATCTTGTTCCAATTCTTTAGAAATGACCGCTTAATCACAAAGGCCGTTAATTAGAATAAATAGCTCTTATGAAAGTACTAAAAAATCTTTGGCTTAAAGAGCGAGGCATTGACTACGGGGTGAACCCAATTATATATGTAATATTTTCTGTTCGTTTAAAGTTTCGATGTTGCTGCTGTTGTAGTTGAAATACTTGTTTTTTTATATTAAATTTATGATCTTTTTTTAAATAATGCTGGGAAGTCCGGCGTCCCCTTCATAGCAATGTCCCTTCCCCCATGAAAACTTCCTTCATGGAAAGACTCCTCCCACATAACCCCTGACCCCCCCCTCCCCCCCACTACCAGGAAAAATTTCCCCTGAAAACGTCTGTATACTTCCAAATAACCAATACTATATGTTAACATTGGGTAAAGTTCATAACTTTCAGCCCTCCCCCCGGGAAGTTCGGGGGATTAAGTCATCCTAAAAGACATACTTATCATATTTTCGAACATGCTGAACAAAATGGCTATCTCAAAATTTTGATCAGGTGACTTTGGGAAAAAAATGAGCGTGGGAGGGGGCCTAGTTGCCCTCCATTTTTTTGGTCACTTAAAAAGGGCACTAGAACTTTCAATTTCCATTCCAATGAGCCCTTTCACGATATTCTAGGACAACTGGTTCGATACGATCACCCCTGGGGGAAAAAAAAAACAAACAAACAAACAAACAAACAAATAAACACGCACCCGTGATCTTTCTTCTGGTGGCAAAAAATGCAAAATTCCACATTTTTGTAGATGGGAGCTTGAAACCTCTACAGTAGGGTTCTCTGATACGCGGAATATGATGGTGTGATTTTCATTAAGGTTCTATGACTTTTAGGGGGTCTTTCCCCCCTTTTTTTCGAAAATCAGCCAAATTTTCTCAGGCGCCTAACTTTTGATGGAAAGGATTAAACTTGATGAAACTTATATATTTGAAATCATCATTACAATACGATTCTTTTGATGTATCTATTTGTATCAAAATACCGTTTTCTAGAGTTTCGGTTACCATTGAGCCGGTCGCTCCTTACTTACAGTTCGTTACCACGAACTGTTTGATACTAAACTTAATAAAATTTATATATTTAGAATCAGCAAAATAAACACATTCTTTTGATACATTTATTGACATCAAAATTACGTTTTTAAAAGTTTCGATTACTATTGAGCCGTATCGCTTGTTTTTTTATTGTTTTTTTATTACGTATATGTTATTACGTACATGAGGGGGTTCTGCCCTTAGTCAATACCACGCTCTTTACGTTAAAAGTTAAAAAAAAATTTGATTCACAAACCCCTGAATCACAAAGGCCGTTTAATTAGAATAGATAGCTCTTTTGAAAGCACTAAAAAAAAACTGTAGCGTAAAGAGCGAGGTATTGACTTGGGGGAGAACCCCCTCACATACGTTATAATTTCTGTTCGTTTTAAGTTCTAATATTCCTTCTTACATTTCAGTTGAAAAAACTTGGTTTTTTTTTATTTAATTTCTGATCGTTTTTTAAATAATGCTTGGAAATCCGGCGCCCCCTTCATAGAAATGTCCCTTACCCCCAAGAAACATCCTCCACGGAAATATTCTCCAGAGTAACTCCCTCCTCTAGCCCCCCTCCAGAAAAAATCCTTCCTGAAAATGGTTGTATACTTCCCAATAACCAATAAATAATGCTGGCAAGTCCGGCGCCCCCTTCATGGCGATTTCCCCTCCCCCATGAAAACTTCCTTCATGAACAGATCCTCCAACATAACCCTCGACCCACCCTTCCCTCCCACTAGCAGAAAAAAAACCTCCTGAAAACTTTTGTATACTTCCGAATAACCAATACTATATGTTAACATTGGGTAAAGTTCATATCTTTTAGCCCTCCCTCTGGGTTCTTCGGGGGATTAAGTCATCCCAAAAGACATATTTATCATATTTTCGACCATGCTGAACAAAATGGCTATCTCAAAATTTTGATCGGGTGACTTTGGTAAAAAAAATAAGCGTGGGAGGGGGCCTAGTTGCCCTCCATTTTTTTTGGTCACTTAAAAAGGGCACTAGAACTTTTAATTTCCGTTCCAATGAGCCCTCCCACGATATTCTAGGACCACTGGGTCGATACGATCACCCCTGGGAAAAAAAAAACAAACAAACAAACAAACAAACAAACAAATAAACACGCATCCGTGATCTTTCTTCTGGCAAAAAATGCAAAAATCCACATTTTTGTAGATAGGAGCTTGAAACCTCTACAGTAGGGTTCTCTGATACGCTGAATATGATGGTGTGATTTTCATTAAGGTTCTATAACTTTTAGGGGGTCTTTCCCCCTTTTTTTGAAAATCAGCCAAATTTTCTCAGGCGCGTAACTTTTGATGGGTAGCTCTAAACTTGATGAAAGTTATATATTTGAAATCAGCATTGAAATCTGATTCTTTTGATATATCTATTGGTATCAAAAACCCGTTTTCTAGAGTTTCGGTTACCATTGAGCCGGGTCGCTCCTTACTTACAGTTCGTTACCACGAACTGTTTGACAACCTGAAAAACTAAATATTACCTCGTATGACGTCATATATAAATATACCACAGACCTATTTTTATTTTCCCTCTTGCATCAGTTACTATGCATTAGACTTCGGTCTTTACTGTAAGAACACTAAAAAGTCAAAAATAATTAATGGAGGTTTTTTCTTCTCTCAGTGGATCCGTAGAAAAATTAACTTGTTAACCTGTTGTACGTAATAATTCACGAGTTAACAAGTTAATTTAAGCATGCAACTAATGAGAGAAGACGACTTCCATTACTTTTATGTGGGGCAAGTTAAGTGCATGAAATGCAAGGATTGAATGTTGACTCGATCAAGCGCTCATCTATCTATGTAAGGAACTTGACTAACACCGTTTATGATGAACTATATAGTTATGTAATTTCTTCTTGGAAATAGTAAGAGACTAGCCTCAAACAATCAAGTAGCTAACTAAATGAAATGTATGTAATGGGTTTTTATTCCAATGCTCGTCTTTAATGAAAAATTTTAATATATTGACCTTAAATATAGCTCTACAAGCCTATACTATAGTTAAGTGGCCTATAAAACTTAGTGTAGGCAAGAGGTCGTTCTTTATTATAACTAGAACTTAAAACTACGTTGAATAAAATAGCTACCTCAAAATTTTTATTGAATGTGTTTGGGGAAAAGGTGGGCGTGAGAGGGGGGTTAGTTGCCCTCCAATCACTTTTGACTATTAAACAGGGCACCAGCCCTTTGAATTTCCATCGAATGAGCCTTTTGAAGTTTCTACGACAACGCCTTCTATAAAAACCTTATATGCCCCCAGGGCATAAATTAAAACCCTTCCCCTGAGGGTTGTGGGGGATTGTCCTCCTAAGAAACATGTTTTTTATCAGGAAATCAACTACGATGAACAAAATGGCTATCTCAAAATTTTGATTGGATGTGTTTTGGGGTAATGATGGGCGTAGGGGGGGGGCTAGTTGCCCTCCAATCACTTTTGACTATTAAAAAGGACACTAGCCCTTTGAATTTCCAATCGAATGAGCCTGTTTAGAAGTTTTTACGACAACACCTTCTGTAAAAACCTTATATGTCCCCAGGGAATAACTGAAAAACCCTTGCCCTGAGGGTTGTGGGGGAGTGTCCTCCACAAAAACATATTTTCTATCTTGAAATCAACTACGCTGAACAAAATGGCTATCTCAAAATGTTGTTTGGATGTTTTTGGGGAATGAAGGGCGTGGGGGGGGGGGCTAGCTGCTCTCCAATCACTTTCGACTATTAAAAAGGGCACTAGAACTTTTGATATCCCATCGAATGAGCCCCCCTTTGAAGTTTTTATGACGACCCCTTCCATATGAAGTGCCTCTGGCAAAAAAATAAATAATAATAATAATAAAACATTGGAGCCGTGTGGCCTTTACTAGAGACAACCAAAAAAACAAAAAAAAATAAAAAATGGAATCAGTTTTTACAAAAAACTGCATTTTTGATGTCTTTTCATACTGTAGTCTTTTCAATGATATTTGATTATTGAAAACATTTTTCAGTAAAGAGTGAACTTCCAGCCCATTGTAGCTAAAATAATAACCATATAAGACGTAATGAGTGACATTACGTTAAAATTGAAAAAATCAATTTTTATTTTATTTTTGTTTTTACATTAAAGAACGATCTGTAGTCCATATTAACTGAAGAGTTATAAGGAGTCATTATATATATATGTCTGGGTTGCAGTGGTAGTTTACAGTAAAGAACGATCTTGCGCCCATAGTAACTGATATATGGTGGTTCCAGCGGTAGCTGCAAGCTATCCAGATTGCAGCGGTATCCGGTTTGCAGCGGCAGCTGCAACCCGGAGTCTCTTTGCCTAAACAACAAAGAAAATATGTCGGCTTGTTATTAAACAAAAACCTAACAAAAATAAAACTAATTTTAAAATTTTCATGCATTTTTCCAGTTTTTACATAAGGTTATTACATTAAAAGACCATCATTGAAATAACAAACCATTGCTTATATCGGACTTAGTTAGCTACTTGATTGCTTGAGGTTCGTCTCTTACTATTTCAAAGAAAAAAAGCCGTAGGCTTTTTCTTTTCGTTATAATCTGTGTAAAGGCAAAACAATAAATGAGATAATTTTCTAATATGATTTATGTTGAAGATTGATCAATGACGTCATAATCATAGGTTGTAGCCATTACATTAAAAGAAGATCAATGGAATAACAACCATTGCATACATTGGACTTAGTCAGCTTCTTCATCGTTTGAGACTTTGATCTTAATATTTCAAAGTAACGGCATATTTTTCGGTTTTTTTTTTTCTTTTTCTTTTTGTTTTTTTTTACATTAAAAGACGATCACTGGAATAACAAACCATTCCGTACATTGGACTTAGTTAGCTACTTGATTTTTTTAGTTTCGTCTCATACTATTTAGATTAAAAAAGGCACTAGGACTTTTAATTTTAGTTTAAATGAGCCCTCTCGTGATAATCTAGGACCATTGAGTCCATACAATCACCCTTGATAACAAAAACAAGGCAATTAAACACGCAACCATGATCTTTCTTCTGGCAAAAAATACCAAATTTCATATTTTTGCAGATAGGAGCTTGAAACTTATACAATAAAGTTCTCTGATAAAATGATGTGATTTTCATTAAGATTCTATGACTTTTGAGAGTTTTTTTCATTAGTAGGTATGATCGTCCCTTACTAGGTTGCTAGCTACCGCTGCAACCTGGATCATCTATATAATGATTTATTTTACTACTTCAGTTACTATGGGCAACAGTTCGTCCTTTAATTAATATTATTATTCAAGTCAAGTTTCAGTTAGTTTCCAATATAGGGGTATTAGACAAGGAGCTTTAATAGTGTACTTTTTTTTTATCTAACTCTAGTTTTAGGGGCTATGAAAAATTTTTTTTTTACTATAGGACGTGATCGTCTCTTACTAGGTTGCTTGCTACCGCTGCAACCTGGATTACTATGGACTAAAGTTCGTTCTTTAATGTGATTTAAGTAACGTATAAAGTATCAATGTGAATTCGAATCCCCGTCAGAAAGAATACACTAATATATAAAATTAAAGTAATATCTTTTAAATTTAAAGTTTAAAAAAGAAACTCAGTTGAGCTACCTCCTATCTAAATAATATATAAATTAATATAGGCAAGAGATCGTTCTTTATTATACTTCTTTGAAATAGTAAGAGACGAGCCTCAAACAATCAAGTAGCTAACTAAATCAAATGTATGTAATGGGTTTTTATTCCAATGATCGTCTTTTAATGGAAAATTTTAATATATTGACCTTAAATATAACTGTACTAGCCTATACTATAGTTAAGTGGCCTATAAAATTAAATGAGCCCTTTTTGAAATTTCTATAACAACTTTCTATATAAACTTTATATGCCCCCAGGGCATAACTTACACTCCTTGCACTGAGGGCTCTGAAAGGGTTATCATCCGAAAAGACCTAATTTCAAGAACTTTCAACTACGTTGGACAAAATGGATATCTCAAAATTTTGATTGGGATGTGTTTGGGAAAATGGTGGGCGTGAGAGGGGCGTTAATCACTCTCCAATCACTTTCAACTATCAATAAAAAAAAGGCACTAGCCCTTTCAATTTCCAACTGAATTAGCCCCTTTGAAGTTTCTACGCTTTCAATAAAAACCTTATACCCTCCCAAGGCAAACTTACAACCCTTGCACTGAGGGCTCTGAGGGGGTTATCATCCTAAAAGACCTAATTTTCAGAACTTTCAACTAAGTTGAACAAAATGGATATCTCAAAATTTTAATTCGATGTGTTTGGGAAAATGGTAGGCTTGAGATGGGCGTTAGTCGCTATCCAATCACTTTAAACTATTAAAAAATGCACTAGCCCTTTCAATTTCAATTGAATGAGCCCTTTTGAAGTTTCTACGACAAAGCTTTCAATAAAAAACTTTATATGCCCCCAGGGCATAACTTACAACCCTTGCCCTGAGGGCTGTGGGGGGAGGGGTTGTCATCCTTAAAGACCTAATTTCCAAAAGTTTCAACTACGTTGAATAAAATGGCTATCTAAAAATTTTCATTTGATGTGTTTGGGGAAAATGTGGGCGTGAGAGGGGGGTTAGTTGCCCTCAAATCACTTTCTGACTATTAAAAAGGGTAGTAGCCCTTTGAATTTCAAATCAAATGAGCCCTTTTCCAAGTTTTATGACAAAGATTTCAATAAAAACCTTATATGCCCCTAGGGCATAACTTACAACCCTTGCCCTGAGGGCTGTGGGAGGAGGGGTTGGAAAAAATACCTAATTTCCAAAACTTTCAACTATGTTGAATAAAATGGCTATCTAAAAATTTTGATTGGATGTGTTTGGGGAAAAGGTGGGCGTGAGATGAGGGTTTCTCGCCCTCAAATCACTTTTGGCTATTAAAAAGGGTACTACCTCTTTGAATTTCAAATCGAATGAGCCCTTTTTAAAGTTTTATACGACAAAGATTTCAATAAAAACCTTATATGCCCCCAAGTTATAACTTATAATCCTGTCCTGAGGGTTGTGGGGAGTGTCTTCCTCAAAAATATGTTTTCTATCTGGAAATCAACTACGCTGAACAAAATGGCTATCTCAAAATTTTTATAGCACGCCGCCTATGAAATTGGTGATAGATATTACGTCATGTCACTTATTACGTCATATATGGTTATTATTGCTTAAAAAATCAAATATATTTGAAAATATGAATAGAAATCTAAAATGCAGTTTTTTTTTTTTGCAAAAAGTGATTCTATTTTTTTTTTTTTTTTTTTTTTTTTTTGATTAAAAAAGGCACTAAAACTTTTAATTTCCATTTTTATGAGACCTCTAGCAAAATTCTAGGATATCTGGGTCGATACGATCAACCCTGGGATTAAAGGCAAACAAATAAACACGCATCCGTTTTCTTTCTTCTGGCGAAAAATACAAAATTCCACATTTTTGCAGATAGGAGCTTAGTGTTCAGCTATCAATAAAACCATGATAGCGATGATACTTACAAAATTCCAACTTACAATATCGGTCCTTTATGTGAAAAGATTAAAATTATAGCTCAGACACCATAAATATTTTTGCAGTTTATAACTTTAGCGATTCTGAACTGAAAACTAAAATAAAATAAAAATTGATTTTTTCAATTTTGTCTCACGTCACTCATTACGTCACATATGGTTATTAGTACAAAATCGGTGTTATATATTACGTCATGTCACTTATTATGTAATATATGGTTATGATTGCTTAAAAAACCAAATATCTTTAAAAATATGAATAGACATCTAAAATGCAGTTTTTTTGTAAAAAGTGATTCTATTTCTAATTTTTTTTTTTTGATTAAAAAAGGCACTAGAATCTTTTAATTTCCGTTTGAATGAGCCCTCTCGCAAAATTCTAGGACCTCTTGGTCGACACGATCACCCCTGGGAAATCTGGCGCCACCCCCTTCATGGAAATTTTCCTTCCCCAAAGAAGTATCCTCCATGGAAAGATCCTCCCCGTAACCCCTACTCCGACCCACCCCCCACTAGAAAAAAATCCCTCCTGAAAACACTTGTATACTTCCCAATAACCAATACTATATGTAAACAATGGGAAAAGCTTCTAACTTGCAGCTGTTCCCCCGGGAACTGTGGGGGATTAAGTCATCCTCAAAAACATATTAATTAGATTTTCGAATATGCTGAACAAAATGGCTATCTCAAAGTTTTGATTGGGTGACTTCGGAAAAAAATGAGCGTGGGAGGGGGCCAAGTTGCCCTCCAATTTTTTTTGGTCACTTAAAAAGGGCAGTAGAACTTTTACTTTCCGTTCGAATGAGCCCTCTCACGATATTCTAGGACTACTGGATTGATACGATCACCCCTGGAAAAATAAAAAAGAACAAAAAAAAAAACAACAAATAAACACGCATCCGTGATCTTTTTTCTGGCAAAAAATACAAAATTACACATTTTTGCAGATAGGAGCTTGAAACTTCTGTAGTAGGGTTCCCTGATACGCTGAATCTGATGCTGTGATTTCCATTAGAGTTCTATGACTTTTAGGGGTTGTTTGCCCCTTTTTTTTCAAAATAAGGCAAATTTTCTCAGGCGCTTAACTTTTGATGGGTAAGACTAAACTTGATGAAACTTATAAATTTGAAATCTGCAAAAAATCTGATTCTTCTGATGTATCTCTTGGTATCAAAATTCCGTTTTTTAGAGTTTCGGTTACTATTGAGCCGGGTCGCTCCTTACTTAAAGTTCGTTACCACGAACTGTTTGATATTAAAATAAACCAGCAGAAACTTAAGTTTTAACAAGGTAATATAAACACAAGCATCTTTTGAAAAGTTGCTTCTCTGGGGTATGGTCACAGTTTATATAATTATCCAGTAAGCTTATTGCAGATCATTTCTGGTCTTCGTTCTCGGTGTGAACAAAAAGCTCCTCCCACTTCTTCGTGCAGTTATGGATCAGTGTGTTTGCGTCTATCAATGAGAAATGGTTACTAAGCGCATTATTCGTAATAGCGGGTTTCCACTTGTTTCCGATTGTTTCGCGTCTGACTTGTCTACCCGTGAAAAGATCTGATGCCGCCTATGTTTCTACGTTCTCTGGAGCACTCGCACCCCGGTCCGGTTTTTATAATGGGTGAGATAGGGAATGATCATACTGGATAATTATATAAACTGTGGGTATGGTGCGATGTTTGACTGACTTCGTAACCTGATTCCCTGTGATTTGTCTTTTACTGTTGCAACTTAGAAAAAGCCATAGGTGTTTTCCCGTGTGTTAGTAAAGAACGAACTCTATGTTACAGTAAAGTTATATAGGGTTCAGTGTTGCAGGAGGGTTCAGTTGCACGCGGGTTCAGTTGCACGGGGGTTCAGTTACACGTGGGTCCAGTTGCACGGGGGTCCAGTTGCATGGGGTTTCAGTTGCACGGGAATTCAGTTGCGTGGTGGTTCAGATTCTCGGGGGTTCAGACACAGGGTTTTTCAGTTACAATGGAACCGAACCGGTTCAGGAATGTATTTATCTTCAAAGCCAATCGATAAAACCTTCCTCCTCGGTTTTTTTCGTGCGAAGGTGTCTATGATGTCATCGTACTGTATCTACTGAGTCAGCCTTCCCTCAATAGTGAGCATGGATAATGATGTCAATCTGTCTTGGCAGATTGAAGATCTTAAGTAGTTCTTCACCCGACGAAGGGTGAAAAATGGTCTTTCTCCTGGTGCAGTTTTTGGCAGGATTACTAAGAACCATTCGTAAGGCAATGTTATTGTTTGGATAGATGTCAACTGCATCAAAATGACGCAAAGTCTTGCTAACCTCAGTTAGAGTCATGCTTTTTTCATTTATCAGTATTTTGTACAAAGAAGGGTTCAAGTGTAGCCACTCATCTACAATTATAGGGTCAAGATCGTCGAGATAAAACCTCAATAGCTCACTTGCATGCTTTGTGATTTGCGTGGCGGCGGGGTGCACCTGACATTTTTTTTTTTAGTGATGGTCCAACGCGTGAACAATTTTTTTATTAAGACCAAACTTCTGGATCCCTATGGATTACAAAAGCGACTTTCCAAGACAATGCACGCTCAAAGTTAGCTAATAGGACTGACTCAACCGATTTTTGTTTCACTATATACTTTTTGTTTGTTTTCACTACATACTACCTAACCCCATACTTTTCACTACATACTACTACATACCTTTTGTTTCACTACATTCCACCAATGTTTGTTTGTAACAGGAAGAGACTTGCTTACTTGGCAAAGCAACAATTTAAGGGCCTGGTCCAATGGACTAATTATATCTGTTTTGATCAGCTACGTATAAGCACTTGCCCAGAGACGAAGAGTCGTATCCGCACTAGTTTTTTTTTTCAAAGAGACAAATTTCGGTAGGAAAAATGATTAAATTAGTTTTTCAGATCCTAATACATCGAATCCGTTGTACCATCTCAAATATTGTAGGGTTCATGTAGGCCTACCTACTGATTGGTCATTAGATTTGACATCACTTACTTAGCATCCTTAAAATATTTCTCCTCGAATTGGAATTTCTATGATCCCCTTTATGAACACAGTTTGAGTATTCTCGTCCAACTAGTGCTTTGTGCCGTATTTTTATACCCATGAGCGTATAAAGCACGGAGAGAATCCCCATTGGTAAAATGAAGAATATGATAAGTGAGACTTCATAAAGATATTTAGGAACTTGCATCATCCCACATATAGCTGATTCAGGCATGTTTTCTGTACCTAAAAGACATAAATTTCCAGATCAATAACCAAAGTCAAGTTTCTTCCACTTCTCTTTCTCCTAAATTATTTACGTGGTTCTATAAAAAATGTCTGGTGTCTTGGTGGTGAATAGCAAAAGGGCAAATAGTTCAGAGCATTTTGTTCCCAAAATTAAACTGAGTGAGAAATACATTCAAATACTCAAAGATATGGTCCAAATATTTGAGTTGTAACGATAGAAATAATCGTATATTCCGAATTCAAAACAATAGATCGATGAAATATAAAAAAAAAATGCCCAAAATATCAATTTCATGTAAATCTGAAGTTATTTTCGATAAAAACTTCGATTTGCAGCTGTAGACTCTAGAAAACGTAGGCTGTTAATTCTTTTCCTTTTTTATTTTTTTGTAATACGAGTTAGGATTTAATAATGTAATAGTCAATATAACCCTTGGTGGCAAACCATTTTGCAATATAGCTAAATCCTTGGTTATAAACACTGTATATATAGATAATATAATTATAATCTATTTAATCTATAGATAAGATAATATAATCTATTATTTATCTACAGTGGTTATAAATGAGTCTAACATACTTAACCTGAATTCAGACATCACTCTTCTTCCAAAAAGTTCGGGTTGTTTACGTTGGAATAGTCCACACTTATTCTTTGAATGTCTTCAGTTTCGTTCGACATCCCTTCTTTTTTTACAGTTTTCTTTTTCTGGGTGGATGGGCGGATAAGTTTAAATTACAGACTACCAGATCCTACATAACACTGTTTGCTAGTGCCCTTGTAACACTGTGTAACACTGTTGGCTAGTGCCCTTTTTAATAGTCGAAAGTAATTGGAAGGCAACTAACACACCCTTTTATGCCCACCATTTCCCCGAACACATCCAATCAAAACTTTAAGATAGCCATTTTGTTCCACGCAATTAAAGTTCAGAAAATAATACCTTTGAGCAGGACACTCCCCCCCAGAGTCTTCAGGGCAAGGGTTATAAGTTACGCCCTGGGGGTATATAAGTTTTTGTTGACAAATTTGTCATAGAAACTTGAAAAAGGGCTCATTCGATTGGAAATTCAAAGGTCTAGTGCCCTATTTAATAGTCGAAAGTGATTTGAGGGCAACTAGCCCCACTCTCTCGCCCACCTTTTCTCCAAACACATCCAATCAAATTTTTTAGATAGCCATTTTGTTCAGTGTTGTGGATTTCCATATAGAAATTATGCTTTTGAGGATGACACTCCACCACAGCCCTCAGAGCAACGGTTGTAAGTTATGCCCTGGGGGCATATAAGTTTTTATAGAACGCGTCGTCTTAGAAACTTCAAAAAAGGCTTATTCCATTGGAAATTGAAATGGCTAGTGCCATTTGTAATAGTTGAAAGTCATTGGAAGGCAATTAACAATCCTTCCACTCCCACCATTTCCCCAAACATATCCAATCAAAATTTTAGATAGTCATTTTATTCCACGCAGTCTTAAAGTTCAGGAAATTATACCTTTGAGCAGGACACTCCCCCCACAGTCTTCAGGGCAAGGATTATAAATTATGCCCTGGGGGCATATAAGGTTTTTATTGTAATCTTTGTCGTAGAAACTTGAAAAAGGGCTCATTCTATTCTAAATTCAAAGGGCTAGTGCCTTTTTTAATAGTCGAAAATGATTAGAGGGCAACTAACCCCCCTCTCACGCAGTCGCCACCTTTTTTCCCCAAACACATCCAATCAAATTTTTAGATAGCCATTTTATTTCAACGAAGTTGAAAGTTTTGGAAATTAGGTCTTTAAGGATGACAACCCATCCCCCCCCCCCACAACCTCAGGGCAAGGGTTGTAAGTTATGCCCTGGGAGTATGTAAGGTTTTTATAGAAAGTGATGTTGTAAAAACACCGAAAAGGGCTCATTCAATTGAAAATTGAAAGGGCTAGTGCCCTTTTAATACTCGAAAGTATTTGAAGGGCAACTAACCCCCCTCTCACGCCTACCATTTCCCCAAACACATCCAATCAAAATTTTCAGATAGCTATTATGTTCAACGTAGTAAAAACTTCTGTTAGGTCTTTTGAGGATGAACACCCCCACAGCCCTCAGGGCGAGGGTTGTAAGTTATCCCCTGGGGGCATATAAGGTTTTTAGTATTTATTGAACTGTCTTTGAGGTCGAGAAACTTCAGAAGGGCTCTTTTGATTGTAAAGTGAAAGGGGGCATATAAGCTTTTTTTGAAATTTATTGAAAGTGATCGTAAAGACAAACGCCCCTTTCAGAAGGGCTCTTTTGATTGGAAAGTCCAATCTAAATGCTTTTTTTAATAGAGTGATAGCCAAACGCCCCTTTCACGCCCACCATTTTCCAACGTAGTTTGTTTAAGTAGTTGAAATTAGGTCTTAGAGGATGACAACCACCCTCACAGCCCTTAGGGTAAGGGTTGTAATTTATGGTCTGGGGGCATATAAGGTGTTTGTAAGAAGTGTTGTCGTAGAAACTCAAAAAGGGCTCATTCGATTGGAAATCGAAAGGCCTAGTGCCCTTTTTAATAATCGAAAGTGATTGGAAGGCTAGACATTTGTTTAGTATTAATTAAAAAAACTTTTCCACAAAATAAGTTTTTTCAAAGGAAAGTAAAGAACTCCATTAAACAAAAAAAGGGCAAAAATCAAATCAAATAATCTACCAAGAGTTGAAACTACCACAAACCAGCATCGATAAATAAATGAAACCCAAAACGGAAAAGAAATTACAATAATTAACCGAGTCAAACTCAAAACGAGCAGGAATTAACATAAGTTGAGCGCAAAACCCCTATGCCTTCCCAAGGCCAGAACAAAATTTGCACTTTACTGAAAAACTATAAACGTTTTTACTTTTATAACTTTAATAAATCAAATAATATTAACATTTGATTGCTAAATGTCAGTATATGTATATTGAAGAGACAATGCACATTCATTTGTATTTTGTCAGTAAAGTGCAAATTTTGTTCATGCCTTGGGAAGGTATAGGGGTTTTGCACCCAACTTATGTTAATTTCTGCTCGTTTTGAGTTTGACTCGGTTAATTATTGTAATTTCTGTTCGTTTTTGGTTTCATTTATTTATGGATGCTGGTTTGCGGTAGTTTCACGCTTGGTAGATTATTTGATTTTATTTTTGCTCATTTTTTGTTTAATGGAGTTCTTTACTTTTCGTTGAAAAACTTCTATTGTGGAAAAAGTTTTTTAAATTAATTTCTGTTCGTTTTATATTGACATAGTCTCTTCAGGGAAAAAGAAAATAATACTTTAAATCTTTTCGTTTTTTTAAGACTGTATAGTTTGGCCTGCTACTTGTGTGCTAGAGAAAAAGTTTCAGCAATTTTTAACAACATACACCCTTTTAAAAATCTGAACACAAATAGTACTGTTTAATTTAGTTTCATACCTCCTCTAGTTGACCTGAAATGGAAAACTAGATACCATTCCCAAAAATATCTGTTTACTTTCTTTGATAGCTTGGATACACTTACGCTATTTTGATTTGATTAAATTTTAAGAGTAGTAAATGGGAGGGTTGGCGTGGGAGGGTGGGAGTAGGAGGGTGGGAGTGGAAGGGGGATTAGTTGCCCTCAAATCACTTTCGACTATTAAAAAGGGCTTCAGCCCTTTCTATTTTTTCTCGGGGCAAGGGTTATTGAACCTTTGCCCCGAGGGTTGTGGGGGAGTGTCTTCCTCAAAAACATGTTTTCTATCTGAAAATCAACTACGCTGAACAAAATGGGTATCTCAAAATTTTGATTGGATGTGTTTGGGAGAATGATGGGCGTGGGGGGGAGGGGGGCTAGTTGCCCTCCAATCACTTTCGACTATTAAAAAGAGTACTAGCCCCCTCCAATTTCCATCGAATCAGTCCTTTTCGAAGTTTCCACGACAACTCCTTCGATACGAAGTGCCCGGATGGAGAAAAAAAACACGTTGCGCCCGCATCGTTCTTTACTTAGGCAGCGCTAGTGCGTTGCCTATGAAAAATCGATTTGGGTATAATGTATTATTTTGTTGTTGTTGTTGTTGTTTAGACCAGGGCACTTTCTATTGAAGGAGTTGTCGTAGGAACTTCGAAAAGGGCTCATTCGAATGAAAATAGAAAGGGCTGATGCCCTTTTTAATAGTCGAAAGTAATTGAAAGGAAACTAATCCCCCTCCCACGCCCACCCTCCTATTTGACTTTATGTTTAAAAAATAAATGTTGTCATAAGATTAAATCAAAATTCACTGTGTTAATGCTAATTACCAATAAGGCATCTGAGCAGTATCCCAAGAACGACTGAGGGTATTATGTTGAAACTTTCGGGCTGCTTCTGCTCTTAAAATTTAACCAGATCAAAATAGCGTAAGTGTATCCAAGCTATCAAAGAAAGTAAACAGATTTTTTTTTGCGAATGGTATCAAGTTTTCCATTTCAGGTCAACTAGAGGAGGTATGAAATTAAATTAAAGACTACTATTTGGGTCCAGATTTTTAAGAGGGTGTTTGTTGCTAAAAAATTGCTGCAAATTTTTCTCCAGCATACAAATGGCAGGCCAAACTATAAATTCTGAAAATAACGAAAGATTTTAAGCTATTATTTTCGTTTTCTCTGAAAAGACTATGTCAATATAACACGAACAGAAATTAATTAAAAATACTTTTTCCACAAAATAAGTTTTTCAAAGAAAAGTAAAGAACTCCATTAAACAAAAAATGAGCAAAAATAAACCAAATAATCTATCAAGCGTGAAACTACCACAAATCAGCATCGATAAATAAATGAAACCCAAAACGAACAGAAATTACAATAAGTGACTGAGTCAAACTCAAAACGAGCAGAAATTAACATAAGTTGGGCGCAAAACCCTATGCCTTCCCAAGGCTAGAATATAATTTGCACTTTACCGAAAAAAATACAAATGAATGTGCATTGTCAGTTTAATATACATTTACTGATATTTAGTAATCAAAATGTTAATATTATTTGATTTATTAAAGTTATAAAAGTAAAAAAATTTGTATGTTTTTCAGTAAAGTGCAAATTATGTTCTGGCCTTGGGAAGGCATAAGAGTTTAAGGCCCAACTTATGTTAATTTCTGCTCGTTTTGAGTTTGACTCAGTTACTTATTGTAATTTCTATTCGTTTTGGGTTTCATTTATTTATCGATGCTGATTTGTGGTAGTTTCACGCTTGATAGATTATTTGATTTTATTTTTGCTCATTTTTTGTTTAATTGAGTGCTTTACTTTTCTTTGAAAAACTTATTTTGTGGAAAAAGTTTTTTTTTTAATTAGTTACTATTAAAAAGGGCACTAGCCATTTAAATATCAATAGAATGAGCCCTTTTTGAAGTTTCTACGACAACACTTTCTATAAAGCCTTATGTGCCCCAAGGGCATAACTTGCAGCCTTTGCCTTGAGGGCTCTGGAGTGGGGGGAGAGGGTTGTCATCCTAAAAGAACTAATTTCCAGAATTTTCACCTACTTTGAACAAAATGGCTATCTCAAAATTTTGATTGGATGTGTTTTGGAAAAAGGTGGCCGTGAGAGGAGGGTTAGTTGCCCTCCCAATCACTTTTGACTATTAAAAAACGGCACTAGCCCTTTAAATTTCCAATCAAATGAGTCCTTGTTGAAGTTTCTACGACAAAGCTTTCTATAAAAACCTTATATGCCCCCAGGGCAGAAATTACAACCCCTACACTGAGGGATGTGGGGGTGTCCTCCTCAAAACATAATTTTTATCCGAAAATCAACTATATAGAACAAAATGGCTATCTCAGAATTTTGCTTGGATGTGTCTGGAGAAATGGTGGGCGTGGAAGGGGTGTTAGTTGCCTTCCAATCACTTTTGACTCTTAAAAAGGGCACTAGAACTCTCGGTTTCCAATTGAATGAGCCCTCTTTGAAGTTTATACGACGACCCCTTCCATATGAGGTGCCTGTGGGGAAAAAAATTAATAATAATAAAACATTGGAGCCGTATGACCTTTATTATAAGCAACGCTATAGCGGTGCCTCTGATATTGGTGTAATGTGAGAGCTCTTCAAATCCGAAGGCACAGTCTTTGAGTCAAGGGACTTTTGAAATATTTGACATAGTAGAGTTTAGATCTCATTAGCCAGTTCTTTTAGGATTCTTGGATGTATGTTATCTGGCCCTGCCGACAGATTATGATATCGGATTTTTAGCTAGGAAAAATTACAAATTGCTGTGGAGTGACCGAATTGACCCAAAGAAAATGTGAAGTTTGATTTTGAGTGTTCTGGATATGAATTTGCAATGGGATGATTTAAATATGCTTCTTCTAAAAATATCTATTGTGGTCTTAATAATTAAGCTTCTGTGTAGATTCGCTAGCCTTTTTGTCAACGCCAGATGAAAAACCAGGGTTTATATTGAAAGGGTTTAAAAATTTAAATCTTAGAAACCTGCACAGCACAAATCAACAACTCAACTCAAATCTTAGGACTTCATTGAATTTAGCATGATGGAGTCTCTCATGCTATTTCGGAGTTATTCAGTTCAGGCTGTAGATGTGGTAATGATTCACTTGAGTAGCTTTCCTATATTTTGTACTCAATCATTTAGGTTAAAATAATGTTTTGGCTTTAAGATGCCAAAACATTTTTCTTCTAGGTTAGCAAAAATAATTTCAAAATTTGGTCAAGGCCCAGCTGATTCTAGAACAGAAATAAGGTAGAAAAACAGAAATATAGACATAGCATACCAATAGCCTATATTCTTTGTTTGATGCTCTCTAAACATATTAGTCACTACAATGAGAGTCACAGACCTGCCCCACCCCCTCCCAAAAAGATGCCAGATACAGTTTGGGTTACCTACATTCAGAGCTGTTCTTAGGTTTGGTGATACCTGGGGGAAAATTAATTACAGGGCCCCCTCACAACTCAAAATAAGACAAATCAAAGTGAAAAATTTGATCAAAGTAGACTACTCCCCAGCCATAGTCACTGGGGCAGCCTGCTGCCATTTGAACAGCTCTGTCTACATTTGATAATATAGAAAACTTTTTCTTTATATTTGAACAATAGAAAAATGTCAGTTACTCTTATAAATGGTAAGATTAACCTTTCTGGGATGAATGCAAGGCCAAAAATATACCATAAGAAGGTATTGCCAAGCTGCTATGTTTACCTTTTTCTTGTTTATATGGCTTAGCAGGTTTCTTACATAATAAGTAGGCTAACCTACATGATCTGGTAAATTTTTGCCAAATCATATTATTGACTTATGAATAAAGTGAATATACCACTTGATGCCTTTTTTTATGCTCTTTCCAAATATAGTAATCATTTTTGTCAGAAATAAATTTTACCCCCACCCCTATGTACCAATTCAGGGTATATATTTGCATATTAGGGGGGTGGGGTAAAGTTTAAACTTACCTCCCATTTACATCAAAAATAAAATTTGCCCCCCCCCCTAATGTGCAAATATATACCCTGAATTGGTATATACAGAGATGGGGGTAAAATTCATTTCTGACAAAAATGATTATTACATTTGGAAAGAGCATAAAAAAAAGAATCAAGTGGTACATTCACTTTATTTGTAAGTCAATAATATTATTTGGTAAAAATTTACCCATGATCTATCTGAATTTTGACTTAAAATGTTTTACCTTAAATTGCATTTTTTAATCTCTTTATCATTGATTTAAATTTTGAAAATGCAATTCATGTTATAGCAGCATAATTTTAAGCCATATCAAGGTTTTTTTTCCTAAATGTTAGAACAATATAGATTGGTATTGAACAAAGGTATGAAGCCCAAAACACTTTTTTTTGTGCCTCATTAAAGTAGAAAATCTATTTTGCAAGATTTCCCTTTTATAACACAAAAATTGTTAAAGGTTAGTGCCCTCAGGAGAGAGAAGGACTAGATATGGGGGTTTCAAAATATCTTCCTTGAAGATATTTAAGGCTATGGATGCATTCCTAAGAGTTTTATTTTTCCTACTTTCTACTCAGCTACTTTCCAAGGCAGCAAAAATACACAAAACTAGAATCTTACCCATATAAAGAAAGCAGCATAAAGTCTAGATAAGACAATATCAAGTTTTGTCTCATTATTTAGGCTGTAAATGAGGAAGTTATGCAGATGATTTTTTTTTTATTTCTCTCAGTAGTCAGAAAATAGCAAAAAAAACAATTTATCAAT
Source organism: Artemia sinica (assembly GCA_027921565.1). Lineage (NCBI taxonomy): Eukaryota > Metazoa > Arthropoda > Branchiopoda > Anostraca > Artemiidae > Artemia > Artemia sinica. The sequence goes on along the minus strand of CM051257.1, from coordinate 51,110,630 downwards.
TTGTTTTAATATACTAAAGCATAGGAAAGTTCATGCAGATGATTTTTTATTGCAGCTTTCTGCTACAAACTAGCATAAAAAAAAGTCACAAAGATTCTTTTTATGTCTCTCATTAGTAAGCAATTAGCAAAAAGTCAAGCAGAGGATAATGTATCACCTTGTTTTAAAACACTAAAATATAAAAAGAGTCATAGAGGTGACTTTTTTGTACTTTGAGATAAAAAAAAAACATGCTGCTTTTTAATATAAGGTGCACAAATGAGTTTGTGCTGTTTTAACAACAGATTATGTGACTTGTTTATTATTTGATCAATCAACATTTTAAAATATTCATTGGAAAGCTTCCATCATTATGCACAAATGTCAGTACAGATTATTTAGTTGAAGTATAAACAACAATCTTTTATACTTCATAATATATGGCAAATTTTGTACCTAATAATGTGTTTTGTGGGGAGTTTTGCTTCATTACTTTAAATGAAGAAAAATGTTTTCAAAAGACATCATATTTTACTGTAAATATTTGTTGACCATGCTTTAGTTAACCAAATGTGCCAGAAGTGGTTTGTGCTGTTTAAAAGGGGCAATTTTGATCAATAAGACAAGGAGCATGCTGAAACACCATAAAAGTGTGAAGGTAAAGAATTATTGCTCAATGAAGATACATGACAAAATCAAAAAGAGCTGACAAAACCTGGAAGTTTTACAGAACACTCATCAAGCAATTTCCTGTCATTTAAAATCAGTGGAAATGATCTTCCAAGAGATACCGGTATTGAATAGAGTTTTTTCATTGAATTGATTGCCAGAGTTGCTTCCAATTAAGTTGTATATTGTTTTTCCCTAATTCCCAGATATATCTCTACAGTATCTAGGACTACTTATAGGACATAAATCCTGTAGAAAAATAAGAAATTATTTGTTTCTGTGAGTCCATGGAACTTGTTGGTCATATGTCAATCCTATGACATGGTATTCCACCTCTAGGCTACAAGCAGCCAAGCCAATTAGGCTTAGGTTTCACTTTTTTGCCTGTGAGTCCAAGCAAATTCAGTCCCAGATTTTGCATACAAGGCCAGTGGATATTGTTTGTCACACATCAACCCAAGATCAATCCAATCTTTGATCCCTTAGTTCTATGACTATTGACCTTAGTTCTGCCCTAGGAATAACGTATGGATGGATGATAGATAGACTTATCTATCAACAAATGAAATGGCATCATTTTTGAACAATCATAAAAAGAGCTTACACCAGATTTGCCAACTCACTCACTTGGACAATCTGTCTTGGCTTTTTTCTATAATTAGCACATGGTTTCATGTCCACAACTGCTTGATTTCAATTCAAAATCAATGGACTTGGTCTAGGGCTACTTATAAGACATAAATCCTATAGAAAAATTAAAAATGAATTGTTTGGTTCTCCACTAAATTGGTTTATAACACCTTTGCAAAGATGCTACACCAGTTTGAATAATAAACTTACAATTAACAAGCTTTTCAAAATAGTTCCAAGTTCAACCAGCCCCCCCCCAGCCCCCCCCCCCCCCCTCTGACGCTTGGATATATCCCTGGGCTTCATGCAAAAGCCTGTTTAATTTTATGGTTTGTGGAATTTTGAATTTATTTGTCATTAATAAGGTGAATTTGAAAAAGAAGCATTGCTAGTGGGTGTACCTGCTATTTTCTCCAATGTATTTGAAGATAGGAAACATTAAGTTCCAAGTCCATGGGAGAGATAGAAATGGAAGTAAGAAAGTCAAAGTAAGTTACCTTTAGAGTAAGAGTTCAAACTTGAGCAAATTATTTTACTTATTATTTTTTCAAAAGAGTGATAATATTTAATTAAAATAACTTAAAATCAGAATTGGTTTGTAGACAATGGTTGTCTTCATATATATAAGGAGGCATGCACTTCTAATAATTGACATAGCTGATCAAAGCTTACAACGTGTAGTTTTTTTGTGCAAAAACTTCTTCATGAAATGCAACATGTTGAGAGAACATTGAATGGTTGATAATTTCATAGCTTTTTTACATATTGGATACAACTTTTCAGACAAGGATAAAATCCTAGATGTAGGGCATAACATCCTTTGTGCTATATTGGAAAATGGCTGCATTAGGGGAATGAAATTTTCAGAAATGTGTTTTCAGAAATGTGAAAGACTAAATTATGCCACAGAAAGTTGTTTTCAAGCTCCTATAGCTACTCTGTTTAGATTTCTTAGGCTTAGAGAATTTTATGGCTGACCTGTCTTAACTTTGGAACAAAGTATTTTTCCTTAATCTTGGTTTGAATCTGCTTTTCTTTGACTCTGGATTTAAAAAAAACACTATTCTAATGATTTAAGTTAGATTTTAAGCCATATTAGGATTTTTTTTTTTTAACTCATGTTTCCAACTTTGTTAAAATCTTATAAATTGGGATTCACCAATGTTCTGGAGCTCAAAACACTTTTTTGGGACCTTGTTTGAGATTTAGATGTATTTCTGGAATTTTTATTTTGCAACACAGTCTTTCAAAGGTAAGTCCCCTTCAAAGAAGGAAGAGGGGGAGGTATTTAGGCTACTTTAAAAACTTTCCCATGGCATAGTTTAGGCAATGGAAACATCCTAAAACGTTATTGACTTATCTTAACTGTTGTCAAAAATAGTAAAACCCTCATCTAGAGCTCTATAAGGTCGCTAACATTGGCTGGCCCTATAAAATTGAGGTCACCAGCAATTGGCTTCTGTACCATGGCTATGTCTGATGATGAGAGGTCGGCTTGTCTTACTAGTGGATGTACCTCATTTTTATCACATACCCTGCCAATTCTCAGACCTTACCATCCACAACTCTATCCTCCAGATTAGCATCCAAATTTTGAAATGTCTCCAGCTGGTACCTAATCTCAACTGGAAATTTCTTCTGTTAGATGCCTTCTTGTTTCCATGGCTGTCTGACTCCTTTGGCAAATTGGGAAATCAGCTCTTGAAGTTTGAAATGACTCCAAAAATTCCCAATTCCTTTAGTAGCTGCAATAACCATGTGTATTTCAGACTTTTTAAGTTAAAAAAGATGTTTTGTCAGTGTGGGATTATACTATGGAATTGTATCTTTAGTTTCTTTACATCCCCCCTTTTCTGCCAATTTTGTTCCACTCCCTCAATGGTTCAGTTTCTTATAGTAGCTTGAAATGAAATATTCTGGTCAATATTAAGTCATTGATACCCCAGTATTAGCTGCTTAATCTCCCAACTAGTTACATGTGATCCCAGAGTGTCTTGGGACCCACATCAGTGTAATGTGGTTATTATTGGTTACTAGCCTGTTTAAGGCTTTGTTGCTCTCCAATTAATTTTTGTCGCTGCTCTTTTTGTTCTCCTAATTCTCATAAGACCTAAGACAAGATTGGTTATCACATGTGATACAACTGTTCCTACCTGTACTTTTTAATTGCTTCATTCTTGTTGCCGCCTGTTCTATTCCCAAATTTTAGCCTGGAAGACCATTGCTAATTTCCTTGGGTACTAACTTGTAATCACTTCATTCAGAACAGAGGCACTATGGTGCATTAATACTCCTGTCCACATTTTTCCATGGGCTCATGGTCTATCTGTGTAACAGATTATTGGGTTATTTTGGTAGAGCAGTGTGATTTCCTGCTCTATTTCATTTCTTGCCTTTATGACAATCTGAAATTGCTTTATGGGTCCTATCATTGGGGCAATATTATCCTTGGGGATCTGTAGCTCCCTGCACTTAAATAGTAGTGAATTACATACGTCCATGTGGCCTTTCATTCTTCCACTCCGTAATCTTTCAGATACTTGTGCTGAGTCCTTGTTATTGGTTTGTGATATACATTTGGGATGAAGGGAAATTCATTTTCTCAAAACAAATCATTCTTATCATTAGGGATATCCAAATTCTTATAAATTATAGGAGGCTCATGAGGTTGCAAGAGGTGGACATTTTCTCCAGATCACCAAATTGTTTGAGATCAATCTGTGCATAATCTCTACCTTTAGCTAATCAGAGGCAACACTATAGCGTTGCCTATAGTAAAGGCCACATGGCTTCAATGTTTTATTATTTCTTTATTATTATTTATTATTTTTTTTTCCAGAGACACTCCATATGGAGGGGGTTGTCATATAAACTTCAAAGAGGGCTCATTCAGTTGGAAATCGAGAGTTCTAGTGCCCTTTTTAAGGGTCAAAAGTGATTGGAAGGCAACTAACACCCCTTCCACGCCCACCATTTCCCCAGACACCTCCAATCAAAATTTTGAGATAGCCATTTGTTCTACATAGTTGATTTCCAGATAGAAATTATGTTTTTGAGGAGGACACTCCTCCCCACAGCACTCAGGGCAGGCGTTGTAAGTTATGCCCTGGCGGGAATATATGGCTCTTATGGAAGGGATGCTTGTAAAAACATCAGAGCGGGCTCATTTGATTAAAAATTGAAAGTTCTAGTTCAGTTTTTGAGAGTCAAAAAAGATTGGAGGGCAACTAGCACTCCCCATGCCCCTTGTTCCCCAAATGCTTCGGATAAAAATTTTGAGGTAGCCATTAAGTTAAAAATTGTTCAAAAGTCAGATAAAAAAAAACTCAAGTGTTGACACCCCCCCCCCCCCGGGGCCTGGGGGCAGGTGTTGTAAGTTATGCCCTGGGGCATATGGGGTTCTTATGAAAGAGATGCTTGTATAAACTTCAGGGAGGACTCATTTGATTGGAAATTGAAAGTTCGAGCTCACTTTTTAATGCTCAAAAGAGATCCGAGGGCAATTAGCCCCCTCCCCACGCCTTCTTTTTCCAACCCCATCTAATGAAAATTTTTAGATAGACATTTTGTTAAAATAGTTCAAAGGTCGGCTAAGAAAACTCTGGTGTCAATACAACCCCCAGGGCCCAGGGAAAGCGCTCTAAGTTATGCCCTAAAGGCATGTATGGTTCTTAAGAAAGAGATGCTCATATAAACTTCATAGAGGGCTCATTTGATTGGAAATTGAGAGTTCTAGTTCAATTTTTAAGAGTCCAGAGATTTAAGGGCAACTAGCCTAGCCCCACCCCACGCCCTTTTTTACCAAAAACCATCTGCTACAAATTTTGAGATAGCCAGTTTTTTGAAAATAGCTCAAAATTAAATAACAAAAACTCCAGTGTCAACAAAAACCCCCCAAGGCCTGGGGACAGGCGTTGTAATTGTTGTCCTGGGGGCGTATATGGTTCTTATGAAAGGGAAGCTTGTATAAACTTCAGAGAGGGCTCATTTGATTAAAAATTGAAAGTTCTAGTTCACTTTTTAAGAGTCAAAAGATATCCGAGGGCAACTAGCCCCCCCACACACTCTTTTTTCCCCAAACCTATCCAATACAAATTTTGAGATAGCCATTTTTTTTTTTAAATAGTTCAAAGGTCAGATAAAAAAAAACTCCAGTGTCAACCCCCCCCCCCCCCCTCAGGGCCCGGGGGCAGGCATTGTAAGCTATTTCCTGGGGCCGTGTATGGTTCTTATGAAAGGGATGCTCATATAAACTTCAGAGAGGGCTCATTTGAATGGAAATTAAAAGTCCTAGTTCATTTTCTCAAAGTAAAAAAAGATCAGAGAGCAACTAGCCCCCCCCCCCACCGCCCTACAAACCTTTGGGTTTATCGGATGGATAAACCCATCTGATAAAAATTTGAGGTGACCATTTTGTTAAAAATAGTTCAAACATCAGATATTAAAACTCCTGGGTCGACACAACCCCCCAGGGCCCAGGGACAGGCGTTGTAACTTATACTCTGGGGGTATATATGGTTCTCATAGAAGGGATGCTTGTATAAACTTGAGAGAGAGCTCATTTGATTGAAAATAGAAAGTTCTAGTTCACTTTTAAGGAGTCATAAGAGACCAAAGGGCAATTAGGCCCCTCTTCCCCACGCACGTTTTTCCCCAAAACCCATCCAATAAAAATTTTGAGATAGCCATTTTGTTAAAAATAGTTCAAACATCAGATAATAAAAACTCCAAGGTTAACACAAACCCATTTTTTAACTTTGATATTGTTTCTTTGATACCAGTTTTGATACTTTGATGAACATTTGATTTTTTTTTAAAGAGATTGATTTTGAAATAAGGAATTTTTAAAAGCTTGAAACTTTTTGCTATCAAAAACGAACAAAAATTAATTAAAAAAAAAAAAAACTTTCTGCAAAATTAAGTTTTTCAAAGAAAAGTAAAGGCCGTTTTAAACTTAAGCTCAGCAGACACAAATCCCTGATAAAATTCAAATCCCTGATAAAATTTGATCAAAGTTGACTACTCCCCAGCCATAGTCACTGGGGCAGCCCCCTGCCATCTGAACAGCTCTGTCTACATTTGATAATATAGAAAACTTTTTCTTTATATTTGAACAATAGAAAAATGTCAGTTACTCTTATAAATGGTAAGATTAACCTTTCTGGGATGAATGCAAGGCCAAAAATATACCATAAGAAGGTATTGCCAAGCTGCTATGTTTACCTTTTTCTTGTTTATATGGCTAAGCAGGTTTCTTACATAATAAGTAGGCTAACCTACATGATCTGGTAAATTTTTGCAAAATCATATTATTGACTTATGAATAAAGTGAATACACCACTTGATGCCTTTTTTCTAAATATGATGCTCTTTCTAAATATAGTAATCATTTTTGTCAGAAATAAATTTTACCCCCACCCCTATGTACCAATTCAGGGTATATATTTGCACATTAGGGGGGTGGGGTAAAGTTTAAACTTACCTCCCATTTACATCAAAAATAAAATTTGCCCCCCCCCTAATGTGCAAATATATACCCTGAATTGGTATATACAGAGGTGGGGTTAAAATTCATTTCTGACAAAAATGATTATTATATTTGGAAAGAGCATAAAAAAAAGAATCAAGTGGTACATTCACTTTATTTGTAAGTCATTAATATGATTTGGTAAAAATTTACCCATGATCTATCTGAATTTTGACTTAAAATGTTTTACCTTAATTTGCAATTTTCAATCTCTTTATCATTGATTTAAATTTTGAAAATGCAATTCATGTTATAGCAGCATAATTTTAAGCCATATCAAGGTTTTTTTTTTTCCTAAATGTTAGAACAATATAGATTGGTATTGAACAAAGGTATGAAGCCCAAAACACTTTTTTTTGTGCCTCATTAAAGTAGAAAATCTATTTTGCAAGATTTCCCTTTTATAACACAAAAGTTGTTAAAGGTTAGTGCCCTCAGGAGAGAGAAGGACTAGATATGGGGGTTTCAAAATATCTTCCTTGAAGATATTTAAGGCTATGGATGCATTCCTAAGAGTTTTATTTTTCCTACTTTCTACTCAGCTACTTTCCAAGGCAGCAAAAATATACAAAACTAGAATCTTACCCATATAAAGAAAGCAGTATAAAGTCTAGATAAGACAATATCAAGTTTTGTCTCATTATTTAGGCTGTAAATGAGGAAGTCATGCAGATGATTTTTTTTTATTTCTCTCAGTAGTCAGAAAATAGCAAAAAAACAATTTATCAATTTGTTTTAATATACTAAAGCATAGGAAAGTTCATGCAGATGATTTTTTATTGCAGCTTTCTGCTACAAACTAGCATAAAAAAAAGTCACAAAGAATTCTTTTTATGTCTCTCATTAGTAAGCAATTAGCAAAAAGTCAAGCAGAGGATAATTTATCACCTTGTTTTAAAACACTAAAATATAAAAAGAGTCATAGAGGTGACTTTTTTGTACTTTGAGGTAAAAAAAGAACATGCTGCTTTTTAATATAAGATGCACAAATGAGTTTGTGCTGTTTTAACAACAGATTGTGTGACTTGTTTATTATTTGATCAATCAACATTTTAAAATATTCATTGGAAAGCTTCCATCATTATGCACAAATGTCAGTACAGATTATTTAGTTGAAGTATAAACAACAATCTTTTATACTTCATAATATATGGCAAATTTTGTACCTAATAATGTGTTTTGTGGGGAGTTTTGCTTCATTACTTTAAATGAAGAAAAATGTTTTCAAAAGACATCATATTTTACTGTAAATATTTGTTGACCATGCTTTAGTTAACCAAATGTGCCAGAAGTGGTTTGTACTGTTTAAAAGGGGCAATTTTGACCAATAAGACAAGGAGCATGCTGAAACACCATAAAAGTGTGAAGGTAAAGAATTATTGCTCAATGAAGATGCATGACAAAATCAAAAAGAGCTGACAAAACCTGGAAGTTTTACAGAACACTCATCAAGCAATTTCCTGTCATTTAAAATCAGTGGAAATGATCTTCCAAGAGATACCGGTATTGAATAGAGTTTCTTCATTGAATTGATTGCCAGAGTTGCTTCCAATTAAGTTGTATTCTGTTTTTCCCTAATTCCCAGATATATCTCTACAGTATCTAGGACTACTTATAGGACATAAATCCTGTAGAAAAATAAGAAATTATTTGTTTCTGTGAGTCCATGGAACTTGTTGGTCATATGTCAATCCTATGACATGGTATTCCACCTCTAGGCTACAAGCAGCCAAGCCAATTAGGCTTAGGTTTCACTTTTTTGCCTGTGAGTCCAAGCAAATTCAGTCCCAGATTTTGCATACAAGGCCAGTGGATATTGTTTGTCACACATCAACCCAAGATCAATCCAATCTTTGATCCCTTAGTTCTATGACTATTGACCTTAGTTCTGCCCTAGGAATAACATATGGATGGATGATAGATACACTTATCTATCAACAAATGAAATGGCATCATTTTTGAACAATCATAAAAAGAGCTTACACCAGGTTGCCAACTCACTCACTTGGACAATCTGTCTTGGCTTTTTTCTATAATTAGCACATGGTTTCATGTCCACAACTGCTTGATTTCAATTCAAAATCAATGGACTTGGTCTAGGGCTACTTATAAGACATAAATCCTATAGAAAAATTAGAAATGAATTGTTTGGTTCTCCACTAAATTGGTTTATAACACCTTTGCAAAGATGCTACACCAATTTGAATAATAAACTTACAATTAACAAAATTTTCAAAATAGTTCCCAGTTCAACCAGCCCCCCCCCCCTCTGACGCTTGGATATATCCCTGGGCTTCATGCAAAAGCCTGTTTAATTTTATGGTTTGTGGTATTTTGAATTTATTTGTCATTAATAAGGTGAATTTGAAAAAGAAGCATTGCTAGTGGGTGTACCTACTATTTTCTCCAATGTATTTGAAGATAGGAAACATTAAGTTCCAAGTCCATGGGAGAGATAGAAATGGAAGTAAGAAAGTCAAAGTAAGTTACCTTTAGAGTAAGAGTTCAAACTTGAGCAAATTATTTTACTTATTATTTTATCAAAAGAGTGATAATATTTAATTAAAATAACTTAAAATCAGAATTGGTTTGTAGACAATGGTTGTCTTCATATATATAAGGAGGCATGTACTTCTAATAATTGACATAGCTGATCAAAGCTTACAACGTGTAGTTTTTTGTGCAAAAACTTCTTCATGAAATGCAACATGTTGAGAATATTGAATGGTTGATAATTTCATAGCTTTTTTACATATTGGATACAACTTTTCAGACAAGGATAAAATCCTAGATGTAGGGCATAACATCCTTTGTGCTATATTGGAAAATGGCTGCATTAGGGGAATGAAACACTTTTTTTGGGACCTTGTTTGAGATTTAGATCCATTTCTGGAATTTTTATTTTGCAACACAGTCTTTCAAAGGTAAGTCCCCTTCAAAGAAGGAAGAGGGGGAGGTATTTAGGCTACTTTAAAAACTTTCCCATGGCATAGTTTAGGCAATAGAAACATCCTAAAACGTTATTGACTTATCTTAACTGTTGTCAAAAATAGTAAAACCCTCATCTAGAGCTCTATAAGGTCACTAACATTGGCTGGCCCTATAAAATTGAGGTCACCAGCAATTGGCTTCTGTACCATGGCTATGTCTGATGATGAGAGGTTGGCTTGTCTTACTAGTGGATGTACCTCATCTTTATCACATACCCTGCCAATTCTCAGACCTTACCATCCACAACTCTATCCTCCAGATTAGCATCCAAATTGTGAAATGTCTCCATCTGGTACCTGATCTCAACTGGAAATTTCTTCTATTAGATGCCTTCTTGTTTCCATGGCTGTCTGACTCCTTTGGCAAATTGGGAAATCAGCTCTTGAAGTTTGAAATGACTCCAAAAATTCCCAATTCCTTTAGTAGCTGCAATAACCATGTGTATTTCAGACATTTTAAGTTAAAAAAGATGTTTTGTCAGTGTGGGATTATACTATGGAATTGTATCTTTAGTTTCTTTACATCCCCCCTTTTCTGCCAATTTTGTTCCACTCCCTCAATGGTTCAATTTCTTATAGTAGCTTGAAATGAAATATTCTGGTCAATATTAAGTCATTGATACCCCAGTATTAGCTGCTTAATCTCCCAACTAGTTACATGTGATCCCAGAGTGTCTTGGGACCCACATCAGTGTAATGTGGTTATTATTGGTTACTAGCCTGTTTAAGGCTTTGTTGCTCTCCAATTAATTTTTGTCGCTGCTCTTTTTGTTCTCCTAATTCTCATAAGACCTAAGACAAGATTGGTTATCACATGTGATACAACTGTTCCTACCTGTACTTTTTAATTGCTTCATTCTTGTTGCCGACTGTTCTATTCCCAAATTTTAGCCTGGAAGACCATTGCTAATTTCCTTGGGTACTAACTTGTAATCACTTCATTCAGAACAGAGGCACTATGGTGCATTAATACTCCTGTCCACACTTTTCCATGGGCTCATGGTCTATCTGTGTAACAGATTATTGGGTTATTTGGTAGAGCAGTGTGATTTCCTGCTCTATTTCATTTCTTGCCTTTATGACAATCTGAAATTGCTTTATGGGTCCTATCATTGGGGCAATATTATCCTTGGGCATCTGTAGCTCCCTGTTCTTAAATAGTAGTGAATTACATATGTCCATGTGGCCTTTCATTCTTCCACTCCGTAATCTTTCAGATACTTGTGCTGAGTCCTTGTTAATGGTTTGTGATATACATTTGGGATGAAGGGAAATTCATTTTCTCAAAACAAATCATTCTTATCATTAGGGATATCCAAATTCTTATAATTTATAGGAGGCTCATGAGGTTGCAAGAGGTGGACATTTTCTCCAGATCACCAAATTGTTTGAGATCAATCTGTGCATAATCTCTACCTTTAGCTAATCAGAGGCAATACTATAGCGTTGCCTATAGTAAAGGCCACATGGCTCCAATGTTTTATTATTTCTTTATTATTATTTATTATTTTTTTTTTTTCCAGAGGCACTCCATATGGAGGGGGTTGTCATATAAACTTCAAAGAGGGCTCATTCAGTTGGAAATCGAGAGTTCTAGTGCCCTTTTTAAGGGTCAAAAGTGATTGGAAGGCAACTAACACCCCTTCCACGCCCACCATTTCCCCAGACACCTCCAATCAAAATTTTGAGATAGCCATTTGTTCTACATAGTTGATTTCCAGATAGAAATTATGTTTTTGAGGAGGACACTCCTCCCCACAGCATTCAGGGCAGGCGTTGTAAGTTATCGGATGGATAAACCCATCTGATAAAAATTTGAGGTGACCATTTTGTTAAAAATAGTTCAAACATCAGATATTAAAACTCCTGGGTCGACACAACCCCCCAGGGCCCAGGGACAGGCGTTGTAACTTATACTCTGGGGGTATATATGGTTCTCATAGAAGGGATGCTTGTATATAACTTGAGAGAGGGCTCATTTGATTGAAAATAGAAAGTTCTAGTTCACTTTTAAGGAGTCATAAGAGACCAAAGGGCAATTAGGCCCCTCTTCCCCACGCACGTTTTTCCCCAAACCCATCCAATAAAAAATTTTGAGATAGCCATTTTGTTAAAACTAGTTCAAACATCAGATAATAAAAACTCCAAGGTTAACACAAACCCATTTTTTAACTTTGATATTGTTTCTTTGATACCAGTTTTGATACTTTGATGAACATTTGATTTTTTTTTAAAAAGATTGATTTGGAAATAAGGAATTTTTAAAAGCTTGAAACTTTTTGCTATCAAAAACGAAAGAAAATTAATTAAAAAAAAACTTTCTCCAAAATTAAGTTTTTCAAAGAAAAGTAAAGGCCGTTTTAAACTTAAGCTCAGCAGACAGTAATTCCTGATAAAATTCAAACTCAAAACGACCAGAAATCACTATTAAAGAATAAATGAAACCCAAAACGAACAGAAATTAAATAACAATCATAGCAAAAAATATACAACAAATAATAATATAAATGAATAAATAGATCTTAAAGCAAGTAATGCTTAGATTGAATATGAAAATCAAGCTTAAAATGAAAAAAAATATTTTGCTATTGAAGTATAAATGAAACTTAAAACGAACAGAAATTAAATAAACAATCAATGCAAATAAACATACAATAGATATTAATGTAAATGAATAAATAAATCTTAAAAAGACTGAAACTTAAATTGAATACGCAAATCGAGCTTGAAACGAACAAAAATCACTACAAACAAGAGTTTTGGTATTGCCTCCTTCTCTCACTGTTAAAGTCTAAAACCTACTGCATTCTTGGCGCTTTACTGAAAACTATATGCGTCTTGAACAGTCTTGGAAAGTATAAACAACATCAAATTGAATATTTGATGCATACTGGTATTAATTGTTGAATTGTTGAAAAAACATACACTAAGTAATAATATAAATGAATAAATAGATCTTAAAGCAAGTAATGCTTAGATTGAATATGAAAATCAAGCTTAAAACGAAAAAAAATATTTTGATTTTGAAGTATAAATGAAACTTAAAACGAATAGAAATTAAATAAACAATCAATGCAAATAAACATACAATATATATTATTGTAAATGAATAAATAAATCTTAAAACGAGTGAAACTTAAATTGAATATGCAAATCAACCTTGAAATAACAAATATCACTACAAACAAGAGTTTGGGTATCGCCTCCTTCTCTCACTGTAAAAGTCTAAAACATACTGCATCATTGGCGCTTTACTGAAAACTATATACGTCTTGAAAAGTATTTTAAAGTATAAGCAACATCAAATTGAATATTTGATGTATGATAATATTAATTGTTGAAAGATCCATCAGTTCAAGAATTTATTTCACTGTAATTTCGTTTTTATTTTCAATGCTGTAAGAACTGGAAAAGAAAATATTTGTAATATAATTCGTTTTCAGTTAAGTGCCAATGACGCAGTAGGCTTTTGGTTTTTATTTACAGTTAAGGAAGGGGGCAGTATCCAAATTCTTGTTTGTAGTGAAACTATATTCGTCTTGAACAACTTTAGAAAGAACTAATAAATTAAACTGAATATTTGATGTATAATGATATTAATTGCTGAAAGTTCATCAGTTCAAAATTTTACTGTAATTTTAATGTTTATTTTCAATATTAAATACAAAAGAAAATATTTGTAATAAAATTGGTTTTCAGTAAAGCGCCGATGACGCAGTAGGTTTTAGACTTAAAAAGTGAGAGAAGGAGGCGATACACAAACTCTTGTTTGTAGTGATTTTTGTTCGTTTCAAGCTTGATTTGCATATTCAATTTAAGTTTCACTCGTTTTAAGATTTATTTATTCATTTACATTAATATCTATTATATGTTTGTTTGCATTGATTGTTTATTTAATTTCTGTTCGTTTTAAGTTTCATTTATACTTCAATAGCAAAAAATATTTTTTTTTCGTTTTAAGCTTGATTTTCATATTCAATCTAAGCATTACTCGATTTAAGATCTATTTATTCATCTATATTATTGCTTGTTGTATGTTTTTTGCTATGATTGTTTATTTAATTTCTGTTCGTTTGGGGTTTCATTTATTCTTTAATAGTAATTTCTGGTCGTTTTGAGTTTGAATTTTAACAGGTATTTGTATCTGCTGAGCTTAAGTTTAAAATGGGCTTTACTTTTCTTTGAAAACTTATTTTTCGGGAAAGTTTTTTTTTTAATCAATTTTTGTCCTTAGGAAATGGCTCATACGAATATCTTCAATAAGACAGATTAGAAGGAATAGGATGAATACAATCAAACATATCATTATTGTGTTATAGTGGTAACTAAGTTCATCTCTCCACAACATTGGATATTCACTGGTTGAGTGATTAATTGAATTGAAGATACTTACCAAGGGGGATGCAATTCTACCACAGAAAGCCATCAACAACACAACTGGAATATCAAAGGGACTAACACTGATTTCTTTTTTTGTCTTTCTAATTTTACTTTAATTTTCAGTAGAGCCAATTAAATGGATAACTGGGAAGGGGAATTCTTACACTGTTTATAAAAAACCCTTTTTTGAAAGCATTAACAAAAAAAAGATTGTAGGTTAAAACTGAAGTATTAAGTACTTCCCAGCTTATGTCTATTAATTTAATAAAAATATTTTCTTTTTCCTTCCAAAATGACTGGCTTTCCCACAACCATTGTTCAAATAAGCAAATATCAGGTGATATATGCTTTTAAGTTAAACTTGAATTGACAACTAAAATAAACAATTACTAAAGATATTAAAGATAATAAAAAAGGAGGAAAGAGAGAAACAAGGGAAAAACAAGAGATTGTGTATTTTGTAGAAAGTACTTTCCAAATGGAGATGTACATGTCATAAAAAGCACAACAAATGCAAAAGCTATTTTATTGGCTTGTGGCATAATTTTTAACAGGAAGTCCATTTTAAAGCCTTATTTGGCACAAATAAAATTTTAACACTTCAATACTGACGCTAGGGCTGCCAGTGTTAATCATACGTGTCTGTAGAATGGCCCCTTACAGAGGCAAGTTAATAATATCTAGAAATAAGCTTAGAAATAATATAAGGCACACTTTCTGTTTTAGTGTTATTGCAGAATCTTCAAAATCATATAAGACCAATCTACACAATAGTTAAATGAATTGAATCTTAACAAAAAAACCATTACTTTAATGCTAAGAGATTTTGTAATAAAAGGCAACAGTTATTTTGCATTTAGTATATGGATACAGTCAATTGTTTCGAATTATTTTTTCAATGAAATATTTTCTCGGATATTTGGATACTCGTAAGTTCAAGGGGAACGCAGCACAAGCAACAACACTCAAAAATCTGTAGGATCAAGAGTGTTTTTTCAGACTTTTTAATCTCTTGCTTTTCAATAAATGGCAGCGTTCTCTTCTTTCTGTTTTTGGGTTTTCGTGATGCTTGTTATTGTACTCCTGAAAACCCAGTAATCACGGTTTCATACCTTTCAAACTAGTGTGTTACAATAGTCAAGCAGCTCTTGTTCTTTGTATGCAGCAGAACACAGAAGAAATTTGGACTCAGTTCGTTTGGGGAAAGAGGAAGAAAACAATAGACAATAACTTCCTGCAGATACCTTATAGCATTTAAATTTAACCCAGTTGAAAGGCCTTAACTAGGACAGGATTTGAACAATGGAAGCCGCTGTGCATGTAAATAGAAGTTGATTTGGCTTCCTATCTCTATTGTAACGGGCAGGGGCGTCGCAGTGGGTTGTTGCAGCAACCCAAACTTTTTGAGATTTGGTGAAAGTTGGGCCAAAAGTCCAAAATTACTCTGTATCCGTGAAAAAAAAAACAGAGTAGCTATAGCGGAATATCAGAGAGTCAAAAATTTGAATCCGACTTCGATACAAATTCCAAAATCTGGTAGTGAAGGTTCAAAATTCAGTAATACAATTTATGAATTCCGAGAAAGAAGTTTCGTAGTGATATGTCTAGTTATTAGATATAGGTAAAGCCGAATCAAAATCTCAAATCGTAACACAAATTTGAAAAAGAAAAGTTGAGGATTTGGTTGAGTTTTACATTAAACTTTAATCTTATTCCTGCCTTCTTTCCGAAATCCAAATGAATTTTCTATAGCGGATATGGTAAAATGCGAAATTCGTCAACTTAACATTTTTGTAGTTTGGGCAAATTTGCCCAAATCAAACTAAGGAGGTAAAATCTGTTTCTCACCTTACATATGTTATTCGCTTATCGAATTTACTGCTTTTGCATTGACTTGACCTATTTTATTTTTCATCTTTTTTTCGCCCAAGTTGAACAGTGAACAATAAAATAAGCAACACATGGCCTTGGTTTCAAGAGTTCAAGGTAATACTTTCAGCCCATGTCTTCTTAGAAATATTCTTAGCTTAGACTCGTTGATCTGAGGTAAAGTTTTCATCTGAGTTAAAAACAAAAATTAAATAACGATCAAAGTGTTTTCACCAATTTTCAGCGTGCAAAATTCAAAACAAGTAAGAACTGTTGTGGCTCTTTCAATACAATCATAGATTCAAGCAGTTCAAATTTTTTTTTTTAATACAGGACATTGTGAAGTCGCGCAAGCAAGAAAAAAAAAGTGAAAAGAAAAAGAAAAGAATCGAAGCAAGAAAAAGTTTGCGGAAAAGAACCCTTTTTAATCCTCTAAAAATCAAAATATTTTGCTGCATGACGACACACTGAGTCACTTGAGAGACGGAAAGTGATAATCCTTAAACCGATATTAAAATAAAAAGAAAATGAAAATTTTGCAGTCAAATACGCCGAAAATTAGATCACACGAATGGAATGACTGAGGAAATGACAAATTACGGCTAATGACGTAAGATAGATCTTAAAATTAAATAAAAATCCAAGTTTTTTCTACTGAAAGTAAGTAGCAACATTATAACTTAACACGAACTGAAATTATCCCGTATATGATATGGGCGGCCCCCTCCTCAATCCTTCGCTCTTCACGCTAAAGTCTTTTAGTAATTACAAAAAAAAACTTCTTATTCTAAATAAACAGCCCTTGTGTTTTAAAGAGTTGTTCTTCATGAAGTGGGACAAAAGTCAAACTTTAGCGTAACGAGCAAGGTAGGCCTATTGAAAAGGTGGCAACCCCTCTTATATACAAAACAATTTCAGTTCGTTTCGAGTTTTAATGTTGCTCCTTGTTTTTAGTTGATTTTTTTTAAAATCTAATTTCTGATCGTGTTTCAAATAATGGCAGGAAATTTCTCTCCCCCCTCCATGGAAACTGCCCTCCCTAGCGAAAATTTCTCCATGGATAGTTCCTCCCATGTAAACTCCCCTGGGAAATTCTTCCAGACAATTCCGTCCTCACTGAAAATGGGAGTGAATTGGGATGAAAAGGAAATTTCATCAGACAATTCTGCCTGGAAAATCCTCCCTACCCTACTTTCATCTGAAAAAAAAAGACTTGCTTTTTATTTAAGTTCTGATTATTTCGAAATCATGCCAGAAATTCCCCCCCCCCGTGGAAATTTTCCCATGAGTTACACCATCAAAAATATACCATGACACTTTTATTAGTTTTGTTTTGCGGATAGCTAATTTATATTAATTAACAAAAACTTGTATTCTGTCAGGTCTAGTAATTCCTTAATGCTGCAACAATACCAAAATCCGTGACCAAAAACTAGAAAAAAAAAACAGTTTGAACTTTGGCTAAGTGAAATTACAGCTGAAACAAACTAGTTTTAGGCAACAAGGGGATTTAGACTTATGCATTATGGTTATGCATTTCTTGTTGATCTGGATACCATTTTTTTATTTTCGATTTTCTATCTTAGGCAGCCTTTGACTCTTTTTTTTTTTTAGTGTTAATGGTGAAATTTTGATTAGTGAACTAGTCCATTTGTGTTGAAATTTTTCATTTAAGAAATTCTGCTTTATAAACAATTTATTTTTCCATAAGCGTATATAAAATTAATTTTTACTAGGTATTATGACTTGTAAGTTATTTAAACTTCAGTTATCAAATGATCTTTGTCTATTTCATTGTGCTTTCTTTTTCTCATACCTTTCCAATTATTTATGTCTTTTACTTTATCAGTTCCAGTTTTCCACAGCCTATTTCTGGGCAGAAAAAGCAGCTACACTTTCAAACAATTCTGCTGAAGATGTCTATAACATGGCCAAAGCTTTATTTCTTGACAGGCAGTTCAAGAGAGCAGCTTATGTTTTAGAAAATAGTAATTTTTATAAGGTATGTCAACAGGTTTACATTGTAAGGCTGTATTGTATGAACTAGTACCGTATTGCTTAAGTTGTGAATTGACTGTTGACTGATTACTGTTTCTGAAGGTATAATTGTGGCATTTTTGAAGTGGTATTTTGAACATTTGTTTATGGGGAAAATGTGTGTTTGTTCCTTGCTGCGACAGCAATTTATCTTGTATTAGCTTTCTTTTTGTCCCGGATAAATACATAGACGTGTTCAATTAAGGATCATAGCAGCAATGCTGATTTTTTTTTTTTTCGCACCAATCAGCCCAGACAATGAAACTAAAAAAAAATGCTCTTATTATATATCTTTACAAAACGAGGTCGAATTAACTAACATTTTGGCTTGTTCTATCTTTAATCAGAACTGACTTGTTTTGCTTCCTAGCTGTTGACAGTGGTGGTTGATGAGGTAGTATATGAGGTAAATATAGATGTTGTATATGGGGTTTATAGGGCTTTAGGTATATAGGGTTTTAGACAGTAAAACTGTTAATTATCTTGCTTTTTGTATCAGTGTTTGAGCAATGGCAATCCTAGCACTTCGTTTATCTTTGTGTAGCCAGAATAACGTAATTCTGAAGGAGGGGTTCAGATGGTACAACGGAAAATAAAAACAATGGAAAAACTTTTTTATTTTTACGTGAAAGTAAAAAGTAAATGTAAAACCTAAAGTGAACAGAAATCACCCAAAGTATAAGAGATACTACTGTCTCCTTAAGCTACTGCTTACTCTTCATGCCGTTGCTCTCATGAAAACAATATACATTTCGAAACTTGTATCTTTTTTTCCAAAAGTGTATCATGTTAATAAATATGCCCACTTAGATGTATTTGGTTTGAGATATAGATTTGTAAATAAGACTGAAAACAAAAACGTCAATAAGACTGATTACTAATCAACCTACACTCTAATAAACTTTCAGTAAAATGTAATCTAAACTTAAGTATAGAGAGTCATGGTTGCTGGGTGTGCAATACCCCCTTTTTTTTGGGGGGGGGGTCGCAACGGAGCACAACCTTATTTTCGTAAGAGGATAGTCTAAAGGAAATATTGCTATGCACCATTCCCACACCAACCAACCTTCCAAAATATATTTTGAGGGATAAATTACGCCAGTGTGTAACAGTATGTCCTTAGAAACTGGAAGATTTTTTATTTAGATTTTGCGAATTATCAACATATTGATTATCTAAAATTTTTGTTTTATCATTCTGGCCAAAATCGATATTTTGCAGCATAATGACAGAGAAACGGCACTTCGTTAATCCAAATCTTATCCAATACATGTCAAAATGCCTGAAGTATATGTCGTTTGTGTTGTAGACGATGTGAAGCTCCAAGCTTCATATTCTATTGTAACTTCGTCAAGTAAAAATTGTATTGAATAAATTCGTGTGTTGGCAATCATAAGAGTGTGCAATCTTTGAAGAAGGAAGGGGCATGAAATGTTTTCCTTCTTGATGGTACACTCATTTCCTTTTAGTAAGTAGTCTTAAAAAATGGCAGCCGTGGAAAGTACAAAAGTCAAAAATTTCTTGAGGGAATTGTTCTTGACTATAGCTGTGCGCCCAATAAATTTCAAGCGGATCGGGGTAATTTTCTAAGGAAGATAAGGTGGCCCAAAAGTGATTTATGCACCTAAAATCTATTCCCTCGGCTATTTCGGCCCCACCTTCTTGTCCAATAAGTTTCATGCAAGTCTCATCACTTGCCGAAACATCAGAGATAATATAAGATATTTATTTCAGAAAAGGGCTTTCACAAAAAATAAATTTTAAATTTTTTCACTTTTATAACTTTAATAAATCAAATATTGTTAGCATTTTAAGGAATAAATATCAGCATATGTATGTTAAACTGACAATGCGCATTCATTTGTATTTTTTTTTTTCAGTAAAGTGCAGAATATGTTCTGGCCTTGGGAAGGCATTGGAGCCCTCCTTGTGTTAATTTATGCTCGTTTTGAGTTTGACTCGGTTGCATATTATAATTTCTGTTTGTTTTGGGTGTCATTTATTTATTGATGCTGATTTGTGGTAGTTTTACACCTGGTAGACTTTTCTTTAAGAAACTTATTTTGTGGAAAAAGTTTGTTAAATTAATCCAATAAAAAGGGAGAAACTGATGGGATATTTTATTCATTGTTTCTGTAATAAAAGGGACAAAGGTTTATTTCGTATCTGGAGGTAACGCAGCGAATGGGGGACAAAAGAGGTAAGGGTTCAAAAGCAGCTCGAGTCGGCCGTACTCTGGATGGGGAGTGACGTTTGGGGAAAATGCTTGCCGTGGGATGGTTTGTTTTTGCATTTTTTGCAAAACAGAGGCAGAACGAAACCCTCCTGTGCTCAAGAATTTCCAAACTAGCTTTTCTTAGGAGCAGAGAATATGACACCTTGCCTTCTTTGAAAATTATTCAAGTTCTATTTATTTCCATAAAATAACCAAAAAATGTCCCAAAGGGCTGAATCAAGGCCGTACTCAGGGGGAGGGGGGATTTGACTGCCTGCGATCTATTCGAAAA
Organism: Artemia sinica; assembly: GCA_027921565.1. Classification (NCBI taxonomy): domain Eukaryota; kingdom Metazoa; phylum Arthropoda; class Branchiopoda; order Anostraca; family Artemiidae; genus Artemia; species Artemia sinica. Next base: position 51,090,042 of record CM051257.1, on the reverse strand, counting down.
GAAGGAGGCAACCAAATTTTACCAGTAAAGAATCAGTATTGACTTTGCTGATAAGTTTTTTCAACTAACATATTGTGGTTAACAATTCAAATGCTTTTTGAATGTCCATGGAAATTAAATTTAGCCAGGAATTAGGCTTTTCGAGGACGTTTTCAATGGGGTCGATAAGAGAAACAATGGGAAGTAGAAGGTGGATTTGAGGTTACCAAATCGCCTCAGGGCAGTAAGAGGTAGGATTTCTGCCCTAGAGGCAGTACCTCTTACTGCCTCAGGCATACAGATTAAAAAACTTTTGTGTGATTCAGGTTCAAACAAAGAGTAACACTCTTACCTGTTGCTTGTGAGGGCTTGGGGGTTGTTAGAGGAGCTGCATACCCACTTTTTGCTTCCAACAAAAAAGATTGAAGGTAATTGCAGATTTATGATTTAAAAAGTCCGAAGTTACCCAGTTTTGATTTATGTATATATTTTTTTCACACTCAACTCAGGGCTTAGCTCGTATTTCTACTGGGTCAGTGGCATAAATTCGTCAACATCGTGGGGGGGGGGGAAGGGGGGCAAAGTTGGAGCCCGCTTTCCCAAATCAAGTGAAAATGACAGTGAAACTAAAAAACGATCCATATATTACCATAAAGGCAAAGATATACTAAAGAAAACTGACCTGTTTCTCCAGATACTTGAATTATGCAGGCTTATCTTAGTTTTAACAAGACTTTTTGAAGAAACCAAATTTCAGATTGGGGGGGGGGCAAACTGAGGTCTTGGGGAACTTGGTCTGGAGGGGACAGTTCACTCCCCCCCCCCCCCCCATCCCATAGCAAATTACGCCCCTTTACTGGGTTAGGAGTTTGCTCATTTTTCCACTGAGAAAAATGTAACAGTGTGCCTAACTTTGTGCTAAGAAGCTGACAATAAGGTGTGGGTAGGAGGGTTCCCTATATTCTCTTTTTAAGCAAATCCATCAGAAATTTACGTTGGATATCAAGAAGGACTTTATTCTCGCCATCTGCATCTATGATGAAGGCCTCTTGAATAAGTATTTGGTAGAGATTGGCAGGGTTTTGGTTCATGGTTTTCAATTATAATGCACAATATATCGTATATTTTTTTTAATTATAATAGTAAGGTCTTAATTATACATTAATTATTATAGTCTAGATTAATAGGTCTACATTAATTATAATAGATAAGGTCTCCAATTTTCGTCTCCTATATAATGCTATATTTTGGCTTCCTGTCTTTGATATCTTTTAATTTGAATTGAATAATCATAAGAAATTTAACAGAACACAAAAGTCAAGCTGAAATTATGTAATGGTTTTCACCCAAGCAAGTAAAAATCGTTTCATCCTCGCGATGAATACTGCAATTGATCTCCATATATGGGATCTTTTGTCGGTTATTTTGAATACAGTCTATGGGACCTTTTCATTCTACCGCCTAAAGGAACTTTTAGTTTCCATTCTCAAATGAATTGTATAAGGCACTTTCAAAATATATTTTCGGCCGTTCTTAACAAGTCTTGCACTAAACCTTGCTGGATTTTTTTTGTCTCTAGAAGTCAACCAGCGAAAAAAAAACCCCAAAAAACTAACTATCATAGGCAGTTTAGGTGTGTAGATTCTTCCGTGTTTTCGTCGCTTATAGCATTGCGAAATAAATCTTTTGTGTCGTCCTGTGGGTACGGGGCTAGAAAAAAAAACGGTTGTTTTTTAGATCAGACATGGTACATAACTCACGCTAATTATGGTACCGTAAATAGTAACAATTTTTTTGTATTAATTCATTCTAAGCAATAATGTATGAAATTGGCTATCGGGGTCACGTTCATTTGGCATGCTTTAATTTATATATTTTTTTCTAGACTAGTTCAGCGTGTTTTCATCTTCTAATGCGAGCTCTAGATGGTGCGAAAGACTACATTGCAATGGAAACATGTTTTGAAATTGTGAACATTCAAAAAATTTTTGAAGAGAAAGAATCATGGTTTTTTGGAAATATGGATGTAAGTCTGTGTGTTAGGTTTATGTACTATTTAATCAATATTTTTTCTAATTTATCCTGTGTCATAATTACCAGCGAAAAACTAATTTTTTTCTAATTGATTTGTTTTCTTTGGCACAAATAAATCTTGTTCTTTTTGCATCTACTGATATCAAAAATAGTAATTTTTAACCAAGTTTAAGCTAGATACTGATGCATCAGCAGAGCTTTATCAAGTTTTTAAATGTTGATTTAATATGAATTTTTTTCGTCATGTAGGGGACGAAAGTTTTTTCATATCTGAAGGTAAAATAGCTAACGGGAGACTAAGTAGGAACGACTGAGAAATAGAATGAGGCGGGCGGAAATTGGGTGGGAACTGTCTTTTGGAAGAATGTTGTCATGTGAGGGCTGGTCATAGCAATTTTTTTGAAAAATGGAGGCACATTATGATTCTCCTGCATTAATGCATTTCTAAGCTAGCTTTTCTTTAGAAGAAGAGAGGATTATTCACAGTTTTTGTTTTTGGATGGATTCAATTCTATTTCGCTTTTTCTGAGAGATGCCAGTTGACAAACTGAGCAAGCATATTCAAGACGAGGACATACAAAGGAAGTGTAAATCTTTAAAGATTGGGAAGGAAGGGGGCCCAGATTTATTTAGGAGCTTAAATAGGGAGATAGACGGATTATCTTTATGGATGGGATTGTTAATATGGATACCCACTTTGAATTAGAAAATAATTACGGCACCAAGTAATTTAAAGGAGGGCTTGGAAAGTTCAGGATGGATAGGATAAAAAAAATAGGATGGGGATTTAAGGAAACGAATTGGTATTATTATAAATTTCGAAGGTTTACTCTCATGTCCATCTCAAGTCCAAGGTATCATATGCAACTTCACTGACGATGCCCATAGGATGGCTCATTAAACTTTCTGTGGCAGGTTAAAATGACCGTTAGATCATCGACAAGTTTCTATTTGTCAGGACATTCCTTATCAAGGCTCTTAACTAGGATTGAGAAAAATAGGGGCCTAAGAGAGTATCTTGGGGCGCTCTATTGTGGACAGGCCGAGGATTGGAATAATGAGTCGGACATTTGACTACCTATGACTTATTTAATAAGAAGGTGGCAACCAATTTCACCAAGAAAGAGTTAGTATTGAAATCAGTGACATGTTTTTTAGTTAATATATTTTTTAGCCAAGTATAAGGAAATTAATTTTAGCCAAGTATTAGGGTTTTCAAGAATTTTTCCAGTGGAGTTGATAAGATACATAAGATAAGGGATTAGAGGTTCTTAAATTGTCTCAGGTCACTGAAAGATAGGATTTATTTCCTTTCGCTGATTTACAAGGGATCATTCATATAGTTTTGAGAATATAGGAGCAAGTGATATAGGGGGGACACCTTAAAAACCAGACTTTCCGTCTTTGTTTTTTAAGGGTTTTCTGAAACCTTGCTTCCTTATTTGTGGAAATTTCCCAGATTCGGTAATTTTATTAAAAATGACTGACAAGAACTTCGAAAGAAAAATCGCTGAAGGCGCTAATAAGTGAAATGGGATACCCAGAGGGCAGACAATTGTCTTTCTTAGTTTCTTAAATCTTCTTTCGATCTCCAAAGGCTAGAGAACGGGGAATATGATCAGTTGGTTGTTGATAAGACAATGCCGGAAGGCTTTGGACCTTGGAAGCGAGAAACCTGTTATGGTTATGGGCGTAACTTGAGGGGGTTTGGGTTGGTTGAAATTAAGCTGGTCAAGTCTCCTTCCACACAAATTTCTAACATTGGAATACCAATTTTTTGGTTTGCTTTCAAACATTATTCAATCTTATTGTTATAGTAGGATCGAGTAAATTTAATTTCTTTTGTTAGTATTTTTCTTTGTTTATTAACTTCATCCAATTTACCATTGCTGAAAAGCTCTAATTTATTTCTAATCGGTGTATTTTGTGGTTTACTGATGTAGGGTTTATCACTGGGACACTTTTTAAATATTTTTTTCTATAAGGAAGACATTGAATATTTATTATTAAGCATTTTGTGGAAAGTAGCAATTTTGTCATCAATATTTTGTAAATTGTAAATATCGGACCTTCGGTATTCAGCAATACGTCAAAAAAAGAAGGTCAGAGTTGTGTAGAGGGCGGTAAGAACCATAGGTGATTGAGAAAGAATGCCCAAGTTCGAAGAAGGAGACAAAAGAAGGGAAATGTGTTAACTCCCTGCCCAATATGGGCAAAGCTGAGGGAGACTGTAAAAATTATTTTTTTTTTAGTTAGGATAACATCAAGATAGATGTTTTCCCTAGTCGTTGATACTTTAACCATTTGCTGAACTTTAAGAGAAGGGTAGCATACACCTACCACAAATCAGCATCAATAAATAAATGAAACCCAAAACAATCAGAAATTAAAATAAATAACTGAGTCAAACTTAAAACGAGCAGAAATTAATATGAGTAGGGTTCTAAACCCCTATGCTTTCTAAAAGACAGAATATAATTTGTACTTTACTGAAAAAAATTCAAATGAATTTAATGAAAAAAAAAATGGGCATTGTCAGTTTAATATACATATGCTGATATTTATTCCTTAAAATATTAATTAATTCTTGATTTCTTAAAGTTATAAAATGAAAACATTTAAAACAATTTTTTTTAGTAAAGTACAAATTATATTCTGGCTTTTAGAAAGCATAGGGGTTTAGAACCCTACTCATATTAATTTCTGCTCGTTTTGAGTTTGACTCAGTTATTTATTTTAATTTCTGTTTGTTTTGGGTTTCATTTATTTATTGATGCTGATTTGTGGTAGGTGTATGCTTGGTAGATTGTTTGATTCTATTTTTTTTTCATTTTGGGTTAATGCAGTTCTTTACTTCTTTTTGAAAAACTTATTTTGTGGATTTTTTTTTTTTTTTTAAATTAATTTCTGCTCGTTTTATATTGACATAGTCCTTTTCAGGGAAAAGGACTGAGCCTCTTCTAAAGTTAAACAACCATAAAAACCTTAAATACTCCCTGGGCACAACTTACAACCCTTGCCCCTAATCTCTGGGTTTTGTTTAAACCCCAAAAGCCTTGTTATATGATATTTAGACTATTTTGAATAGAATGGCTATCTCAAAATTTCTATTAGATACATTTCGGGACAATACGACGTGTGTGTGTGTGGGGGGGGGGGGGTGGGTATCTGCCCTACGATCACTTTGACTCTTAAAAAGAGCACTAGAGCATCTAATTACCAATCCAATGAGCCCCCTTCGAAGTTTATATGACCAAACCTTATGTGCCCCCAGGGCACAATTTACAACCCTTGCCCTGAGGGCTTGGGGGATTTGTTATCCTCAAAGACATAATTTCCAGACCTTTCAACTACGTTGAAAAAAATGGCCACATCAAAATCTTGATCGGAAATGTTTTTGGGAAATGATGGGCGTGGGGGGGGGATTCTCCCTCCGATTACTTTCGACTGTTAAAAAGGGCAATAGTCCTCTCAATTCCCAGTCGAATGAACCCTTTTTGACGTTCTTACGACAACGATTTCTATAAAATACCTTATATGCCCCCAGGGCATAACGTACAACCTTAGCCGTGAGGGCTCTGGGTGGGCTGTCATACTCAAAGACATGATTTCCAGACCCTTCTACTATGTTTCAAAAAATGGCTATATCAAAATGTTGATTGGAAGTGTTTGGGGAAATGATGGGCGTGGGGGGGGGGGCATTTGCCCTCCGATTGCTTTTGACTATTAATAAGGGCACTAGCCCTCTGAATTCCCAATTGAATGAGCCCTTTTCGAAGTTTCTACTCTTTTGAAACCTCATGTGCCCCCAGTAAATAACTTAAAACCTTTATTCTGGGGGTTTTGGGGGGTTTGTTATCCTCAAAGACATAATTTTTGGACCGTTCAACTACGTTGAACAGAATGGCTATCTCGAATTTCAATTGAATGTGTTCGGGGAAATGGTGGGCGTGAGAGGGGGGTTAGGTTTTCTTCATTTTCACTGAAAAAACTTTTTTTTAGTATTTTGATTGAATAAAATTAATAAAATAACAAATCCCCCCCTAAATTATGGAAATAGACTTCGCCCCTACCCCACATTTTCTTGAATTGACGTTTCCACCTGAATTCCGAAAAATAACCTTTTTTGGTATTTTCATTGAAAAATACCTTTTTTATGGTATTTTGATTGAAAAAAGTCTTTCAAACCACAAAGTTGTCCCCCTAGTATTTGAAAAAAGAATTTCCCCCCCCCCCCTTGCGAATCGACGCCTCTGTTTGAACTAACTTCTTACCTGCACCGTTCTGTCCCAGCCATCGGAGGAATGAATCATTACAGATGTTCTATTATTTTCAACCTTGTCAACCACACGGACAGCCCCAGCTAAAACACATTTGATATGTTCAAGCCAGTGAGTTGATTCCAAATTTGAGAGCCATCTAGCGTCATCAATTAAGGGAAAACAGATCTCTAAAATAAATACATTTGATAAACACATTTGATACGTTCAAGCCAGTGAGTTGATTCTAAATTTGAGAGCCATCGAGCGTCATCAGTTAAGGGAAAACAGATCTCTAAAATAAATACATTTGATAAACACGTTTGATATGTTTGAGAGCAAGCCAGAGAGTTGATTCTAATTTGAGAGCCATCAGGCGTCATCAATTAAGGGAAAACAAATCTCTAAAATAAATACATTTGATAAACACATTTGATCAATTAAGGGAAACGAAATCTCTAAAATTACAATACATTGATAAACACATTGGATATGTATGTTCAAGCCAGTGAGTTGATTCTAAAAATTTGAGAGCCATCGAGCGTCATCAATTAAGGGAAAACAGATCTCTAAAATAAATACATTTGATAAACACATTTGCTATGTTCAAGCCAGAGAGTTGATTCTAAATTTGAAACCATCGAGCGTCATCAATTAAGGGAAAACAAATCTGTAAAATAAATAAAAAAAAATATTTAACTTGCATAGATCTGCCACCTACTATTTTGCAACTCAAGCGAAATATGACAGCCAATTGGATCCCAATTGCCCTTGAAAATTCTTGCTTTTATCCATAAAAATCATAATACCTCATAAAAACGTCATCATTATAAGCATCAATAAACACAAGTTCCTAAAAAACCTCACATTAATAGACCTTACGTATCGCAAATCCTGATTGATTCGTTTGCATAAAATATTAAGTAAGCAAAAGGAATAGAAATAATTTTAGTCATAACATTCTAATGAGTAAACTGTGTGCCTCTCCGTTATCCATACATAATGGGCGTCCAGTCTAAAATAGGAAGTTTGAATAGTATTTTGATATTTTTATATGTTCTAACAAAAAAGAAAAAATACTCCAGCATGTCTTTGCTTTCAAGCTCCATGATACCCTAGCACTTGGCTATAAATAGAGGGGATTAGGACGTCAGTTTCAAATATTGCTTATAAATAATACTGGAGGGCTGAGAATAAATACTATTTTACTAATGTGTCCGTTAATGACTGTTGAAAACCCGAAATATATTTTCTATGTTTCTGGAGTGGAAAATTTATGTTTTGTGGCATACAGCGATTGAAAATACCACAGTCAAGATAACCTTGATTTTCTATTTTAAAGTGTTAAGGACAGTGAGACTGACATTTAATTGTTTATTCAGTAAATACATACAAAACCATGCATATCTTTTAATTTTCGGATTAAATGAAAATAGCCCCATATGCAGTAACGCAGTTTTTACCAATAGTGGGTGCCAAAATTGAAAAGAAAAATTAAGGGGGGGGGGGGAATAAGCAAAAAAGGTGAAAACAAATGGCACCAAACCGCTTGAGAAGGTGTGGCTTTTTAAATTCTATATCGAATTAGTCCTTTTTTTTTCTTGGCAGCTAGCTGGGCACTGCAACATCATAGAATCATGTTTAAGGGTTCTTTTAAAAGGAAATTTCTACATCTACGAAACACTCGATTTTCGTATTCAAGATGATGAATGACGTCATAACCTTAGCTAATACTGATCATTGCCGTATATGTGAAAGCTACGACGTCAAAATCCGTTAGTATGTTTTGCAAAATTAATCTCAGTTCAAAATGTCTAAGATATTGATATAAAACGCAAAAATATCTAAAGTGTTCTTAAAAGCAATTCTACATTTGAACTGAAACGCGGAAAATACCTGAAAAAAAGTTTTAAATAAGTTTTATATAAATAAGTTAAATAAATTTTAGTTTTCAACCAAAATTTGCTTAAAGGTTAAGCTATAATTACGAAAAAATTAAGATATTAAGATATTTTCAGAATTCCTTACGACATGAGTGTGAACCTGACAACCGTCAGTCAAGGTGCGAGGTTCATACCACTACGTCATCGCAAGGTACCATAGGCAATAATTCTTCCATAACTTTATTCACTTACTTTAAACAGTAGAATTTGAACGGTTGATGTACACCTGCTTTGCAGTACAGCTTGTAATAGATGTGACGATTTATTAAAATAATTATTAAGTTTTTTTTCAAAATTAGCTCTAATTTGAATTTTGAACCAACTGCTAACGAAAAACAAACACAAATATAGTACTAATACACAAATTGAGATTTTTTCTGTGGGTTAGACATAAAACCCTTCTATAAAGCTTAAGCCTATTGGGGGGATGCCAAGAAGAGCTAAACCGTGGTAATGTTTCTTTGTTTTACACTTGAAATCATCTTAGACTAGTTTTCTGTTCGTTTGGGCGATTTCTTTTTATTTTATTTATTTTTTTTTTTTTTTTTTTTTTTTTTTTTTTTTTTTTTAACTAACATAACTTCCATGCATTAACAGTAGTGATGTTTGAGGAGAATTTTTATTAACCATTTTTATTTTTATTAACTATTGATACTAAATAAAAGTTCAATTCGCCCAATGTAGTTGACCTTTGTCCAAGTGTTATATCATTGAACGCTAATGAACCAAATTGTATATAAACTATTGTTTTAAATTGTTTTAGTTTAGTTTTACTACTGATGACGGTCACTGCATATGAGACCGAAATATCTGGTATTTTTGTGAATTTCTATCACTCTTTGTGAAACACTATCGATTAAGAGGATTTTATCCCTATTTGAACTTTTGTTTATCGTCATGGAAAGGCAGTGTGGTCTCCGAAATTATCTACTATTGATACTTTTATTAACTATTTACTTATTTTATTTTTTATTAACTTTTATTAACTGAATTTTTATTAACTATTGATACTACTTAATATTAGCAACACCGTTGCGGCAGTCATCGCAGGAGTCATCAGCGGCGGGAGCAAGCATGGTAGGAGTAATTGTCATGAGGATAGTCGTTTCAGGAGTAATCATTTAAGAGTTTGGGTAGTCATGGCAGGAGTTTTAATAGTATGGACAGTCAGGTAAAAGAAGTCGGGTATTAAGGGTGGTAGCGGTAGGAATATTAGCATCAGTAGTCATAGAAGGAGCAGGAGCGGTAGTGGTGGTAGAAGTAGTATGGCTGGATAATTTCTTAAGGTTTAAATTTGATTTAAGTAGACTGAAAAATCTCTATCCAAGCCTTGGGCCTTGTCCAGGGTGACTCTATTTGCCCCGGAGTTTGTAATGTGTCCAAAGAGGTGCAATACGCATACAATTTAAATTGATCGAAAACACTTTAACGATTAAAACTTTTAATTAAGACAATGAACGCTCCATTTATTATTTCCTTTATTACCATTTACTATTGGTAGGTTAACAATTTATTTACCATGCTGATTCATCAATTCCTCTATGAATCCACACATTTAAAACGGTAGCTTATTTCTTTTTCTATTGTACATACTAGTCCTCCCTCCAGGTTTTTTAGGTGTTACAAAATACTATTACTAATCCCCCACAATTTGACGTTCGCCATCTTGGTTAAAATTTTTAAACATTATTAAATTTTTATTATAAATAGATGGGCAGCTGCAAAATCTTCTATACGTAAAACATTGCATACCTTTTAGTTTCCGTAAGGATTCTCTCATTACGTGTATGTTGTGAGTATCAAGAAACACTAATTCCGCATTTGGGTAACAGTCATCCGTTTCGTACCCTCCACCTCTAGCTTTATTGGCAACAGCGTTCACACTAAAATCAATAAGTGGAATCAACAAGATAAATAAGTTAATAAAATCGATTAAGTTTAATTAAAATCGATTAAATTCAATATAGATTCACATTCGACCTGTGGCTGAAAGTATACAGCCGGGAATACAATAAACTGATAATTAAGGCAGTATCCAGGGGGAAGCCCTTTTTAAGGGTCAAAAGTGATTGGAAGGCAACTAACACCCCTTCCATTCCCACCATTTCCCCAAACACAGCCAATCAAAATTTTGAGATAGCTATTTTGTTCTACATAGTTGATTTCCAGATAGAAATTATGTTTTTGAGGAGGACACTCCCCCCAAGCCCTCAGGACAAGGGTTGTAAGTTATGCCCTGAAGGCATATAAGGTTTTTTATAGAAAGCGTTGTCGTAGAAACTTCAGAAAGGGCTCATTCGATTGGAAATTTAAATAGCTAGTGCCCTTTTCAAAATTCGAAAGTGATTGGAATGCAACTAACACCCTTCCACGCCCACCATTTCCCCAAACATATCCAATCAACATTTTGAAATGTCGTAGTTGAAAGTTCTGGAAATTATATCTTTGAGCAGGACAACCCCCCCCCCCCCCTACAGTCTTCAGGGCAAGGGTTATAAGTTATGCTCTTGGGGCTTATATGGTTCTTATGGACGGAATTCTCGCATAAACTTCAGAGAGGGCTCATTTGATTGGAAATTGAAAGTTCATGTTCACTTTTAAGCGTCAAAAGATATCGGAGGGTAACCAGCGCCCTCCCCAAGCCTTTTTTTTTCCCAAATGCATCCGATAAAAATTTTGAGATAGATATTATGTTAAAAATAGTTCAAAGATCATATAACAAAACTCCGGTGTAGACACACGCCCCCCCCCCCCCCACAGTCTTCAGGGCAAGGGTTGTAAGTTATGCCCTGGGGGCATATATGGTTTTAATGGAAGGGGTGTTCGTATAAACTTCAAAGAGGACTCATTTGATCGGAAATTGAAAGTTCTAGTTCGCTTTTTAAGAGTCGAAAGAGATTGGAGGGCACCTAGAGCCCCCCCTCCCCCCCCCCCCCCCACACCTTTTTTCCTCAAACCCATCCGATAAGCACTTTTGAGATAGCCATTTTTTAAAAAAAAATAGTTCAAAGACCATATGACGAAAACTTGGGGGTCGACACTGCCCCCCAAGACCTGAGGGTAGGTGTTGTAAGTTATGCCTTGGGGAAATATATGGTTCTTATGGGATGCTCGTAAAAACTTCAGAGAGGGCTCATTTGATTGCATATTGAAAGTTTTAGTTCAGTTTTTGAGAGTCAAAAGAAATTGGAGGGTAACTAGCCCCCCCCCACGTCCCCCCCTTTTCCCCAAATGCATCCAATAAAAATTTTGAGATAGCCATTAAATTAAAAATTGTTCAAAAGCCAGTTAACAAAAACTCAGGTTTCAACAAAACCCCCCAGGACCAGGGGGCAGGCGTTGTTAGTTATGCCCTGGGGCATATATGGTTCTTATAAAAGGGATGCTCGTATAAACTGCAGAGAAGGCTCATTTGATTGGAAATTAAAAGTTCGAGCTAACTTTTAACAGTCAACGGAGATCCGAGGGCAACTAGCCCCCCCCCACCTTATTTTTCCAAAACCCATTTGATGAAAATTTTGAGATAGACATTTTGTTAAAAATAGTTTAAAGGTCGGATAAAAAACTCTGGTGTCAATACAAACCCCCAGGGCGCGGGGGAAGGCGTTCTAAGTCATGCCCTAAAGGCATGTATGGTTCTTATGAAAGGGATGCTCGTATATAACTCCATACAGGGCTCATTTGATTGGAAATTGAAAGTTCTAATTCACTTTTTAAGAGTCAAGAGATTTAAGGGCAACTAGCCCCCCCCCCCATGCCCTTTTTCCTCAAACCCATCTGCTACAAAATTTTGAGATAGCCAGCTTTTTGAAAATTGTTCAAAAATTAGATAATAAAAACTCCGGTGTCAACACAGCCCCCAGAGCCCGGGGGGTAGGCGTTTTAAGTGTTGTCCTGGGGGTGTATATGCTTTTTATGAAAGGGGTGCTCGTGTAAACTTCAGAGAGGGCTCATTTGATTGGAAATTGAAATTTCTAATACACTTTTTAAGAGTCAAAAGGTATCCAAGGGCAACTAGCAACCCCGCCCCCCCCCCCCACACTCACACCTTTTTTCCCCCAAGCCCATCAGATATAATTCTTAAAATAGCCATTTCATTAAAAATTGTTCAAATGTTAGATAAGAAAAACTGTCGACGCAGTCCCTCAGGACCCTGAGGCAGGTGTTGTAAGTAATGCTCTGGGGGCATATATAGTTCTTATGGAAGGGATGCCCATATAAACTTCGGAGAGGGCTCAGTTGATTGGAAATTGAAAGTTCTTGTTCACTTTTTAAGAGTCAAAAGAGATCGAATGGCAACTAGCCCCCCGTCCTCCACGCCCTAAACGCATCAGATAAAAATTTGAGATGGATATTTTGTTAAAAATAGTTCAAAGTTCAGATAACAAACTCCGGTGTCAGCACAGCCCCCCCCCCCCCCCCCTTCCACCCCAGGGCCCGGGGATAGGCGTTGTAAGTTATGCCCTGGGGGCATATATCGTTGTTATGGAAGGGATGCTCGTATAAACTTTATAGGGGGCTCATTTGATTGGAAATTGAAATTTGTAATTCAGGAGTGAAGAGTCAAAAGTGATTGGAGGGCAGCTAGCCTCCCCCGAATACTACAATTTATTTTTTTCCAGAGGCTTTCATATAGAAGGTGTCGTCAAATAAACTTCAAAGGGGGCTCATTCAATTGGAAATCGAGAGTTCTAGTGCCCTTTTTAAGAGTCAAAATTGATCGGATGGCAACTAGCTCCCCCCTCCCAAGTCCCCTTTCCCCAAATACATCTGATAAAAAATTTGAGGTAGCCATTTTGTTACAAATAGTTCAAAGATCATATAAAAAAAACTCCTTTACGTATGGCCATTTCGTTAAAAAATAGTTCAAAGGTCAGATAAGAAAAACTCCTATGTCGACGCACCCCCCAGGGCCCAGGGCAGGCGTTGTAAGTATCGCTCTGGGGGCATATATGGTTCTTATGGAGGGTTTGCTATTATAAACTTTGGAGAGGGCTAATTTGATTGGACATTGAAGTTCTAGTTCACTTTTAAAGAGTCAAAAGATATCGGAGGGCAGCTAGCCCTCCTCCCTCCATACTGTTTTTCCTCAAAGCCATCAAATAAGAACTTTGAGATAGCCACTCCGGGGTCGACACAACCCCCCAGGGCCCGGAGGTAGGCGTTGTAAGCAATGCTTCGGGGGCATATATAATTATTATGGAAAGGATGCTCGTATAAACTTCGGAGAGGGTTCATATGATTGGAAATTGAAAATTTTCGTTCACTTTTTAAGAGTCAAAAGAGATCGGAGGGCAACTAGCTCCCCCCATCTCCACGCCCTATTTTTCTCAAACCCATCCGATAAGAACTTTGAGAGAGCCATTTTTTTCGAAATGGTTCAAAGATCATATAACGAAAACTGGGGTCGACACAATCCTTCAGGGCCTGGGGTAGGCATTTTAAGTTATGCCTGGGGGCATACACAGCTGTTGTGGAATAGTTGCTCGTATAAACATCAGAGATGGCTCATTTGATTCGAAATTGAAAGTTCTAGTTCATTTTTTAAGAGTCAAAAGAGATCAGAGGGCACCTATCCCCCCATGCCCCTTTTCCCCCACATGCATCCGATAAAATTTTTGATATAGCCTTTTTGTTAAAAATAGTTCAAAGGTCAGATGAAAAAATCTGGTGTCAACAAAAGCAGCGAGGGCCCGGGGGCATGCGTTGCAAGTTACGCCCTGGGGGCATATATGGTTCTTATGGAAGTTATGCTCGTATTAACTTCAGAGAGGGCTGATTTGAATGGAAATTTAAAGTTCTAGTTCAATTTTTAAGAGTCAAAGAGATTGGAGGGCCCCTAGCCTCCCCCCCGTGCACTTTTTTCCCCAAACCCATCCGATAAAAATTTTGAGATAGTATTTTTTTTTAAATCAGTTCAAAGGTCAGATAACAAAACTCCGGTGTCAACACAACCCCCCAGGTCAGGGGGGCAGTTATTGTAAGCTATGTCCTGGGGCCGTATATGTTTCTTATGAAAGGGATGCTCGTATAAACTTCAGAGAGGCCTCATTTGAATGGAAATTAAAAGTCTAGTTCATTTCCTCAGAGTAAAAAAAGATCGGAGGACAACTAGCCCCTCCCGCCCTCCACGCCTTTGAGTTTATCTGATGGATAAACCCATCCGATAAAAGTTTGAGGTGACCATTTTGTTAAAAATAGTTCAAACATCATATATTAAAATTCTGGGGTCGACACAACCCCCAGGGCCCAGTAACAAGCGTTGTAAGTTATACTCTGCGGGTATATATGGTTCTTATAGAAGGGATGCTCGTATAAACGTAAGGGAGGGCTCGTTTGATTGAAAATAGAAAGTTCTAGTTTACTTCTAAAGAGTCAAAAGAGAGCGAAGGGCGATTAGCCCCCCCCCCCATACGCCTTTTTTTTCCCAAAAACCATCCGATAAAAATTTTGAGATAGCCATTTTGTTAAAACTAGTTCAAACATCAGATATAATAAAAACTCCGTGGTTGATACAAACCCATTTTTTCACTTTGATAGCAGTTTTGATACTTTGATGAACATTTATTTATTTTTTTTTTTTAAGTTTGATTTTGAAATAAGGAATTTTCAAAAACTTGAAACTTTTGCAATCAAAAACGAACAAAAATTAATTAAAAAAACTTTCCAAAAATATGTTTTTCAAAGAAAAGTAAAGGCCATTTTAAACCTTTACTAAAACCTGTTAAAATTCAAACTCAAAACGACCAGAAATTACTATTAAAGAATAAATAAAACCCAAAACGAACAGAAATTAAATAAACAATCATAGTAAATAACATACAACAAGTAATAATATAAATGAATAAATAGATCTTAAAGCGAGTAATGCTTAGATTGAATATGAAAATCAAGCTTAAAACGGAAAAAAAATATTTTGCCATTGAAGCATAAATGAAACTTAAAACGAACAGAAATTAAATAAACAATCAATGCAACCAAAAATACAATAGATATTAATGTAAATGAATAAATAAATCTTAAAACAAGTGAAACTTAAATTGAATATGCAAATCAAGCTTGAAACGAACAAACATCACTACAATCAAGATTTTGAGTATCGCCTCCTTCTCTCACTGTAAAAGTCTAAAACCTACTGCGTCATGGCGCTTTACTGAAAACTATATGCGTCTTGAATAATCTTGGAAAGTGTAAACAAAATCAAATTGAATATTTGATGTATAATGATATTAATTGTTGAAAGATCCATCAGTTCAAGAATTTATTTCACTGTAATTTTATTTTTATTTTCAGTGCTGTAAGAACTGGAAAAGGAAATATTTGTAATATAATTCGTTTTCAGTTAAGTGCCAATGACGCAGTAGGCTTTTGGTTTTTATTTACAGTTAAAGAAGAGGGCAGTATCCAAACTCTTGCTTGTAGTGAAACTGTATTCTTCTTGAACAACTAAAAGAAAGAACTAATAAATTAAACTGAATATTTGATGTATAATTATATTAATTGCTGAAGGCTCATCAGTTAAAAATTTTACTATAATTTTAATGTTTATTTTCAATATTAAATACAAAAGAAAATGTTTGTAATAAAACTGGTTTCAGTAAAGCGCCAATGACGCAGTAGATTTTAGACTTTTACATTAAGAGAAGGAGGTGATACACCAACTCTTGTTTGTAGTGATTTTTGTTTCAATCTTGATTTGCATATTCAATTTAAGTTTCACTCGTTTTAAGATTTATTTATTCATTTACATTGATATCTATTGTATGTTTGTTTGCATTGATTGTTTATTAATTTCTGTTCGTTTTGGGTTTCATTTATTCTTTAATAGTAGTTTCTGGTCGTTTTGAGTATGAATTTTAACTGGTATTTGTATCTTCTGAGCTTAAGTTTAAAATGGCCTTTACTTTTCTTTGAAAACTTATTTTTCGGAAAGTTTTTGTTTTAATTAATTTAAGAAGGGTGATAAGAGTGATTGCAGTAATTACAGAGGAATAAACTTGATTCCTATAGGTAGCAAATCACTTAGCATAGTGATATTTATTAGACTAATAGATGCTGTTGATGAATTTTTCAGAGACGAAGCGATTAGTTTTAGGAAAGGGAGAGGTTGTTTTGACCAAACTTTCCCTCTTTGATTAATAATTTTTAGTGTTGGAATCGTCAGATCCAGTTTGTCCTCAGTCTTATAGATTATGAACAGGCACTTGATTCAGCTGATAGAAGAGTTTTAGTGAAGGCTCTATTCTTTTACGGTCTGCCAGATAAATTACATCAAATTGATAAGTACTGTGTAAGATAATAGTGTTGCTGCGGCTAAGGCAGGAAGTGAGATCAGCAGTTTGTTCGGTTTGGAATCAGGAGTTAAGCAGAGTTTTGTCCTATCCCCGTTTGTGTGTGGGCTATTTTGATTTTCTTTGTTCTAAATAACACGGCAAAGAGTATTGAACAGCATGGTATCAAATGCCAAGGTAAAACTCTCTTAGACTTAGATCATGTGAAGTTTTGAGACTTCAGGGTGCAAGAACAGGTTTCCAATTAATGTTAGCGAGACAAAGTCATTTTGAATAGGAATAACTAAGTATAAACGGTGAATTAACTGACGATATAAATTAGATTAGCCCAAGGCTCACGGTAATTTTTGGCCAGTTCAGTAAAGTTTGGAGGAATCAGAAGATAAGTTTGCGAACTAAGACTAGGGTATTGGAAGCGAAGGTAATGACAGTGGCTAAGTATTTCTCCGAAGCGTCACTGCTTTGAATAGCTGAAGAAGATTTGTGGGAGAAATGGTCCAAGAATATTCTTAGGTAGTTGTTTGACTAACAGTATATCAAACAACTGGCCGTTTACAAAAAAATGACATGATCCCACTTTTTAAGGTTATAGATAAAAGTTAAGATAGCAAGGCCGTGTTTTACTGATGAAGGATGACAGGCTGCCAAAGATTGTGCTTTTTGGCCATCCGTCTATGGCCAAAGGAAAAGCAGGTTGTCCCCTAATGGATTGAGAGTGGGATAATGGATTAGATTAATGCTTTGAATGGATTATAATGGAGGAGGAGCCTGCCGTGGCGTCAGTTGAGGGTGATCAGGAAATATTCCACCCCTCCCAGGTTTTTTACCCTCCCGCCTAAATTTAGAAAAATACTTTTTTGGTGGTTTCATTGAATATGCCCCTTTTTCCATTGAAAAGATTCCATTGAAATTGTACTTCCATTGAAAAGATTGCAAAAACAACAAAAAAACGTCTTCTTCCCGCTTAGATTTTGAAAATATACCCCCCCCCCCCAAAAAAAAAAAAAAGAAAAGAAAGAACTTGGCAGAAAGCCGTTTACTTAGATGGAAGTATACTTGTAGCGCAAGGGAAAAAAAAATACGAAAAGTGATAATGTGAAAATTGTAATGTTTGAAGCATTTTGCGAGATTTTTCTTTCATAAATGTTTTGGTAGATACTGCATGTTTTTTGTTCCTTTTTAGTTTAATATTGACATCAAGTTCTTAGCTTTTGTAGATCTTACCTCAGCCATGCTCTCATTATCCAATTGAAAAAACAATTTTGTCATTGTTGAACTGTCAGCTCATAGTGCTTAAATGTTTCCACTCTGCTCTAATTACTTCCAAAACTTTGTAGCAAAGGACAGAATAGAGCCAGAAAATGGCTAATATAAAACTTTCAAAGTATCAATATTGTTTATATTTCTCTGGGTTCATATTTGTTTCGTTTAATTTTTTTGTCAGTTTTTATTCTTTTTCAGCAAATCCGCTCTGGAATCCTTTTTTTGAAAGCAAAATGTGAAATATACCTTGGGCGAAGACAAACGGCTGCCGATACTTTGATTGAAGCCGTTAAATGTGATCCGATGTCCTTCGAAAGTCTAGAAGCTATTGTTGACATGCATCTTACTAGCAAAGGTATAACTCAAACGTTTCTCACTAATAATCGGACAGAAGAAAAGGTATAAAAAACGAAAAAGGATAGTTAAGAGTGAGATGATAACAAAAACAAATCACTCTCAAGACTATATTTTGGCTATGCCAAAAAATTTCTAGTATGGAGTAAGCGTGTTACAGCTCCCTATTCGATGAGGTAAAGCTTATACTTCTCTCGATAGGAAGTGAATCTCGAATTAGGAACGTTATCCTCTCACTGTAACAATGCCATCTCTCACATAATAGAACTTAAGGAAGGAGAAATGTTTCAAGAACACTTATGGAACTGTAGTGGGTAGCTTTGAATATCAAAATCTGTTTTGAATTTCAGTAATTATTCAAGTAATTTTCCTTTTTAATTTTGATTTCTTCTTTTTTAATTTACCTTTTTATTATTTATTTTTTAATTTATGGTCGTCTTAGGTTTTATTTATTCATCCATAGGAATTTTTATTCACTATGACTTTGCTCTGCCCTTTTATATCTTAATAACGTTCTTTATTTTTATTTATTTTTTTTTGCTTGGGAAATATTTTTCTTAATTGAATATCAATTTATAGAAGGGACTTACTTCAATTATAGACTAGCCTAATTTTCAGTTTCCAAATTTCGAAAAGTGTTTCTCTTAATGCTCAAAATCCTTAGTTTTGTAGAAATGAACTGAAGCTTTTCCAGTTACTTGATTAAAAATTCCTGGGAATAATTGCTTCTAATTTAGGATATTTAGCTTTATTTTTATTTAAGTATACAAAAGTTAGTTTCTCCCGTCTTCTTTTGTTTTATGTGTATTTTTTTGTAACAAATTCTTGCGAGACTTGTGTGAAAATCGGTAACAAAAGAGTAATAGCACTCAAAAGTGCTCATTTGCAGATTTCTAGCTAGAGTTGCTTTTGGTGCAAAACCATGTTTCAAGTCATCAGTTGTTAGAGGTGTTCGAAGACCATTCGAGACCATTGTAAAGAAGCAATTTAATGGACTATACAATTAATGGGTAATGGGTAATTAATGGGTAAATATAGACTTGCTAAGGCGAGGGGCTGCTCATCTTCCTTTATTCTGCATATTCTGTTTTACTACGTTCGATGAATAAAGGTAATATACAAGAGTAGAATACTTTCTAAAAAATAATTTTTCTGGTCTTAGTATTAAGTTAAGTATTTAGCCTTCTAAAAGGATAATAATTTCACCATTTTACAAACTGCAAAATGTTAAAGCTCAAAGCATGGATTTGACGTAGATAATTTCGGAGACCACACTGCCTTTCCATGACGATAAATAAAAGTTCAAACAGGAATAAAATCCTTTTAATAGACAGTGATGATGATAACAGTGATTGAAATTCACAAAATACCAGATATTTCGGTCACATATGCAGTGACCGTCATCAGTAGTAAATCTGATCAGTAGTTTTACTACTGATGACGATCACTGCATATGTGACCGAAATATCTGGTATTTTTGTGAATTTCCATCACTGTATGTGAAACACTGTCGATTAAAAGGATGTTATCCCTATTTGAGCTTTTATTTATCAGCATGAATTTCGTTCTTAACGGGCTTTGATTTATTGAAGATTGAATAGTATATATATGTCGCGTTGCCCTCTGTATTTTCTTATACGGTTTATATTTTCATTCCTTTGCAGAAAAGATTATTAGTTTGCTGGAGGCAGCCAGGTCTAATCGCAAATTTAGTGATTCTCTAGTTCTGTTCAAATTACTTACTGATAGACTTGGAAGAAACCCAAAAGAAGAGGAGAGTTTAACTCAGTCTCCACTGGCCAATAGCTCTGACGTGATAGTCAACGAAGCAGAGAGACTATTAAATGCGTGCGCATTCAAAGAGGCCCTTGAAGCTTCCCAGTTGTAAGTTGGTTGTTTTGTCTGATATATTAGAGAACAGTGACTGATTAATAATCTTTTTTTGAGATCACACTGCCTTGATAACATAACAGAAAACAAACAAAAAATGACGTCGAACTTAGGAAACATTTTTCACCAGTAAACCAAAGACCTTTCGGATGCTTTGAATGTACTTTCGATAAGTGAATTTTTGTTGTCTCAATCAGCTTGGAACGTTTGATTTTTTGTGTTCTGGGCCAAAGGGACCTTAAAGCAAAGTAGTTTTTTTTTTTTTTTTTTTTTTTTTTTTTTTTTTTACAACGAAGGCATTAGTACATGAATTACGTTTTTGTCGTGTGTGTCCGGTCGGCTCGAAACTTACCAAGCACGTATCCTGGGCTATTGGGAATTCAGCACGTAACAAGTTTTTGCCAAAAAATCATAGGTTCACACCCATTGTTCCCATGGGATTGTTTTGAAACTTACAACATATGTAAAAAAAGGACACAAATTCAGTGACACTCCTTACTTTTAGCCTCCCTTTTAATTAATTCTCAAAATTCAATGTTTTAGGCTGGAAAATAGGCCAAGTGGACCCCAATTAGCAAAAAAAATTAGGGCTTCCCAATAATAGGGCAAACTACTACTACTAACAACTCACCGCAGCACCAAGCCGCCCGAGGCCAACACAGCTACAGACGCTCCTCCTCCATCCCAATCTATTCAAAGCCTCCCTTTTTACACCCTCCCATGAAGTTCCCATTTCCTTTAAATCTTTCTTTATGACGTCCTCCCACCCCAGACGAGGACGACCTGCTTTCCGTTTAGCCCTATACGGTTGGCCAAAAAGAACAATCTTCGACAATCTGTCATCCTTCATCCGCACAGCGTGCCCTAGCCACCTCAACCTTTCTTTCATTATAGCCATAGAGAGCGGTATTGAACCGCATTTTTCGTACAGCCTATTGTTTGAAGTTCGGTCAGTCAGTCGTTTACCCAGAACAATCCTTAAGCAATTTCTCCGGAAAATATCTAGCAAATCTTCATCTGCTTTTTGAAGCGCCCATGCTTCAGAGCCATATTTGACTACTGTCATCACTGTAGCTTCTAATATTCTAATCTTGGTTCGCAGACTTATCTTCCTATTCTTCCAAACTTCTTTCAACTGTGAAAAAAAAACACCTTGGGCCTTGGCTATTATACTCTTAACATCTTCACTGCACCCACCGTTTTTACTAATAATACTACCAAGGTAAGTGAAGCTGCCCACCTGATCAATCTTTTCATTACCCAACATCATCACTTTTTCATCTTCACTTATTCATAGCCTTAGTGACTTAATCTTCTTAACATTAATTTTCAAACCTATTCTAGCATTCTGAACTCGCAAAACCACTAAAAGTTAATTTATTTTGCTCATACTTCCCTCTAGGACGCTTAAATCATCAGCATAATCTAAGTCGAGGAGACTTTTTCCTCCCCATTTGATTCCGTGGTCTCCCATTGCCTTTCCTGTGCTCCTTAAGATAAGATAGATAGATAGATATTTTTATTTATGAAATATACATAACGCTATAAAATACACCTGCGCACATGCCTAGTGGCATAATTGAGCGCTTTAAAAATTACAACAAATTATTAAACACCGTTAACAATTTGAATGAAAACGAAAAAAAAAAAAAAAATAAATAAAAACAGAAACAAGCCTCTTAGACAACTGCTTAAATACATAGAAGGTAAATAAAACCAAAGTCAACTTTCAGAGATAAACTTCCTCACCATTCTGCGAAACTGCTGGTAATCAGCGCACTCTCTAATATCCAGGGGAATAGAATTCCACACCTTCGGACCAATATGCCTCAAACTAAATCCTGCTCTAGTTGTTTGCCTAAACTCGTGTGAGAAATTGAACCTGAGTGATCGGATATGAATGACGCTGCGAGTTAAGAAGGAAAATTCCATGGAAATGTGATGCTAAGTGGCCAAAAACGTAATTGTGACATATCTGGGATATTGCAATGAAATGAAGTTGAGTAACAGAAGATGAGTAAAGATGAAAAAAAGATGAGTAACAGAAGACCTATTATCAATCCGAAGAAGTATCCTCATCGCTTTATTTTGTAAAATTTGAAGGGTTTATAAACTGAAGGAAAAGTTGAAGCCCACACTGAAACACAATATAGAAAAAAAGGGTGGACCAGAGAAAAGTAAATTGATTTAAGTATATTAACCGGAAAAACATGACGGAGACGGGACATAATCCCAACATTCCTAGAAACTTTTACCGATAGAGTTTTAACATGTTCATGGAACGACAAATTTTTATCAATAATTATCCCAAGATGTCTAAACTCTTGTACCCGTTTCAATTCCACATTATTTAAATAAAGAGAAAAAACATCAGAATTGACTGAACCAACTCGTGAAAATAGGATATACTGGCATTTCCTTTCATTTAATAGAAGAAGGTTTCGACAATACCACTCTGAAGTAGTTGATAGAGTACTTTGGATGTTCAGGAAAAGCTGTTTTAAATCAGAATGGGAAGAAAAAATCACAACATCATCCGCAAACATAACAATTTTGCAGATAGGAAGAAACTCAGGAAAATCATTAATAAATATAAGAAATAGGGTAGGACTGGAAACAGAGCCCTGAGGAACCCCACAATTTACGAAAAATGACTTAGATCGGATTCTCTTTTTACTATCATGGCATTCAATTTTTCTTTCAGCAAGGTAAGATGCAAAAAAATTCAAAGATTTTGAAGAAAATCCATATTTTTTTAGTTTATTATTTAGTAAAAGACGGTGATCCACCGAGTCGAACGCCTTGGCCACATCCAAGAATATAGCCAAGGCGCCCTGACCAGCGCATTATTTACTTCATTTAAAAGCTGATGTATTGCTAGTTCTGCTGATTTTCCTTTAATGAATCCATACTGTGAAGGATGCAATATTTTATAATTACATAAATAATTTTGAAGTTGTTTATGAGCAATTTTTTCCAAAATTTTTACTAAAAACAGATAACAGTGAAATTCCTCTATATTTTGAAGAAATCATTTGATTTTCAGAAAAATCAAATGAGTTTGGTGCATCATCTTCAACAACAAAACCTGTCGACTGACTCTTTTGCCTATTTGTACTCGATACAATCCTAGACCCAATAGTACTGAAATGCTTTCCAAAAATATCCAAAATTTCTTTTGGATACGTCACTTTTGAACCATCAAGTTCAAGACAATTAACTCCTGAACTCGAACGATGATTGGAACGGATTTTTTCATTGATTAGCTGCCATGTCTTTTTCATATTTGACTTATACTGTAAAAATTTATCGGAAAAATATTTTCTTTTAGCATTTCTTATAATAGAATTCAGTTTATTTCTATAAGTTCTATAATCCTCACAAAATACATCAGATTGGGCAGCCAGATACTGACGATGTTTTTTCTTTTCATCTTTAATGACGTCAAAATACCATCCGTAATCCACGGGTCAAATTTTTTGAAAACTTTCCGCGCAAAAATTTTGTCGATGCTGCTTGATCTCGGAGTTGCATCATATCATGGATAAATTTTCGAAAAAGCATCATTAACATCATTTGGATCAAAAATGGGGGTCCAGTCTTTATTATCTATCAATTCACGCAAAAGCTTAAAATCAATCAATTTTTTCTGTCGGTAAGAATTTTTATTTCCATGTTCTTTAAATGCAGGTTGAGATAAACTTTGGGCTATATCTAAAACAACACTAACTGGAAAATGATCAGACATGTCACATATACTAACAAAAGACTTTATCGCTTTAAAAGAAACACCAGAAAAGAAAAAGTTATCCAGCAAAGTTTTAGTAGTCTTTGTTACTCTCGTAGGTAGCGAAATACTTGGAACACAGCATAATGTTCAGAAACTCTTTATGAAAAGCCACATCTAAATTCAACAAATCAAAATTGAAATCACCTGAAATTATTACTGGTTTTTTACACCCACCAAGTTTTACAACTAGGGGCTCAAAAATCTAAAAAAAAAACTCTTTGGGGTTACCTGATGGCGGTCTATATACTGATCCAAAAATAAAAGGTTCACAGCCAATGGGACGTAATTCAACAAATAGAGTCTCACATAAACCTTCATCCCAAACTGAAAAATCATCAAGTATATTAACAGACCAATCCTGTCAGACATAAATTAATTGACCTCCTTTCGCACTCTCAGACCTACACCTTGAAACAGGTTTCATACCCGAAAGGGACAGCATAGACATTGGAGACTTTTATGACAAAAAAGTTTCACATACAGCTACAATATCTTTAGGACTAGAATTTAACAAAAACTTAAGTTCACTATACGCACTCTTTAATCCTTGCGCATTAACTTGTAATACCCTTATCGGGAATTCACATTGCCCAACTTCATTAGTTAAAGGGTCATCCGAAAAATCACAATCCGGTAGATTTCTGACTTACTGTACATCTTTATCACTCCTAGTCGAATCATTAAGTATCGCATCTAAGTTTAAACGGGACTCCAAAAACGACTGAAATCTATCCATATCAGAAATAAACAAGGGAAAACTAAATCAAACTTCAATTATTCACAGTGAAGGTTCATTAGCCAGATTGAGGATCTGAGCCACATCTGCTATTGTTTTGCATGGTATAATTTCCGAGCCATTTTTCAGAAAAATGATGCCTCTCATCGTCCACACATTCTTATTTTCAAATCTGTTGCGAGCAAGCTTGAAGACCTCCTGCCTCTCCCTAGTTAACACTTCATTAACAAGGCGCAGGAGCCCTTCAGCATTTTTCGATTGCGAAGTATTTCGACTGCTGTAGCTTCTGAGATCAATGTAAGTTCAATAGGGGCTAGAGCTTGATCATTAGCTCCTAGACGTTTAGCACCCTTAATGATCGATTTTTCAAGCTGAACTCCCATTTGCAAATTTAAACGATCAAGAACTTTCTCACCTAGTACCGGGAGATCACGGGCAGTTGTCTCGACACCAGCAACAATGACTTTATTTAGAAGGGCAGACTGACCTAAGTCGTCCAACTTTGACTCAAGTTTTTCAAGCTTGGACTAATTTTGAACAAGTTTCAATCGTAAATCTTTGAGAGCCTTTTCAACCTGCTCAAACTTCGACTGAAACTCGATCTCAATTGCTTTATAAACCGCTTGCGTAATCGTGTCTAAAAATTCCTTTTTAAACTCCTACGGAGATATATCTAACTTGGAAAACTCTTCGTCCACTTTTTTCCGGATCTTGTCTTCTACACCGCTTCGTAATTCCTCCAGATCAGTCTGTAGAGATAGCACAGATTCAGATAAGTCATCTGGCAATCCATCCGAATCTTCGATACAAAGCTTAATCGCTCTTTGTACATTTTTTCTCCCATCTTTTACCGCTTCTGAATACTTTATCGAGTAGCACCAAATATTATCAGACGTCACAATCTTGCTTTCGTCTGTTCCATAACAGTAAACTTCATAATTGAATCGACCGTCACGAACAGTAATCACTCTCTTAATTTTGCACGGCCAAAGTTTGTAATATTTACCATCTATCCTTATTTCTACCAACCTGGGCGTTAAAATCTCCCAGTAATAACATCATATTTCTACCTGGGACCTTGTCTTTTTGCTCCTGTAACTGTAAGTAAAATTCACCTGAGTCACTAGTATCTCCGTCAGTTGGTTCTACAGGGGCGTATACTACTATAACTGATACCCTGAACTTTCTAGTCATAAAATGAGCAATTAGTATTCTATTATTAATACCTTCCCAGCCTAAACAAGACTTAGCAGCTTCCTTATTCATCATGAGCCCTACTCCCTGTCTATGTACCCCATCCTTCCTGCCTGAGTAAACAAATTCTATATCACCTAATTTCATGCTTCCTACCGCTGGATATGAGTTTCTGAAACTCCTAATAAATCCAGTTCGAATCGTCTGAATTCGTCAGTCAATTTAATGTCGTAACATTCCAAGTTCCAATTTTCATGTTCTTTAAATCATTGAAATTATTTTCGCCTCAGGAAAAGCAATGATCCCGGATACCAGTGCAGGACGGGGATCACATATCTTCTCAAGTCTACACCGAAGTGCTTAAGCCGGCTTAGAACCGGACAGCAAGAAGACCATGGGACCTCCATGAATGGAGGCTTTGTGCAATCCCGGGCCCATCTTGGTCACAACATGGTTTTCAGCACTTGGCGATGCTCTTCTATCAACAAGAGTCGAAATCCTGCACAGACAATCTCAAGCCTATTACCTCTGACTCATTATATATTCATGCCTACAAATATTATGCTACTACGGGGAGGCAACCCGTAATAGATAAATTAGCTAGGAAGAGGTTTTTTCAGCCCAAAGACGCCCATCAAAACATACCAATCCCAGAAGAATTGTCCATTAGTTAGAATCCCGTGCGAATGCTGTGTCGTTTACTAGGCTATAATTTCCTCGAGGGGCGCCACTCCTCAAGTGGGAATAGAGTTGACCGCAAGGTCCCCAGTCTTGCAGGTACCCCGAAAAGGTCGAGGCAGCCCTTTGCAGAGGTCGTTGTCCATAGATCTGGATCTTACGCCCTGTCACAGTTGTCCTCCTATAGAGGATCCTCCCGCGATGGTGTTCTGCATCACCATGCAATTTAACCCATTACTGGGAGAAGGTTTGCAACTCATGGAACTTGTGGACAAACCAATGGGCCCTTTTGAGTGTACATTTGAGGGGCCTTCTTCCTCCTCCGCCTGTATTTATGACCCCGGGCGAGGGTACCCCAGATTCTATTATGGACCCCCAGGGACAAGGTCCCCCCTTGGTCCGTGCCTCCTATGGAGGTACCCTACATATCTGTAGAGCGTTCCCCTATCGCCACCTGGGGACACGCTGAATGGCCTGGGGGAGGCCAGATAAACGGATCACTTTTGTTTTGCAAAGGCCATAACTCAGTGCCATATTTAACCTACTACTTATAAATATACATAACTCACTGACTAGGCCTATGTAAGTTATATACAGAAATATATAACTCAGTGACATATTTGGCTCATAAGCTAACATGGTATTCACGTGATGGTAAGACAGCAAACCTTATTGATTATGTTATAGTAAACCGAAGACTGGCAGGATCAATACAAGATACTAGGGTATATAGGAGTGCTGTAATTGATGTTAAAAGTAAAGATCACCATCTAGTAGTGTCAAGGGTTAATTTAAAGCTGAAATATCGGAAGGGTAATTACCTCCGGGAAGTTATGATGCTAGTAGACTCCAGGATGAGAATTTGAGAGAAACTTTCCAGGAACAGTTGAATACTAAACTTGAGTTTAAAATTTGATAATGTGGAAGATGGTTGGAATAATTTTAGAAAAATAATTTGTGAAGTTGCTGAAGGTGTATTAGGGAAGAAAGCTTGGAATGATATCCTGTTCATAAAATAAACTTGCCACTGGTTTGTTAATAGTCAAAATGTTTATCAAGTGTTCACTCAATGAAAGCTAGATTGATACTGAAAGCTAGATTGATACTTAAGACAAAGTCCATCAAAATAATCCATGTAAAGGGGGATAGAACACAACCCTGCTTAACTCCTGATTTAATACAAAACCAGCTGCTAACCTCATTTCCTACCTTAACCGCAGCAGTGTTATTCTCGTACATAGCACTAATCACTTTAATGAATTTGTCTGGTATACGATGCAAGGATAAAACCTTTACTAAAGCTCTTCTATCAACAGAATCAAACGCTTGCTCATAATCTATAAAACTGAGGACCAGAGGTGTTTGACACCTCAGGCACTTCTCAATTATTAACCTAAGAGTGAAAATTTGGTCAACGCATCTTCTACCTTTTCTAAAACCGCACTGTTCTTCTCTTAAAACTTTGTCTACGGCATCTCTCAGTCTAAAAAGTATCATATTACTAAGTAATTTGCTACTACAGAGACCAGACTAATGCCTTGATAATTACCACACTCGCTTTTATCACCTTTCTTATAAAGTGGCTTAATTAAAGTTATCCTAAAATCGTTTGGCACTTCCCCTTTTTCATAAATCATATTCATAATCTTCAGTAACTTATTTCTAACCTCAGAGCCAGCATATTTAAGGAACTCTTTTACTACCCTATCAGCACCTGGAGCCTTATTATTTGTTAATCCTTTTAGTACTGTCGCTAATTCTTCCTCAGAAAACAAATCTTCCTTCACATCCAAGGTATCACAAACTTTTTCATTTTCCTCAATATCTTTTCCTGAAACTCTTTCTTGGTTTAGCAAATTTTCAAAATGTTCTGCCCATCTCTCTTTAATTCTTTCCTTATCGCCAATTATTTAATTCTTTAACTGGGCCAAGTCCGGATTGACTACTCCCTCTTAATTTATTAACATGCCAGTACAATATTTTACTATTATGCCGTCTAGCTGCACCTTCCAGATCCTCGGCAATTTTATCCATGGCTTCCACTTCACACCTCCTTAGTTCATATTTTAATGATTTTTCCACTTTCTTTGCATTCCTTTTGTTTTCATATGATCTGTCACTCAGATAATTCTTGTACAAGTCCTTTCTCCTTTCTATTAAACATAAAGCTTTTTCACTAATATTCTTAGCTGCAGTCCTAGCTTTCTTCCCTAAGACACCTTCAGCAACTTCACAAATTATTGTTCTAAAATTATTCCAACCATCTTCCACATTATCAAATTTTAAACTCTCAAGTTTAGTATTCAACTGTTCCTGAAAAGTTTCTCTCAAATTCTCGTCCTGGAGTCTACTACCCGGGAGGTAGTTACTCTTCCAAAATTTGAGCTTTAAATTAACCCTTGACACTACTAGATGGTGATCTTTGCTTTTAACATTAATAACAGCACTCCTGTGTACCCTAGTTTCCTGTATTGATCCTGCCAGTCTTCGGTTTTCTATAACATACTCAATAAGGTTTGCTGTCTTGCCATCACGT
Organism: Artemia sinica; assembly: GCA_027921565.1. Lineage (NCBI taxonomy): Eukaryota > Metazoa > Arthropoda > Branchiopoda > Anostraca > Artemiidae > Artemia > Artemia sinica. The sequence continues at coordinate 51,061,095 of CM051257.1, read as the reverse complement.
GAATACCATGTTTACTTATGAGACATTTTATGACCAAACACCCGTATTGGTTATAACTAGATTGTTATACCTACAAAATTGCAAAAGTCGGTATCCATTACTGTTTTCTTTTCCTATACCAAATTTACCTAGGCTACTATACCATCTACCCCTATTTCTACCGACCTAGGCGTTAAAATCTCCTAGTAAAAATATCATATTTCTACATGGGACCCTTTTTATTTGCTCCTGCAACTGTAAGTAAAATTCATCTGAGTCGCTAGTATCTCCGTCAATCGGTTCTACAGGGGCATATACTACTATAACTGATACCCTGAACTTTTCTTCCAAAGTTTTAAAGGAGAGAATTCCCCGAATGATGAACCTTTGAAGTCTGCTAGCATCTGGACTGTGACGACTATGGGTCTAATATTTCTTGAAAAAATATCTTTGAGCTTAGGAACCTGTCTGTCATACTCCTTTGCTGGCTTGGGCCTCTGACCTTTGTAAATATAGCTTTGTGTTTTTCTCCCTATGCTCGGCGTAAGCGTTGTTGCCAACGGTTTGGGTTTTCACTTCTCGCTATAAGAGGTTTTGGAATTGGAGCCCTCGCATGCTTATTATCATGTAATCACATTTTTATTTTGTTGGTTTATTTTTGTCTATTCTTGTGATCCGTAAATTTTGTTTTGGAGTTTTTTTTCAACCTTGAATAATTTAGCAGCAAATTCTGTGAAAGGAAAGGCAGATAGACGCTTGATTTCATATGTTAATATACTGGAAAAAGTACAGGCTTTGCCGGGTTTTTGTCGCACTTTTTGAAAATTTATCACGATTTTGAAAAATACCTCTTTTGGGGTGTTTTCATTGAATTTTTTTTTGTATTTTTGTTGAAAAAATTGAAAAACAATAAATATGCCTCCCATAGATGATGGAAAATTCTTTTCGTCCCCCCCTCAAATTTTAGCGAATTCACGCTACTGGATGACTTCATTTTTGTTTGTAGGGTCTTAAAACGTGATCAACTGCACCCGCGAAGTTTGCTTATATCCGTTGTTTCACTAGCTGAGTTGAAAAAGAAAAATGGTAAGTTTTTTTTTTATTTAAAAATTTTGGAAAGTACATTGAAATTTATAACTTTAACTAACCTTACATTTTTGTAGATGTTTTCACTGTATAGCCATTTAAAGCTAAAAATCACCTATATTTTATGGCTTCTTAACTCATTGACATAGTTGAAGTGTTTTTAAATAGAATATACTGAATGGAATTGTGCACGCTGTGAGAAGGTAGTTTATCCAAAGGCCCAGGTTTCTAACGGACGTAATACTGGCTAAAATAAGTATACGATAGTTGTGCATGCGCAACGACCTTCATAGTTTCAGAGTGCGCCTACTAAGGCGCACTTAGTAAAGAACGAAGAGGCCTCAATTTGTTCACTTTTTCCCCCAGCCACTTTTCACCGAAGGGGTAGTCGTAGAAACATGAGAGAGGACTCATTTGATTGAAAATCAAAATGATCTAGTGCCCTTTTTAAGAGTCGAAACTGATTGGTCTAAAGGGAGATGCAATTTTTCCATAAACTACATTTTATGGTACCTACGTACTTAAAAGACGGTCATAATGGTGGGGAATGGAAATTCTAAGACGGCCAATCGATTTTTTGTTGTCTTAAACCCTCATATATATACATATATATATATATATATATATATATATATATATATATATATATATATATATATATATATATATATATATATATATATATATATATATATATATATATATATATATATATATATATATATATATATATATATATATATATATATATATATATATATATATATATATATATATATATATATATAATATATATATATATATATATATATATATATATATATATATATATATATATATATATATATATATATATATATATATATATATATATATATATATATATATATATATATATATATATATATATATATATATATATATATATATATATATATATATATATATATTATATATATATATATATATATATATATATATATATATATATATATATATATATATATATATATATATATATATATATATATATATATATATATATATATATATATATATATATATATATATATATATATATATATATATATATATATATATATATATATATATATATATATATATATATATATATATATATATATATGATTTCATGACATCATGCTAGCCCGAGAAAACCAATCTTAGGATTGTGGCTGCCCTAGGCTACAAAAATGTATGTACGACGTCATCATAGGTCGGGCGTAATCGAGTGCGGAATCACAGTACTCCTGCTTTGACGCGGCCTCCTTGTGTTCTTTTCTCCAGTCATAGAAACTTGGAGCTTAGCTAACAATGCCATCATTTTTGACTAGATGAAAAAGCTGAAGGATTTTTACTCTGTGAGATATAAATCTAAATAATGATTTAAAAAGAGGACAAAAATAAATGAGACCCTAATGGACCAAAATCTAAAAAAAGTTCGGCTGAAATTGGAGATTGAAGAAGGGTGAAAAAAAGTTCGTCTTTTTGAAAGCCTTTAAACTTACCACCTTAAGTTTAAACATAAACTTATTTTCTCCGCAGCTTTCAAACTAGACCCCGGCGCCGCGCCGGCGGATCGATCGAACGCCGCCGACGGGAGGCCCCGTCGAACGCCGCCAAAGTGTCATAACGCCGCCGCCGGCAGAGGTGGTGGCGTTCGGTCGACTTCAAATTAATTTTGCGGCAATTCTTTGTTGCGTCAACCGCAAAGTCGGAGCTTTTCCTTCTTGTGTGGTTTAGTATTTCGATTTTCCTGATTAGAAATCAAGCAGAGCTTGCACTATCCCTGAATTTTCGGGTATTTCCCCGAAAATCTATGCGTCACCCCGAAAAAAAATTTTGGTTCCTCGAATCCCGAAAATCACGCAATCACGGTGCCACCCCTAGCGATTTATCACCAGTGACGTTCCCTGCCAAATATTACTTTGTATACCATAATTCTTCACTACTCTCTTGTTCATTAATTTTCGTCTCTTTTGTTACTTTGCATAAAAACCAGACAGATGCAATATGCAATTACAAATATTGCAATATACACAGTTCTTCATATGTTGACAAAAAAAAGTATCGTCTTTATGAAACGAGTTCAAATCATTTCGAATGCAGTTTCCCATTCGATATTTCTTACATCATTCGTAGTCAAGAATTTTATTTTTAAGTTGAATAGAATTATAGAACGCATTCACTACTATACAGTTTCAGCCTTCAGTTGGATTTTGAAATTGACAGCCGACAGATTGTTTCTACAGCTGAATTGTAAGTTTGCAGATTTTTTTTTTTTTTTGCTGTTTTTAGATAGAATTTTCTTAATGTTTAATACTCAATTGTTGAACGCCTGATAGAAAATACAATCTTCTTTCTGAAACATTTTTACCCCCCCCCCCCCCAAAAAAAAAAAGAAAAACCCTTCTATTGAGACAAAATTTAGCTATAGACTAAGCTATGTACAAGGTTGGGAAATTAAAGATTGAACCGGAAGCTACCCCAAAAATATAATTCATAAATAAATTGTAAATTATTACCTATAGGGGGGGGGGGGGATAGGGGGCTATCATTTTTAAATGATAGTACCTCATTTTTTTTTTTTTTTTTTTTTTTTTTTTTTTGTTTTTGTTTTTTTTTTTTTTTATTGAAAAGATTGAAAGCAAGGATGCCAAAAAGATAATCACTTTTTTTCATTTAAAGTGGAGACAGAAGAAAATGATGTCAAATTCCCTGGGAAACCATTCAAATATTTTGATAGACCCAGGGTCCCCCATTAGGACTTGTTCATGTCTTGGGTATATTGCGATTTCTCATAGGCTACTGGCTTAACTTGGCTTTTGTGTGTGCTCCCTTTTAATTAAATTCTTTGGATCTTATTGAATGCCACGGCGAATCTATGACTCAGTTTTCCAATAATTTGAGGTATATCTGAATAATTTCGACATTTTTGTTGTTGCCTTTGTACCCCTTTAATCATACCCTAATTTTTTTTTCAAGGAACACTAAGCTGTTTAACGTTATTTTGCGTTTTGTTTGAACCATATAGTGACCTAGTTAATTATTAAGTAAATTATTTTCTCTAATGAAAGCTGAGACGGTATCCTATCAAGGTGGTATCCAAAGGGGGGAGGGGGTAGGGAGGTATTACATTTAAATGATAATACCTCGAAATTTTTTATTGAAAGCAGGGATCCCAAAAATTTAATTTTTTTTAATTTGAAGCAGAAACGGCATCCTATCAAGGTGGTATCCAGAGGGGGGGGGTGAGCTATCATATTTAGATGATAATACCTCGATTTTTTTTTTTGAAAGCAGTGGTGTCAATAAATTAATTATTTTTTTTATTTAAAGCAGAGACAGTATCCTATCAAGATGGTATCCAGAGGGGGGGGGGGGCATAGGGAGTTATTATATTTAAGTGATAGTACCTTGATTTTTTTTTTATTGAAAGCAGGGGTGCCAAAAAGTATAAAAGTTGACAAAAATTAACAAGATTTTTGTGAGTTATACTTGATACAGCACTTGTATGGTTTTATCGTCCAGAGGGAAAGGGACATATGCGTCCAACCGGTTTTTTTTTTCTTATTGATGAAACAGGTTTACTTTGAAAACATTCATTCATAAGTACCAGGCAGATTCACACTAAAACGAATTGGTGTGACGAAAGCGATATCGACATCCCCGCCTAAGGTTGCGCTCGAGTGACAATGGTGCCCTTGGTCCAGTGCCCAAGTTTACATTAAAAGGCCAGGTCATAATAAAAGATTTCAATTTGGGAGGTTCAAGGACAAGTCTTTGACAGTCTTATGACCTCAGGGTATTAGATATTGCAGCGTTCTTACGTATCTACAGTGGTTTAAAAATTCGATCACCCCACAAATGATTACCAAAAATATGCACAAATATAACAAATGTAACATTGGAATATTATAACACTTTTTTTCAAAGCTTTGAAGAAAAGCAAAAAAGGCTAAATACCCCTAACTACGCTTGAAAGCTATTTTAAAAATAAACTCTTTGGAGATTTTCATGGAAATGACCATAGCAGAAGCTTTGAGCCTGGGTGGGGATCAAAGAGGAGTCTTTGAGTATGTTGACCACAGGTGACTTATTGTTGCGACTTTCTTAAATTTGGTAATTTTTGTGAACATTTGGAAATCAAAGCTTAAACTCAATAACTGATACTAAGCGTCCTAACATTTTGCTTGGATTAAAAGTGACGAACTGGGATGAAAATCTCAACATCTTCTTGGAGCTACTTCAGTCTGCATATTATTTCATTTAATTACATTTAAAACGGATGAGCTTTTCATTTTTTTACCTAATAAAATAGCTGACACTTCATTTTTCTTCATACCGAATAAACCATTAAGTGTTTTTGTTTCATTGTAATTGAAGTGTTCTCATGTGAAGTGTTCATCATGTATTTTTCAGGTTTGATAAATTTACTCCTTTTAGATGCATTTTATAATTTGACTGATATTAGGTATTTATCAGTTTATGTTTTTATTTATTTTATCCAATAAAGGAGGAAGCCATATAATTTGGAATGAATCCCCAAAAGAAAAAAAAAATGAATAATACCCAAAAGAGCAGCCAAAAGCAATAAAAAAGCAGCAGTCCAGCCTTAGCCTACATGACATATTCTATAAAGAAGCCAAAAAAAACTTCAAAATGCATTTTTTATAAATTGTTATTAAAAACCAGTTTTTAATACCAGAAGGCTTTTTAGGAATCCAAAAGGGAAAAAAAAAACAATCAATATCAAAGTCGCCCATTTCAACTGTTTTAAGGTGACAAAACAGATGTAGGCAAAGGGCATTACGAAAAATTAAGCTTCTAAGTTCAAAATTTTTACCCAGATAACTGACTTTGTGATACGGTATTTGAAGTTTTGTATGCAGTAATGCTCGATGAAGAAAACTACTAATTTTGGTAATTATTTATGTTAAGAATACATAGCTAATAGATACTTCAACTACTCGTATTATGCAAGGGTTCTGAAACGCCACAGCCATTTCGTTTCTACCAGATTTCTACTTCTCTTGATGAATAACGAAGAATACTAGTTTCCAGCCAGCGACTTGTGAATTTTTGAACTCATGAATAGGCTCGAATCTGTTGTAAATTTAAGCTGTGATTCGACAAAGACTGATGAAAACATTAATGTTTGCGGTCAACATTGATCGCGCCGGCGGCGTGCCGCCGACATCTTACTGGCGGCGCAGCGCGGCGCGCTGTTTTTGCCCCCGCCGCCGCCTCATTGGCGTGGCGCCGGGGTCTACTTCAAAACATAATTCCAATCTGAATTTTGTGTACTTGGGTCCCCTTGGCCCAGGGACCTAAATTTGTAAGCTTCAAGCTGCACGGGAAAAATATTTTTGGCCCTTGCTCGAACTGATTATCCGGTGAACCGAAGAACGCTAATTTTGTTTAAAGACAGCCAAACAGAATTTTTTTTAGACATATCTAACACGTGAATTTAATACCAGCAATTACAATAAAACTGAACATGAAAACATTCCAATCCATTTTTTTTTTTTTTTGTATTGGATCCCCATGATCCAGTTATTTAGAGATAAATCTCAAGCAGAAAAAAATGTTTTGCAATCTTTCGGGCTGTTTTGTTTGGCCCATACCACCAAACCTGTTTTTGTACATAAGGGCCCAGGGAATTACGGTTTAAGTTTCAAGCCATTAACAAAAAAGTTTTTTGCCTTCTTTCAGAGCTCATTTAGTAAATGCTTTTTTTAAATTGGGATCTCTTTGGCCCAATTTGGCCAGAAATGCACATGGGAAGCCCAAGATTAAGGATACAAATTTCAATCCGATCGAAAAAAAGTTTTTTTGGCCCCATTTCTTGAGGTACCTCCTGGATTATTTTTTTTTTGCACATCAGTTTCCCTTGGCCCAGGGACTTACGGCTTTAAGTTTCAAACTGATCATTGACAAAACGTTTGTTGGCCTATTTTTGAACCCCTAACGCTCTCTTCCTCGTAACATATAATATGGTCAACGTGGACCGATCTATGAAAGGTTCAAGCCAAACAGACAGCCAAGATGAAACATGACTCCTTTTCCACTGCAAGTCCTAAGTATAAATAAAGATACATAATTTTTGGTCCTTCCCTCCAGGAAAGGGTTCGCTTCATCCCAGAGGCATTTTTTGTACCTTTCCACTCTTCTGAGACAAATAGCTGCCTGGAAATTGTGATCCGATGCCAAAGGGGGAGGCTTTGGGGGTTCTCGGGGATTCCCCCTAATCTCGCATCCCCTGGGATCTTAGCATTTTTTTCAGATTTTTTAATTGAGTTTTTTTTCCGAAACTGAGATCAAATATTACTGCACTATTTTTTCCAATTATATTAACTTTTTTTTTATTGTTACACTAAAATAAAAACCGGCAAAAGCTAGATGGCTTTGGCGATTTTTTCTTATACACTATTGCCAGTTTCCACTCTTGTAAGTTACCCATACTCTTTAGTCTGACCTTCAAGGTGAAGGCGTGGCCTGATATTGTTATATCTTACGACAGTATCAGGTCTAATATTTTCAAATAGTGAAAGGAAGCTCTTCAAACGAATTTGTTTTATTGCACCAGCATCCAAAATATGAAATGATAGCCTACGAAAACTGTTCATTCTTACGAATTTTCGTTCCATTCTCAGAGGCGAAACATAAATTGCTGAACTTGTGATATTACTTGTGAGGATTTTGGACAGTTCCAAATTAACCAGTTAAAAAAAAAAAAAAAATATTTTTTCGAACCCAGTTTAATATATTTTTGGCTAAAATGTTGTTTCCCTGCACGAAATGGTGAAAAAAGACATTTTCTCGTGGCATAATCTCGTTATTACTTGAGATGATACTAGAACTAAAAATTCCCGTGTGAATGAGTTGTTCCCCAATTTTATGACCCGGTTTGATATTATCACTCCTTGGAAAAGAAATCATAAACCAAGAGGGATTGCGTGACATGAAAAATATGGAATTCTTTATATTTTGAGAGAAGACATTGAAAGTGAAATTTGTCATTGTCCAATTCGGTGAATTGAATTGTAGGAATTTTTCGAAATCAGATTGGCCATTCAGGAAGATTAAAGCTTATTTGTCAAATCTATCGAACTTTCTTATGTAAATTAATTTTCATGGGTATCTTGGACAAAATTGAAAAATTCTTCCAGTTTTCAGTATTTTAACTTTTGTTTAATGGACAATGGATTGGTATTTACTAGGTGAACACAAACAAGCACACCCTAGTATGTTCTTGTCCTTAGGTCAATTGTGTGTGAAGCATTTGCGATGTGACGACTGTTACTTACTTCATTTCGATTGTTTATGATTTTGCAAAATGAGGAGCCATTTAATTCCATTTAGGGGCTAAACTAAAACGAGGTAAATTTGGGTAGCCAAACACCGGACTTGTCAGGGTTTGGTGTCCGTTGAAAAACTTTTACGTCCGAAAGTTTTCTTTGCTCTTTTTATTCAAAAAAAAGAAACAAGAAAACTTGCTTTTACTCTTGTTTTTTTTTATTCAAGTTTATTACTTTTTTTACACTGAATATTCGACTGAAACTAATTCAATTATCTAGATTCAATTTATCCGAAAATGCTGCTTATGTTTCATCAAATAAGTAGCTGCAGTCGGAAAGGCTGCTCTTTGATCAGAGGTGGCTCAAGGGGGAGCATGTGGGTGATGCACCCCCTTCCTTTTATTAACTCACATCAGTCGCGTCTTTTGACCTCAACCTGGTCCTGGGTGTTTAATTCAGTCAAAGACAGTCCAAGTCAATTTTACTTCTTTTTGGAAAAACTGTCCCATTTCCAACTTCTTTGTAAAAAAATGGCTAATTCTGATACTTCTCAGCTTCAGCCAGGGATCCAAATGAAAATAAGCCCAGTCGTTTAATTTGAACTAGGTTTAAATTTATAGCAACTCGCCTTCTCCATTTTCTTGCTTTCTAGCCGAAAGGTAGTCGTTATCCGCCATATTCAAATGTAATGTGTACAATGATTTCCAATTTATATAAATTCGATGCAAAAACTGAATCTATCGACAGGGGGCACAAAGAAATCGATGTTCCCTCCCCCAGTACAGTACATTTGTGAATAGGACATGAGAATGATTTTATTTTGAGATGTATACTCTCCTTCTCCGACTTTTGCATGGAAGTGCCCAGGATCACTTGAAACCTTGCTGATGCCGTTTAAACCGAACAAGATTATCTAGCGACGGTTCATTTAGAGCTGAGTTGACAATAAAATTTGGATCTAACCACGCTAAATTGTCATTGATCGCGTGCTATGCACCCACAAACGATACGGATGACGCGTTAAAAGATGAATTTTACTGCAAACGTCAACCAGTAGTCGACTCGATCGCCCTCCACAAACGTCTACCGTTTGGCAGGAGATCCAATTGCAAAGGATAGATCTAATGAGACACGAATAATAGATAACAATGGGACACTTGGCAAATGGCAGACTCGACAGTACAAACGAAAGTATTGTTCGACTTGCCAGATGTGTCGTGGGGAACGATGCCCTGATCGGCGCCACACTCTTTCAGCATAAAAACATCAATAAATATTCGTGAACATCGTGATGGAGCCAAAAATTGAATCGGTTATTTTCTGATTCGCGGGTGACGGAGAACATGTCTAAAAGACGCTCGAAGTTTCAAAAATACCGGCATTGGTCCGGATCACGAACTAGTAGTCGCCACAATGAAATTGAAGCCAAAATATTGGAAACAGAAGACGTATATGCAGAGAAGTTTTGATGTAGACAAGTTAAGTGTCAAGGGCCCCTAGTCTTTGTTTGGTACAAAATCGCCAAGTGCATTAAAAATCTTCGGTGACCTACCAAAAGATTTCCAAGAAGCTTAATAGACCATTCGCAAAAAAATTGCACAGATACTCCCAAAGAAACCCTGTGGTTCAGAAAACCAGCCAAGCAATACTGGACATCAACAAAGACCTGGGATCTCATAAAAAATTGCAAGAACCCTTCTTGGAAAAAAACGGTCAATCAACCCTGACTAAGAGGTTGGTATGAAAGGAAGCTGGCAAAAAAATAAAGAAAAATGCTAGATTCGGCCGATGGCAGTTTACGAACGAAAAATGTAGAACAGCCGAAGAAGCAGCAACCCGTGGAGACACATGAACCGTGTATTGCCTTACCATACAGAAACAGTAAGCAAGTAGAGTTTTCAGAAATGCCTAGTAAAATATGAAGCAAAGAGGCTCCTGACAACGTGGAAGAACTATATTATATTATTATTATCAAAGTTGGTGTTTGTTTAGTGGCTCTGTCGAATGGGCTCCCCAACATGTCTTGCTTCGGGAAGGAAAATGTTAGTTTTTTGTTTTTATCTTACATATTCATTTATGAATAAAGAATCATTAGGCAAGTTTCTTTAGGATGTCGACTTTGCCGACAATGTTGGGCTCATAAAAGCCGACAAACAAAAGCTTCAGGAATTTCTGACTGACTTGGTGAAGAAATATATATATATATATATATATATATATATATATATATATATATATATATATATATATATATATATATATATATATATATATATATATATATATATATATATATATATATATATATATATATATATATATATATATATATATATATATATGATTTCATGACATCATGCTAGCCCGAGAAAACCAATCTTAGGATTGTGGCTGCCCTAGGCTACAAAATGTATGTACGACGTCATCATAGGTCGGGCGTAATCGAGTGCGGAATCACAGTACTCCTGCTTTGACGCGGCCTCCTTGTGTTCTTTTCTCCAGTCATAGAAACTTGGAGCTTAGCTAACAATGCCATCATTTTTGACTAGATGAAAAAGCTGAAGGATTTTTACTCTGTGAGATATAAATCTAAATAATGATTTAAAAAGAGGACAAAAATAAATGAGACCCTAATGGACCAAAAATCTAAAAAAAGTTCGGCTGAAATTGGAGATTGAAGAAGGTGAAAAAAAGTTCGTCTTTTTGAAAGCCTTTAAACTTACCACCTTAAGTTTAAACATAAACTTATTTTCTCCGCAGCTTTCAAACTAGACCCCGGCGCCGCGCCGGCGGATCGATCGAACGCCGCCGACGGGAGGCCCCGTCGAACGCCGCCAAAGTGTCATAACGCCGCCGCCGGCAGAGGTGGTGGCGTTCGGTCGACTTCAAATTAATTTTGCGGCAATTCTTTGTTGCGTCAATAACTCAAACAGCCCAAAGACACGCAAGCAGCCCAAAGAGACAAACACAGACCAAAAAGACTCAAACAGCCCAAAGAGACACAAACAGACCAAAAAGACTCAAACAGCCCAAAGAGACACACATAGCCCAAAGAAACACAAACAGCCCAAAGAGACAAACACAGACCAAAAAGACTCAAACAACCCAAAGAGACACAAACAGACCAAAAAGACTCAAACAGCCCAAAGAGACACTCAGCCCAAAGAGACAAATATAGCCCTAAGAGACAAAAACAGCCAAAAAGAGACACACACAGCCCAAAGAGAAAGAATACCCAAAGAGACAAACACAGACCAAAAAGACTTAAACAGCCCAAAGAGAAACACATAGCCCAAAGAGACACATACAGACCAAAAAGACTCAAACACCCCCAAAAAAAGACACACAGTCCAAAGAGACGCACACAGCCTAAAGAGATACACACATCACAAAGAGACACCCACAGCCCAAAGAGACACATACAGCCCAAAGAGACGCACACGGCCCAAAGAGACGCACACATCCAACAGAGAGACACACACAGCCCAAAGAGACACAAACAGGCTAAAGAGACACACACAGCCCGAAGAGACAAACACAGATCAAAAAGACTCAAACAACCTAAAGAGACGCAAACAGACCAAAAAGACTCAAACAGCCCAAAGAGACACACATCCCAAAGAGACACACACAGCCCTAAGAGACACAAACAGCCCAAAGAGACACACACAGTCCAAAGAGAAACACAACCCAAAGAGACAAACACAGACCAAAAAGACTCAAACAGCCTAAAGAGACACACACAGCCCGAAGAGACACAAACACCATTTTCAGTGTAATATACTGATATTTAGTAATCAAAATGTGAACATTTATATTTTTTTCAGTAAAGTGCAAATTATGTTCTGACCTTGGGAAGGCATAGGGGATTTTTAGCCCAGCTTATGTTAATTTCTACTCGTTTGACTTTGACTCGGTTATTTATTGTAATTTCTGTTCGTTTTGGGTTTCATTTATTCATCGATGCTGATTTATGGTAGTTTCACGCTTGGTAGATTATTTGATTTTATTTTTGCTCATTTTTGTTTAATGACGTTCTTTACTTTTCTTTGAAAATCTTATTTTGTGAAAAAGTTTTTTTTAATTAATACATGTAAAAGAGAAGAAAATTTTCAAACATTGTCATGTGGGACATTTGGAAATTTTCTGAGGAATTTAAGGAGGAAGATTGTGCGAATTTCACATTGTAAAATATCAGGTAGTATAGGTATCCCAATTAAGATAATTTTAGTTTTGACCCTCCCCCACCCTTAATATCAGTTTTACCTCCTTGGAAGTTGAAACCTTTTTAACAGTTGATAGCAAATACACCACTTTTCTGAGGAACGAACTTTTTGACAACATACATGTGAGAGACTACCGAAAAAAATCATGCATATGAGGGACTACCCGGAGATTTTTTGTCTGCAGTTTCACGTAATTTTAGCATTTTTTTACGGCAAGTGTTATTGTAAACATTTTTATTTTTTCACTAATCAAAAAGAATGATCAGGAAGAATATTTCAGTTCTGTCAAATTGATTAGAGGCCTTTGCACTCATTGCATTAGATTCAGTGGCGGATCCAGGGGCGAGTGGCGCAGGGGGCGTTCGCTCCCTAGCGTAGTATAAAGTAGTGTCATTTACTTAATTAACTCAATTTTGCGTTAACTAAACTTGCTCCTAACGCAAGTTTATCGGATCAATCTATTTCCCCCCCCCCTAAATTTTTTTATCGGATCAACCTATTTTGCCCCCCCCCCTTAAAAAAATCCTGAATCCGCCCCTGATTAGATTGCATTCATGAAATACTATTTCAATCTCATTTCGGTGAAATTGAGTATCCCCTTTTAGCTTCCTTTTACTGTAGTTTTATCCTCGACCAGTGCAGTGTAAGTCAGCCTACCAAGGGGTTAAAAGTACAATTAAATTTCTGCCGTGGATGATACTAATCAAGAGGAAATGTTTATTTTACGATATCCGATATAAAATGCTAATGAGCTCCAGTTTAGTGATTTTTACAATGAATAAGATGTACCATTACAAAATCAAACTTTTGAAATGCTGAACAAGAGTAGAGTGCTAGGTACTATTTTGCCTAGACGTATAGGAATTCCCATTCTATTTGCTTGAAGCTATAGGAAAAAACATTTCCAGAGCATGTACTTATGGATTTGCTTGCCCTATGTTTCTTGGCGTCTTTCCAGAGCATGTACTTATGGATTTGCTTGCCCTATGTTCCTTGACGTCTTTCCAGAGCATGTACCTATGGATTTGGAGGATTATGTTCCTTCCTATGTTATTATAGGGCTTATGTTCCCTCCCATGCTATTCTACGGGCCCTCTATACCTTTTCAAAGAGAGTCAGAACTCCCTCACACAGTTTGACGTAGACATTTTTTTATTTTTTTTTTTTTAAAGTTGGAACGATATAATGTGGTCAAACATGTTTTGGGAGTATGCAGTTTGCTATTAAAAAATCGGATGCTACAATCAGAATTGTTTGATTGACATATAAAAAGGGGTAATGGGATTTGCGAATTGGAGTGTAGGATTTGCGAATTTGATTCTATTAAGGATTGACTTGAAATAAAATTTTTAACAAGAAATGGCTGAAAAGTGTTTTGGGGGAGATGGGGTGATTGTGTACTGTATAATACACAAGTGATGTTTGGACAGTGTTGTCAATTTAAAATAGTTTAACGTTATACTATACGAAGAAGTAGATACTAAGAGGGGATGTAGATGACAAGAAAAGAATTGTAATAACGAATAGCTTTACTTCTTCGAAGTGTTCCGTATAATACATAAATGGTGGGGTGATGGCAGAGGGATCTCTTAGAGTACTTATAGTGCTGTAGGATGGGCCGAGCTGCTAGGCAAGGTATAATGTGGTCCAACATGTTTTGAGAGTATGCAGTTTGTTATTAAAAAATTGGATGCTACAATCAGAATTGTTTGATTGACCTTTAAAAAAGGGTAATGGGATTTGCGAATTGGAGTGTAGGATTTGCGAATTTGATCCTATTAAGGATTGACTTGAAATAAAATTTTTTAACAAGAAATGGCTGAAAAGTGTTTTGGGGGAGATGGGGTGATTGTGTACTGTATAATACACAAGTGATGTTTGGACAGTGTTGTCAATTTAAAATAGTTTAACGTTATACTATACGAAGAAGTTGATACTAAGAGGGGATGTAGATGACACGAAAAGAATTGTAATAACGAATAGCTTTACTTCTTCGAAGTGTTCCGTATAATACATAAGTGGTGGGGTGATGGCAGAAGGATCTCTTAGAGTACTTATAGTGCTGTACGATGGGCTGAGCTGCTAGGCAAGGTATAATGTGGTCCAACATGTTTTTGAGAGTATGCAGTTTGTTATTAAAAAATTGGATGCTACTATCAGAATTGTTTGATTGACATTTAAAAAGGGGTAATGGGATTTGCGAATTGGAGTGTAGGATTTGCGAATTTGATCCTATTAAGGATTGACTTGAAATAAAAATTTTTAACATAAAATGGCTGAAAAGTGTTTTGGGGGAGATGGGGTGATTGCGTACTCTATAATACACAAGTGATGTTTGGACAGTGTTGTCAATTTAAAATAGTTTAACGTTATACTATACGAAGAAGTTGATACTAAGAGGGGATGTAGATGACAAGAAAAGAATTGTAACAACGAATAGCTTTACTTCTTCGAAGTTTTCCGTATAATACATAAGTGGTGGGGTGATGGCAGAAGGATCTCTTAGAGTACTTATAGTGCTGTACGATGGGCCGAGCTGCTAGGCAAGGTATAATGTGGTCCAACATGTTTTTGAGAGTATGCAGTTTGTTATTAAAAAAATTGGATGCTACAATCAGAATTGTTTGATTGACATTTAAAAAGGGGTAATAGGATTTGCGAATTGGAGTGTAGGATTTGTGAATTTGATCCTATTAAGGATTGACTTGAAATAAAAAATTTTAACAAGAAATGACATGTTTTGAGAGTATGCAGTTTGTTATTAAAAAATTGGATGCTACAATCAGAATTGTTTGATTGACATTTAAAAAGGAGTGATGGGATTTGTGAATTGATTTGCGAATTTGATCCTATTAAGGATTGACTTGAAATAATAATTTTTAACAAGAAATGGCTGAAAAGTGTTTGGGGGAGATGGGGTGATTTGGTCTGTGTGTTTGTCTCTTTTGGATGTTTGTGTCGTTTTGGGCTTTGTGTGTCTCTATTGGATGTGTGCGTCTCTTTGGGCCGTGTGCGTCTCTTTGGGTTGTGTTTCTTTTTGGGCTGTGTGTGTCTCTTTGGGCTGTGTGTGTCTCTTTGGGCTGTTTGTGTCTCTTAGGGCTATGTGTCTCTTTGGGTTGTGTGTCTCTTTGGGCTGTTTGAGTGTTTTTGGTCTGTTTGTGTCTCTTTGGGTTGTTTGAGTCTTTTTGGCCTGTGTTTGTCTCTTTGGGTCGTTTGTGTCTCTTTGGGCTGTTTGTGCTTCTCTGGGCTATGTGTGTTTCTTTTGGGGCTGTTTGAGTCTTTTTGGTCTGTTTGTGTCTCTTTGGGCTGTTTGAGTCTTTTTAGTCTGTGTTTGTCTCTTTGGGCTGTTTGCGTCTCTTTGGGCTGTTTGAGTTTTTTTTTTGGTCTGTGTTTGTCTCTTTGGGCTGTGTGTGTCTCTTTGGGGTGTTTGTGTCTCTTCGGGCTGTGTGTGTCTCTTTAGGCTGTTTGAGTCTTTTTGGTCTGTGTTTGTCTCTTTGGGTTGTGTTTCTCTTTTGACTGTGTGTGTCTCTTTGGGCTGTTTGTGTCTCTTAGGGCTGTGTGTGTCTCTTTGGGATGTGTGTCTCTTTGGGCTGTTTGAGTCTTTTTGGTCTGTTTGTGTCTCTTTAGGTTGTTTGAGTCTTTTTGGTCTGTGTTTGTCTCTTCGGGCTGTGTGTGTCTCTTTAGCCTGTTTGTGTCTCTTTGGGCTGTGTGTGTCTCTCTGTTGGATGTGTGCGTCTCTTTGGGCCGTGTGCGTCTCTTTGGGCTGTATGTGTCTCTTTGGGCTGTGGGTGTCTCTTTGTGATGTGTGTATCTCTTTAGGCTGTGTGTGTCTCTTTGGACTGTGTGTCTTTTTTTTGGGGTGTTTGAGTCTTTTTGGTCTGTATGTGTCTCTTTGGGCTATGTGTTTCTCTTTGGGCTGTTTAAGTCTTTTTGGTCTGTGTTTGTCTCTTTGGGTATTCTTTCTCTTTGGGCTGTGTGTGTCTCTTTTTGGCTGTTTTTGTCTCTTAGGGCTATATTTGTCTCTTTGGGCTGAGTGTCTCTTTGGGCTGTTTGAGTCTTTTTGGTCTGTTTGTGTCTCTTTGGGTTGTTTGAGTCTTTTTGGTCTGTGTTTGTCTCTTTGGGCTGTTTGTGTTTCTTTGGGCTATGTGTGTCTCTTTGGGCTGTTTGAGTCTTTTTGGTCTGTTTGTGTCTCTTTGGGCTGTTTGAGTCTTTTTGGTCTGTGTTTGTCTCTTTGGGCTGCTTGCGTCTCTTTGGGCTGTTTGAGTTTTTTTTTGGTCTGTGTTTGTCTCTTTGGGCTGTGTGTGTCTCTTTGGGGTGTTTGTGTCTCTCTTTGGCTGTGTGTGTCTCTTTAGGCTGTTTGAGTCTTTTTGGTCTGTGTTTGTCTCTTTTGGGTTGTGTTTCTCTTTGGGCTGTGTGTGTCTCTTTGGGCTGTTTTGTGTCTCTTAGGGCTGTGTGTTTCTCTTTGGGATGTGTGTCTCTTTGAGCTGTTTGAGTCTTTTTGGTCTGTTTGTGTCTCTTTAGGTTGTTTGAGTCTTTTTGGTCAGTGTTTGTCTCTTCGGGCTGTGTGTGTCTCTTTAGCCTGTGTGCGTCTCTTTGGGCTGTATGTGTCTCTTTGGACTTTGGGTGTCTCTTTGTGATGTGTGTGTCTCTTTAGGCTGTGTGTGTCTCTTTGACTGTGTGTCTTTTTGAGGTGTTTGAGTCTTTTGGTCTGTATGTGTCTCTTTGGGCTATGTGTTTCTCTTTGGGCTGTTTGAGTCTTTTTGGACTGTGTATGTCTCTTTCGGCTGTTTGTGTCTCTTTGGACTGTGGATCTCTCTTTGGTCTGTGGGTCGATTGGCAGAAGGATGTATTAGCGAAGTCATAGTGGAGGGCGAGTTGCTAGCGAAAAATCTAAGCTAATAAGGGTGTTTGACCGTAAACTCTAGTTTTTTGTCAGTTTGTAGTTTACGCACTAATAGGATTGAATCATAGAGAAACAACGAATTTACCTTTTAAAAAAATGTGACTCAAAGACGTTTCGTTCTTTTCACTGGCTTGAAATTGCATACAAACGAGCCAATCAGATTTTACAATCCTTTTGTTTGCTCAAAATTCGACAAAGCAACGACGGTTTTGCTAGTTTGTTTTGCATGATATTTCTAAAGCCAATTAAGATGAAGAAATGTCTTCAAAGTCAAGGCTATAAGAAAAATAAAGTTCTGGATATTTTTGTCAGTTTGTAGTTTACGCACTAATATCAATATCAGTAACGATTCTATTTGAACTTTCTCCAAGTTGATCAAATTGGTCTCTAACAGTTCATGATAAAAAAATAGTTTGGGACAAGAAAAAAAAACCTAAAATAATGTCGTGAAATCATTTTCAACACTCAGAGCAGGAGGGTGTTGGGATTGAATCATAGAGAAACAACGAATTTACTTTTTTTTGAAATGCGACTCAAAGACGTTTCGTTCTTTTCACTGGCTTGAAATTGCATACAAAAGAACCAATCAGATGTTACAATCCTTATGTTTGCTAAAAAATCGACAAAGCAACGACGGTTAGGCTACTTTATTTTGCATGTTATTTCTAAAGCCAATTAAGATGAAGAAATGTCTTCAAAGTCAAGGCTATAAGA